>CAJQZP010001281.1:0-67500 GCA_907164705.1 Parnassius apollo
GCATGGCATGATTTTTTGTATGGGGATATTTCGGTGGCTGTAGAGTTCGGTGGAGTGTGAGTAGAAGACATATCATTCCCGTGGGAAAATCGAATATGTTGTAAAATAAAATTCAGCTAGGTGGCGCCACCTTGATTCTACAAGACGAACGACGGTACGATGGACGAACACAGAAGGTCAGAATATCTGGATTATTTCTTTTACTTTTTTTTTTAAAGAATTATGTCTTTTTACCAAAATTAAGATAAAAAATTTATGGATCTGTATTTTTTCCACGCAGGACCGGGAAGAGTGGAAGCTGTGCAGTGCCAGTCACCAGCCAAAATTAGGGATCTTTATGCAACTCTCATATCTTGCGTATCTAATGTTCATGAATTGTGGGACAAATACAAAGAGTACATGGCGAAAGATATTTTGCGAAGATTACAGCAGACACACGCGAACATGACACACGATGAACACATTTATAATGAAGCACTTGGAAAAAGTGAAGATAAAGTAATGGCAATGGTAGGCAAAAAAATTAAGCGACTTTGGAATGATAAGCCCTCAGCGAATAACCGGAAAATGAACTAAGTGATAAAATTATACGTGAAACAAACTACGATATACCAGCTTTGCAGCAGCAAGTAGCCGAATTTGTACCCCGCTTGCTTCCCGAACAAAAATGAGTTTTTGACAAAGTATTAGGACAAATTGAATCTGGAAATGGTGCACTTTTCTTTTTAGATGCCCCTGGAGGAACTGGGAAGACATTTTTGTTAAATTTATTATTAGCGCAAGTACGGAAAGATAAAAACATTGCTGTGGCCGTAGCTTCCTACAGTATAGCCCTCACGCTGCTAGGGCGGGGGCAGGGCAGGGGGCGGGGTTTTAAAACTCCCTCTAAATTTAGCTCAGGAAGAATCGCCGATCTACAACTTTAGCAAAAATAGTGCACGAGGTATAATGCTACGAAAATGTAAACTTTTAGTGTGGGACTAAAGTACAATATTGCATAAAAAAGCTGTAGAAGCACTAAATCGAACGCTCCAGGATCTGCGCAGAAATACCGATGTAATGGGAGGAATGGTGGTTTTACTGGCTGGTGACTTTCGCCAAACTTTACCTGCAGATGAAATTAAAGCATGCCTCAAGTCGTCTATTTTATGGAACAAGTTGACAAAATTCAGTTTAACTACGAATATGAGAGTGCATTTGTATAATGATATAAATACTGGAAACTATGCTGACACACTATTAAAAATTGGCGATGGGCGGTTAGAAACGGATGCTGAGAGCTGCGTTAAATTGACGAGAAATTTTTGTAATTTAGTACAGAGTCATTCCGAATTAATTGCGAGCGTTTATTCAGATTTAACGAACAATATGCAGACAAATAGTTATGTAAAAGGGCGATTCTTGCATCAAAAAATGAGAGCGTTAACAAAATAAATTCAGATATATTAAGCGAAGTAGCAGGAGAAATAACAGAGTATTTGTCAGTAGACACAGTTATGGACACAGAACAGAGCACTTCATATCCCGTAGAGTTTCTAAATTCTCTAGAGTTGTCAGGTGTGCCCTCACACAAGCTTCAATTAAAATTAGGCGTCCCAGTCATGCTAATGCGAAATTAAGATACTTCTCGGTTATGTAACGGGACAAGGCTGCGTGTGACTCCTCGATCTTGGACGGAACATAATCGGTGCTACAATTTTGACAGGCGTAGGAAAAGGTGAAAATGTTATTATACCACGGATCCCTATAATTCCCACAGATCTTCTTTTTCAATTCAAAAGGTTGCAGTTCCCTATTAAGCTCAGTTTTGCAATGACAATTAATAAAGCGCAATGGCAAACGTTACAGGTAGCGGGGGTCAACTTATAAAAACCGTGCTTCTCTCATGGTCAGTTGTATGTAGCATGTTCGCGTGTGTCAAATCCCCAGAATCTCCACATTCTTTCCCTGAATGGAAAATCATATGCGTCTTAAAATAGAGTTCAGTTAGTTTTTTTTTTTCCGAAATTCCCACAATCAATAAATCAGAATTCCCACAGATCTTCCCTTTCAATTCAAAATTTCCTGTATAGCTCAGTTTCTTTTCAATTCCAAATGCTGCACCTCTGACGGACCTATTAAGCTCAGTTTCCTTTCAACACAAAAGTCTGCATGTCTGATGGAACTTTTATTTGGCTCATTTTCCTTTCAATTCAGAAAACTGCATCTCTGACGAATCAATTTAGCTCAGTTTCTTTTCAAAAGTCTGCATCCCCGACGGATAATTATGCTCAGTTTCCTTTAATTAAAAAAATATCCCATTTCCATATGGAATAAACAGTCTATTTTCATGCTTTCCTATACGCTGCGTTTCAAAACATTTAAATAGGCTGATGAATCAATTTTGCTCAGTTTCCTTTTAATTGCTGCATCTCTGACAAATCTATAAAACTCAGTTTTCTTCCAATTCAAAAAGCAATGGATAGTTCATTTCCCAGTGACCATGCGAGCGAAGCCGCGGGTAACAGCTAGTCAATAATATAATAAATATATAAAATATAATAACTATAAAATATTTTACGTGGTAGATCAATCCTGCGGTTATATTAGTTGTAGCACAAATGGGTCGGCTCGACCGGGGAAGCCTCGTTCTTAAAGAATGCCAGCGGAAAATAGTAGCTTAATGCTGCTGTGTTTTGTATGGTGACTTTAGCGAACCGGAGACCCTTTTTACAGGATATGAGGCATTCTATCTTAGTCCTCACGGGTGACAACGCATCTGCATTTTGATTCGTAATCGAGGATATATATAGATGTCTATGGGCCACTGCAACTGCTCGTTTGTCACCCTATCCTATAAAACATTATAATTAACTGGTGCAGAAACCGTTATTATTTTGTTTTATAAAATAAAGTAACAAGCGAACATGCACTACACCTGAGTTTATGAGGATGCATTGGTCCATAGAAATCTTCATCTATCCTCGATTCAGAATCAAAATGTTGATGCGTTGTCACCCTGGAGAACGAAGATGGAATGCCTCTTATCGAGTAAAAAAATGTCTCCGTTTCATTCACCGTACGAAACATAGCAGCATTATACTGCTATTTCACGCCGGTATTCTGTAAAAACGTGGTTCTACCCCTACAACATACAACATTTACAGCAGCGTGTCTCTTGTCGCACAATTTCGTCACACAATTTTGGAATAAGATTGATAACATTTATAAAAGTAGAATTGCACTGATTCGTATAAAATTAAATGGCTTAATTCGTAATGATTTAATAATATATCATTTTTTACATAAAAATACGTAAGTTAATTTATATTATCTTTAATATAAAATTCTATTATAAATTTTATTTAATTTTCAATACCGAAAACAGTAGGGATCTTTTTTTCTTACTTGGAATCAAGCCTTAGAATTCCTAACCGTTATCTAATAAACGTGCTCAAACAATGGGTTCCTTTAAAGAAAAACAACTTAGAACATTATCTTTGCCTTTTATTCCTCAATCTTCCTTTCATCTTTTCCTATCGTTTTATAACTAGTCTGTCAATTTCGGAATCTACGTTAGCTTTTTCTTCATATTGTACATTATAGCATTATTGATAGTGCAGTGCACCGTACTCATTAAATTTTCTCATCTTTTTCAAATTCCTTTTAAGAAAATGTTGTATTACAACAAGGCCGCCTTTGGCTGTCTTCCTGTGTTTAATACGTAGGTAATTTATTTTATCGATCGATCTGGCCCATGTATTGCAGCTTAGATTTACCACGTATAAAATGTTATTAGGCGACGGGTAGTTGCGTAATTTATAAAGATACATAATATTTAGTTTTATTGATCTCACAAGATATCCCTTTCGATGTATGGATCACGGAGTCAGATTGAAGATTGCAGTATTTCTTACACCTTTGATGTTGCTTATCGTCGCCAGTCTAAGTTTTTTCGTCTAGTGTTAACAAGATGACTATACAGCCATCTGCCGGAAACTGTAAGATCATCGCCTATCATGAAATCCACGGGTATGGGTTATGATAGATTCCCTTAAGCCATTACTACACTGATAATCTGCTGAACACAGGCCTCCCCCATAGATTGCCTCATACATGGGATATTTTGCATAGTTGCCATGCTTTGCAGGTGAGTTCTTTTTCAGTTCTTTTTGTCGTTATTAGGAAAACGCCACTGCCCATCTCCTGATTTGTTTTCCTCTGTCTCCTCTTACGAAACCCACGGGACGATATGAAGTCGTTACCAACACTACACGGTTTATATTATATAATATATTCTGACAGAAAACCAGCATGACGTAGCGACTTAATGCTGCTAAAAGTTAATATGGGATAGTGGATTTTCTTACACCGCCACTACACGGTGACATATTTCTAATATTTACTTAAAGCTACTCAAACTGCGATCAAAAAATGGGTACATCATAATATTAAAAATATAGTGAATGCTTCTATTTTTAGCAACTTTTTACATCATATTTAAATAAAAAATATATAATATTCTGTAGCGCTCTCGATTTTTTATGATACAAGGAAATGAGAGAATAACATTGTTCATTCAAAGTTTTAAACAAAAGCGGAAGTTCTTTTACTATCTTAGTTCACCACATAAATATTGATTACATTCCCGGGATAGCCTTGCGTTAAATACGCCACGGTAACTTTGAAAGCCACTATGCCTACCATATATCGAAGCTTTATGTTCTTGGTCATTACGTAACGACAGGAGTTAAATTTATGGTTTTGTTTTGTTTTCTTTCACTGCTCCTCGTGTCTAAAGTTATTAAAAAGCAGTTTAAGGAAATATATGTCTTATCTATACCGTTTCGTTTTATCTTTATTACTATGGATTTTTTTATTCCTTATTTGACGTTATGTGTCCAAATCAGGTTTTCGTTCCGTGAAATAAGGGCGATAAACGAGTACACAGTCCATCTGATGGTAAGTGGATTCAGAGGCCCATAGACATCTACATTTACCTCGATAAAAATCAAAATTTGTATGCATTGTGACCCCTGAAAACTAAGATGGGTTGCCTCGTTTCCAGTAAAAAGGGTCTACAGTTCCCTATACTCACCATACAAAACACAGCAGCATTAATCTGTTATTTAACGCTGGTATTCTGTGAGAGCGTGATCCTACCCTGGACGAACCGACCCATTCGTGCTACAACCATAATATAACTGCAGCATGTCTTTGACACGTTAAAAAACTTACATACTATTACGTACGTTTTGTGTTGTTTAATAGTACAACAAACATATTATTATTATTGTATTGTAGGGTATTATACACCATATAAAATAAAATCGAAAAATATATATTTATGATAGATTTTGTAAAAAATAAACAAGGAATATTGATTTCTGTTTATAAAATTGCATTGTAAATTTTAAATTTCTATATTAAGAATATTTTGTCATCTATTCTTCAAATCTACAAAATGCAATTACGAATTCGTAAAAACAGAAAGTACTAATCTACCAAGGGTAAATAAATTGATGGTAGCAATTTTTTTGCATGCAATCCCAATTTTTGTTTTGTCGAGTTGAGGAATATTAAAACATCAGTGTAAGTACCTATTACCAACTTTTGTTTACACAAAAACACAATACCAGGTTAGAGTGTATTTTGATAAAACATAGTTAAGTAGCTATCATAGTTTAGTTTATCTATAATTACAATCATTAGCAGTCATGGGAGTGCTGTTGTCGTCCCGGTTGGTCGATCTTATGACTAAATACAAGGTTGTGAACTCAAGACTTCTCTGGGTTCGCTTTAAACTGGGACTGACGAAGTTATTCCTTTTGGCTGTTTATGCGCCGGTAGCTTCGTCGTCCAGGGCTGAGCTGGAGGAGTTTTGGGAGAATGTAAGAGAAGTTCCAGATTTGGTTAAGGGAAACGAAAGTACTGTTGTATGTGGTGATTTGAATGGATGGGTAGGTATCGCTCGCCCAGGATACGAATCGGTGCTTGGAAAGTTTGGCGATAAAAGGGTTAATGATGCTGGCATACTTATACTGGCTGTATGCAAGGAAAAGGGTCTTCTAGTGACAAACACTATGTTTAATCACAGGAAAATCCATATGTACACTAGAGAAAGAAAGAATGAGAGAACTATGATTGATTTGTTCCTGATGGATGACCGACTGCGATAAAAGGTGATGGATATACGAGTGTTCAGGGGTGCTGACCTGGGAACGGATCACTATCTAGTAATTACGAGATTTAGGGGTTTGTTCGCGGGTTGGCGCTACCAGACGGCAGTAACAGAACCACAGTCGGTCTGTCGCATCCGAAGCTGGAAGCTTCAGGAAGCGGATACTAAGGACAAATATCACACGAGGGTAGCCGAAAAGCTTGACACCATCGATGGCAGGAAAGAATGTGTGGAGAGAACATGGCAGAACCTTAGGGATGGAATGGTAAGTGCAGCGGAAGAGGTATGTGGAACGACAAAAAGAGGAATGATGAAGTGAGAGAAGCTGTAAAAAAGAAGAAAAAAGCATGGTTAGACTACTTGGTCTCTTGTAACGATAAGCATATGAGAGAGAAGATGAAAGAAAGATATAAGCTGCAGAAAGTTCATGCGAAAACATTGATTGAGGAAGTATGTGAAAGGTGTAGAATAGAAGCGGACGAGAGGTTATCGCACAACTTTAAGGAAAACTCCAAACTCTTCTGGAAAGAGGTTGGAAGGTCCCGGAGTGGTGCGACAGCCTTAAGAATGAACAAAGTGCTTTCGAGAATCAATGACGTCCTCTCAGAAAAATCGGACGTCATGCAGCGATGGAGTGAATTTTATAGAGAATTGTATGCGTGTCATGATCTTAGTGAAGGAACCGGGGGTAACGCCATGACTGGCACGCCAGACACGGATCTCGATGACACTGAGGTCATCAGCATGAAAGAGATTGAACGTGCGATTCGAAGTTTGAAATGTGGTAAGGCTGCGGGACTAGAGAGAGTTACTGCTGAAATGGTCAAGTAAGGTGGGCCTCGCGTCTGGGACAGCTTTCGTCTGCTGTGCAACTTGTGCTGGCGGACGGGAGATGTCTCGGATGATTGGCGATCCGCGGTCATTGTGCCTTTATATAAAGCTAAAGGTTCACATTTTGACTGCGGGTGCTATCTGGCGATCAGCTTGACTAGTTTAGCAAGTAAAGTTTACTCGAAGGTTTTGACACGTAGGATGCAAGAGAAATCGGAAAGATTTTTATGGGAGGCACAATGCGGATTTAGACCTGGAAGAGAATGCACGGATCAAATGTTTTCTCTCCGCATGATCAAGGAAAAGCTTCTGAGTGTTAACCAGAGGATTTTCTGTGCTTTTGTGGACAATTTTGTGGACAAAGCATTTGATAAGGTTATAAGGAAGAAAACGTGGGAACTGTTGCCGGGATATGGTGTGGATGGTCGATTTCTAAGGGCTGTGCAGTCACTTTACTATGACTGTAAAGCCTGTGTGCGGGTAGGGCATGACCTGTCACCCACGTTTAGCATCCAAGCGGGCGTAAAACAGGGTTGTGTCATGTCTTCCTGGCTGTTCATACTGTATCTCGACAGCTGTTTACAGAAGCTGAAAAATAGCTGTTTGGGTGTGAAATTGGGTGACATAAAAGTTAATTGTCTGCTGTATGCTGATGATGCAATGCTTATTGCACCATCAGAAGCAGAACTGCAGGCATTAGTCACGTGTATGAAAGAGGAATTTGAAATTAAAGGTCTCCGTTTGAATGCTAATAAAACTAAGGTTCTGGTATTTGAAAAGGACGAAGAGAGAACGAAATGTGAAATATGGGTAAATCAGGAACGTCTAGAACAGGTAAATGAAATTGTATACTTGGGGAGTGCTTTCAGCCGGGATGGAAGATGTGATTTAGATGTGGATAGGCGCGTCGCTGCCGGAAACAAAGTCAATGGTGCCCTGAATGCATTAGTCAGAAGGCAAGGCGTGGTGAAGAGTGCACGCCTTGCAATACATAACGCAGTGTTGGTACCGACTTTGTTATATGGCAGCGAAACCTGGGTATGCCAGAAGAAGTATAAAATCAAGTTGAATGCAGTGGAGATGCGATCTCTTCGTAAAATGTGTGGCGTTACCATAGCCGATCGAAAGCGAAACGAAGAGATTCGCAATATGGCAGGATTGAAAGATGACCTTATCACAAAAATTGTTAGGGGCGTACTCCAATGGTATGGGCACGTTGAGCGAATGAGTGAAGACCGAATGGTGAAGAAAATATATACAGCGAAAGTAAATATTAAAAGGTGTTGAGGTAGACCGAGACTAACTTTCGAAGACCATGTGAGCAAATTGCTCGAAGAGGAGAAGGTGAAGAGTACTCGGATACCTAGACGTGCATGTATTAAGAAGTTAATGAACCTGAAAGAACCGAAAGAGGTATGTAAGGACCGTGACACTTGGCGATCTGTTCTCTCTGGCTACCCCGTTAGGGATTGTGCGTGAAGATAAGTAAGTAAGTAAGTATTAGCAGTCATTAGTTATAATATCTAAGTTAACGTTATTTACTTCAAAATTTGAATTGCGATGCTTTTCACCTCATGATATTTTGTCTTGTATTAAACGATATTTAAATATAAATCATTCTTACATCAAAATTATCTTCACAGAATTATAGTTTAGATTTTGTACACATTGTCTTCGGGTCTCTTCTTGCCAGTTTTATATTTCTCATATTTAAATCAGTTGGCACTTTAATCCATAACTTTCCCGGCGTTCTTATGCTCGTATTTTTGCATTCAGGCACAACACAATAATGATGTGATGATAACTCATTATTAAACATTAAAAAGTAAATTATTCTTTTGCAAAATCAGCAGAATCGACGACAGTGTCTTCACGAGTTGAGCAACATGGCGTTGGAGTTGAAGTTGTAATGGAGTTGAATAACAATTTATCGTTTTAAATTTTCAACCGAAAATTTAAACGACAAATTAAAAGTGATTTTTTGGCACTATTCGGTATTAAAAAAAATATATAAAAATTATAGTGGTTCATTATCACTCTAGGATTCATTTAAAATAATTTTTTGAAAATGGGTAAAAACCCCTATTGTATGCGGTTATTTAAAAAGAAGTCCCGCTGGATTTCTTGCTGCTTCTTCACAGGATAGAGGTTTTTTCCGAACCAGTGGTTATTAAACAAAAAGAGTGACTTTCAATAAGTATTATTTATAATTTATATTGAGTAAAAAAAATATTCCGTTTCTGTTTCTTTATTGAAGGCCAGAATTAAAAACAGAATAAAAATGCTACATATTTACTGTTGCAAAATAAATAAAATGTTCTGAATTCGTATCAATATAACGTACAAACGAAATGGTATTTTATTCATGTTATTGAAATATTTCAAATAATGTTGAGACAAAGGAAATTACTTTTCTTTTCGAACTGTAACTCGTCTGTTACAAAAAGAAATATTTTATTATATGTCTGTTTGCATTCTCATTCATTACAAGGGTTAAGCTCGCTTTTTGGTTGTTTTCAAAAACATTCCAAATATGAACGCGCAAAGTCAGTATTGATGTCTTTATACTATTTTTAGTGTCAGAAGGAACATATTATAAACTAATGACCCGTCCCGGCTTCGCCTGAATAAGTTCTATTATTATGTCGATATTTAGGTTTTAGATACTCAAAGACCATTTTTATTTTGTCAATTCTTCGTATTTACTAAAAATTATAGTGTTTTTCGGATAAAATATAGCCTAGGTCAGTACAACGGCGGCACAAGTGACGGAGTAAGAATATCCACTACTCTATGTTATCTCGTGGGTGTTGTAAGAGGCGACAGGTGGGGAAACAAATTAGGAGATGGGCAGCAGTGTCTTCCTAATAATGACTGAAAATAAAAAAACTTCGATTGCCAACCCGCTTGCCAAGCATGATAACAATTGCAAATATCCCCAGGCAATCTATGGAGGACGCCTATGTTCAGCTGTGGACTTGTGATGGGCTGTAGTCACCCAGAGTAATAATGGCGTCACTTGCTAAATACTCATACCTCAATTTCATTTTCGTGGTAATTATATTTTGCCCTTACTAATAATAGCGAAGGGTCAAAAATGAATTCCGTACTCCAAAAGCTTACAAATGTAATATAATATGAGAAAGCTTTTGGAAGCCTTGGAAAAGGAATCACTAATGGAATCCGAACGGTGAGAATGAAGGTAAATAATATGTGGGCCTTTACCTCATCGCTCGTGTCCATTCTTTGGGCATTTATTTCGTTGAGAATTGTTATTAAAATGTTAGCATATATAATTTTTTCTAGACAATTTCTAAAGATACTGTATACTTTAAAAACTAAAAACAAAAATTACGTTTCGTTTTTTTGGGTTTACGCAAATGATATAACAAAATTACTTAAGACTGTAATTTTATATTGACATGTGAGCAATTTATATACTTAAAATTAAAAAAGGAACATACAATTTATTTATAGATAAAAGCGTAAATAATTATAGGTTCGTCGTAGGTTCAACAACTATAGAAAGTGACTACACTCAAAAACCGAAATTATTTTTTTTTGTTTAAAATAGCCAGTAATTTGGCCGCAGTTTATGCTTTCGACTTAATGTTAGCGCCAAAGTTGAGGCTCAAGATGATGAAAGTAGGATTCAGATCGAAGGGACTCCGTTTAACGGAGAACAGACAGGCCTGCATTTTAGCTGCGTTGAAAGTGACCAGATTGTTGTCACCTCATTGGGAGACTAAGACTTAAGGTCGCATTTATCCGCTTCACCATAGTCTCTCTGAGTGAACGTATTCCTGTGCCTTCATGTTTTGCGCTGGACATAAATCTCTTTGTGACTGTGCTGTTATCTACATACCCAACAATACCTGGTAGAAGTAGGTCATTGGCGGGAAAAGAGTCACAGAGATAACAGACCTCAGAGGGACTCTGGCATTAATATGTATTAGGTCATAAGAGCAGTCATCTATGACTACTCTGATCGATAGTTCACTCAGAAAGTAATATATCCAGTTGCAAAATTTGGCGGGGATGCCGTAAGCAGGAAGCTTACTCAGTAGACTTGCGTACCAAACCCTGTCAAAATCTGCGAGTGCTGAGTGAAACTGCGAAAACTTCACCGTTCTTCTCGATAATCTCGCCCCAGAAGTGAGTAACATACACAAGAAGTTCCCCATGGGACCGTTCCTGGCGGAAGCCATATTGATGGTCGCTGAAAAGGTAATTTCTTTAAAGTAATGTTAGCAGCTTACAGTTGAATATACTTTCCATAACTTTACATGGTATGGAGTTGATGGCGATTGGTCGATAATTGCAGGGTTCAACACGACTACCCTTCTTGGGTACCGGTTGCACATGGACAATGAGATGCAAATAAAATTACTTTTTCAGTATCGGAGGGAACCAGTGTTCCATCAGGTTTTTGCATGGGAGACTATGAAGGACGGCAGAAGTTGTATTCGACAGCCTTTGACAGAGACCAAAATTGCTTACTACCAGGAGGGTAGAAAGCAAGTCTGGCCCCTATACGACAGACATGGTCGAATCGTGCCCTGCTGAGAACCCGTTAGCAGGACTTGGCAGCAGAATTAAAATCTCTCATCTTCGCATGAACCCTGCGAGCTCTAACTTTGCAATCTCGAGCTAGAACCCAGACCTGGTAGCGGACTCTTTTCAGGCCTCAGCAAGAGCACAGTTCGCATTATACCAGGGCAGATCCTTGTTACCGAGCGCAATGTCGGAGAAACAAAATGTAATAAAATATTGCATTCCTTGCTGTATCACACCCGCAACCACATCGGCAGAGCATGAGAGTTCATCAGAAGAGAAGCACACTTGCCGCCAAGGATAGGATGCAAAAAAGTGCCGTATCTCATCTCAGTCTACTGACGCGTATCACCATACTCTCGACGTGCCCGCTGGTCAGTCATCCAGAGCAGAGATGACCGATAGGGATTTCACTAGAAAGCGATCGGATGATCCCAGTGGAGCTGAGACTGATACCGAGTGCGTATCTGGGTCTGTTGTCAGCAGAAGGTCCAAGCAATTGAATGTATGTCCGTGTACATCTGGTACCCGCGTCGTTACTTCAACCAGCTTAGTTTGATCATGCGATAACGCAATCCAATTCATCTATCCCAGCATGGTGGGTTTTACTGTATGGGAACCACCCCTTTTTTGGTTGGCGTTAAAATCGCGAAGAAAAACTAGCTCCACAAACGGATATCGTTGTTGGGCTTTATCTGCCATCCCTGTCAGGTGTTCAATGAGCCTGATTATCTCCTGGTTTCCGCTGTGCGATTGATAGACACAGGCATAGGGGGTTGTCTCTACAACGGTGTCGACTAAAAGCTACATTGCAGAAACCCTGAAATTACAAAGCAACAGAGACGACGACAGCAATTGCCATCGCGAACGTACAGACAGACCCCACTGCGCTGTTTGAACTTATGTTCAAGCGTGTAAACCGGTGTATTTGAGGTACGCCACATCAAACGGAGTTGCTATCGGCGTCTGCATTTAGAAAAATAGGCTTCTCGGTGTCAAGGTAGTGGTGGACCGGATCGAGATAAGTGTGCACACTCTTTGATGTTTAAATAATCTATGATATTCCAGAACAGCCTACAACAGAATGAACGCGAAATAAACATATGAAGTGGTTCTCTTTGTAATAAACGTTGATAAAGGTTAACGAGTTTTGTCCCTTATTGATCGGAAATTCGCAAAATCTCATTTCCTGTGACGCAATATTAATATATCCCAATTAAAATATAGAATACAAAGACGTCAATGTTTCGCTTAAATTCAAGAACTTTCTTTTTGACTGGGGGCGGGGATGTCAATCAATTGTCAGTCTTTTCTTCATTCTAATGTAATTTAAGTTTTTATATTGTAATGTTCGACTTCGATAAACGACTATCTCACCTATTAATTTTTTATTAGTAATATTGTTCAATTCTTTAGATATTGCTTTTTTAAATTCCATAGTTTGATGAAAAAAATCTTGCTGTTTTAGTAACCCTAATAATGTTTAATTAGATTGACTAATTAAAAAAGTCCTACTGGTGTTTACCTAAGGGGTCCATAATTCGATAGTAATAAAAAAATTGTAGAATAAGTGTGACAAACTAGCTCCAGCCTATTTGATGGTAAGTGGATGCTGTAGCCCATAGACATCTACAATTATCCCAATTTAAGACGCAAAATGCAGATGCATTGTCACCCCTGAGAGATGGATGAAGTTTTTTAAAAAATAATTTGTTACAAAATAAAAGTTTAAAAAGTAAAAATGATTTTAATAAAAGTAAAAGAATAAAATAATTTCCAAATAATATAACGAAGCCGTCCAGAACGAATTTTGTCCACCGCGACCAGTTTCAACGGAGACTAGCCATCTGCATAGGATAGGATTATAGTGCCCCTATGTATACGGAAGCACAGATGTACTCTCTATTCCCTCAATCGAGACCAACGGTTTTAAATGCATTTCTAGTCATGTGTATGAAACACTGCCAACTTCCTGATTACTAGATGCTACTGAAAATTTCTCGATAGAAAAAAACTAATCTTGGCCTAACCCCGGAGTCGAACCCAAGACCTCATGTCAGGAAGCGCACTTAGAACCGCTAGACCAAGGAGTACCTTATAATACCAGGGTATATATTTAGATATTGTCGTGTTAAGCCTACAAAATTCTGAATATATGAGTATGTGAAGAAAGTGGCGCGAGATCAAAACAAAAGTATGTAACAGATGCCCATCCCTTATCTGAGCCTTTCGTGAACTTCAATCGAATATTATTCCCCCACTCAACATAAAATAGCGCTCGAACTTGAAAGCTTTACTGTTGTAACCGAATATTCGAGAGCATTTGAAGCTACTCAAAGGGAATCACTAATGGTCTCAGAGAAGATATAATGATTATATTATATGGAGTGTAATATATGGGTTGCTGAGCACGTGCACGGGTGTGTATATTGTTTATTTTCACTCTGTCAACCTCACCAGTGCCCCTGTGGTAGCAGCGTCGATGAGTTTGGGCTCCACGGACTTTCATGCAAGAAAAGTACAGGTAAGTTTTACCGTCACGGTTCTTTGAATGAAATCATCCGAAGAGCTCTTGTCTCCATAAATGTCCCCTCGGTTTTAGAGCCTTGCGGGATATTTGGAGACGATGGCAGGAGACCCGACGGTATGACTTTGGTCCCTTGGGAGAGAGGTAAAGCCCTAGTGTGGGATGCTACTTGCGTTGACACTTTGGTGGCCTCTCATCTCAAGGGTACCTCTTTAGAGACGGGGCGGCATCAGAGGCAGCCGAATTTGAAATGGCACAAATATGAGTCTTTGAGAAGTGACTACATATTTGTGCCATTTGCTATGTAGACTATCGGTCCGTGGGGTCCGCGTGCAGTGAAGTTCCTAAAGGAACTGTATCCACGACTGGTTGTCGCTGCTGGTGATAAGAGGGCTGGTTCTTTCCTCGCTCGAAGGCCAAGTATAGCTATTCAGCGAGAAAACGCAGCCAGCGTTCTTGGCACTATACCACGGGGAGCAGGTCTTTTTGACTATTAAAATTTTTAGTTTTAGATTTTCCAAATTATAGTTTCTTGTTTTATATCGTATATAATTAGTTTTATATACAATATAAAAAGTGGTGGTTAAAGTGGTACTCAAAGTATCCACTGTATGGAAATGTACGAATTGAGTAATGCCATGTATTTCATCATTTTACTGTTGAAAGTATATTTATTTATGGGTTAAATCTACTTGTATAACGATATGTTTTTGAGGCACTGTAGTTTTTTTTTCAATTATAGCAAATAGAAAGCTTGATAAAATTTTGTTTTTAATAAAACAAAGAAACATTACTTACAGTCGTCAGTTTCTCTAAAATTGGTCCAAATAGTAGATCTCCTGCCACTCATTTTCATCACATACTTATCAGTACATACTAAGAATACTTTTTTCTCACAAAAATAGTCAAAACATAAGCATGTGCCGGCAATTTGCTCAGTACTAGATGATGCAATAACATGTCAGGTGTGGCGGGTGAGCGATGAGAAGGCTCTGGCGCTAATCCCGCGGGCTTCACGGTAACAAGTTTCGACATAAATTGGTTAGGTACCAATATTCGGGAATATTCGGTTCAGTAAAAATTTTACCGAACGTTCGGTCGAATATTCGTATTCGGTGAAATCCATATTCGGCCCATCCCTAGTAACTATACTGGATCTCAAACTCTTCAGACCAAGTCACATTAACACACTGCTGTTTAGCTGCAGAAATATGCCGGCGTGTGGTAAGTATTTCACTATGCTCAATGTTAATTACTTCAATAGTGTCTTTTCAATAGCGAATTTTTATTCAATATAAATTACAAGTACCTAATTCTTATCGGTTCCTCAAGCTTGACCGGCCAATTGTGAACGATGACTGTAGCAGCTTGTGATTACTCAATAAAATTTTTAGTTACCACAGACTCAAAAACATCGAGAAAATAATAAACTATTCAATGTTTTAAAATAAAATATTTTTTACGGATTTTATCACGTATATTAATTTATTTTTATATTCCCTACGTTTTAAACAATTTACAGCACCCATGGTCACGGGGTGAACTGAGGTGTTCGACGTCCCAATGTCAAAGTTAACCACTTCTACCTCCAGATTAGTACGCAGCAATTTTAATCCACTGTAACTCGATAAATTATAAAATTAAGTTAACAGTGGAGTTAGGTGCAAAGAATTCTTTAGCATTTATAGATGTGTTAGTAACTCGGAATCTTAATAACACCTAGAGCCATACTGTGTAAAGAAAAAACACCCACTCAGATGGATATTTAAACGGTTATTCTCGACACCATCCTTCACAGTTAGCTGTAGTTAATAAATCTTTATTTCAGACAGCACAAAGGATCTGTGATAGTAAACACCTGACCACATTGACACCATTGACTACATCTTGAAGAGTGTTTCCATTAAAACATACTTCAAGCCGTCGAAGAAGATTAGTCAGTTTTTGCATCAGTCAAGTATAATGTCCCTCTACAGGATGCAGGATGGTACAAGCTTGATTACGAATGTGGCCTCTCTTAAATAGGGCAAATAAAAAGATCAATAAAGACGCTCGTTAAAGAACACATAGATGATGTGCAGAATCGACGCATCGGGAAGTCTTGAAATCTGTAAGCACGTACAGGATCGCTCCCGTCACTACATCACATTGGATAGACCAAAAATCTTCGCTAAAGAACACCGATTCCTTCCAAGGATGATTCGCGAAGCTATTATAATCAAAACACATCCTAATTTCAATATGGAAAATGGTTGGATGCTAGCATCTCCTTAGGATCCTATAATTAATAAAATTAATTCCCAACCCAAGCATACAACTGCAAGACTTCATGATACTATGAGTTAATACTGCGTATATCAGAACAACAATTAATAATTTTAATCTGGAAGTAGCCGTGGTTAACTTTGTCAATGGGACGTTGAACACTTCAATTCCTCCGTTACCATGATTGGTGTAAAGTGTTTAAAACGTCGAGAATATAAAATAAGTTAATATACGCGATAAAATCTGTAAAAAAAAACTAGTTTTATTCACATGCGTAGTGTTCGCGTAAATATAAGAAATCATTATACTCAAGATCAGCAAAACGTTGACATCTCCTGGTAGCTTGTTCTACACGGTAGAATATACTAGTAATTAAATTGTACACGGTATAGTCACTTAACATCAGGTGAGCCGCATGCTCGTTTGCTCCCTCTTCTATAAAAAAAAACACTCTAGATTACTCATTTTTATATAATTTTATATGTATAACTGGCCCTCAGATCGCAGCAGGTCATTGCGCCTCGGCATAAAATTTGATTATTGTGGTTTATTACTGAACAATGACAATGTATTACTATACAAATGTATATACCACACTCTCACAGATTACCAGCGTGAAATAGCACATGGTGCTGTGTTTCGTATAATGAGTGTAGAGAACCCTTTTACTGGAAATGCGGCATTTTGTCTTAGTCCTCAGTGGTGACAACGCATTTGCATTTTATTCTTAATTGAGGGCAGATGTAGGTGGCTATGGGCCACAATATCGATTTGCCATCGGATGGACTGTATGCTCGTTTATCAACCTTATTCTATAAAAAATTAAAAGATTACAATTAAGGCTAAGAAGACTAAGGCAAGCAATATTCATAAACACAGGAATAAACAGATGTTCATTATAAGACGTTTATGTTATTGACATGATGTGTAATAAATTAATGATATTTGTTATTTTCTGCTAAAATATTTTTAATGAGGTTTATTTTTACAAAATAGAATTCAAATATAAGTTCTACGCGCAAAATCATTGAATGTAACTACTTTTAGTTACCCCAGTGTTCCGGCTGTTAAGATTGGCGACGCCATTCCGTTTCGAATACCAACTCAAGAAGAACAGAGTAGTCATTATGAATACAGAGACTGTATAGTTTATCTTACTTATAAAAAGAATAATAATAAATGATGTCGTCTTGAGCTGGCTCACGAAGTAACTAACATGTGTGGGTAACAAATTATTCCTGTGGTCGTTTCTGCCAAGAGCCAAGCCCGGTCACCCTCTGGGGTAATCTATGGAAACTGGAACTCCGTGAAGGACCGCTCCGGGTTCAAATGTATATCTCTCCCTTTCACCCTAACCCTCGGCCGTATGGCCTTCGCTACCAAGGCATTACATCTGGTCGGGTTTTTATTAACTAAATACTAGCTGTACCCGCGACTAAAATTAGTAATTTTTTTTGTAATAAAAATGACAATTTATTTGCATTTTAACTGTCGCAAAGATCTGGGAAGATACTAATCTGGTTAAAACATTTTTTTATTCGTTTAATCAAATTAATCAACGAACCAAAAACGAACCACGAAACGAATTGGGCAAACTATATGCTTGTGCTTCATACCTATACCTATAAGTAAAATTGAAGTGTCTGTCTGTATTATTAAAATTAATAGCTTCTATTAAGCTGAGGTCTTTCTGTCCGGGCTTATCTTCGAAATGGTATTAACTGATTGTGGTGAAACTTTACGAACAGACAGAGAGAAATTTAAGAAGAGATCCAGGGTATTTTTAACGAAAAATATTAAGTTTTATTGCCTTTTCTAAGCCAAAATGTATAAAATATATGTTCCTTGATTTTCTTAAATCTTAATACCACAACATTAGTAGTTCCTACCAGGTGTAGCCGGGGAAAACAAGTTGTAAAAATCAACAAAATGATCTCAATAACATAATCCACAATTTGCTCCCGAATTTCTCTAGCCAACAATTGGTTCCCATACAACGATTAAGGATGTATCTAAATAAGAAAGCTCCATCAAATAATAATTGGTACTACAAAAATAATGAATGAAAAGTATCTATGTTTTATCTAGTCCAAAAACAAATTAAAAATAAAATTAAACTCAATCGAGGAAAGTCTATCGACTTTACGTAATAAGTATGATCGGGCTCAAAAGAGTTATCTATCAAGAAATGCTCAGTAGCAGCCCGTATTCGGTAATATGTCGGTGTTTCATCCCTGTGCCTCAGAAATCACGTCAAGCACTTGGTTCTGCGTTTGATCTTTCTATATTTGTGCCAGATTACCGTCCCATCGGGCTATAAGAGTGACGGAATAGAAAGTGTCCTGTAATGCATCATTAAAGTATTTTGTAGGCACTTTCTTGGTACTTACGTACGTAATATAGAACACTTTTTACCGAATCGTTCGTACATAATGTCTCATATCCTGCATAGTCTACGTTGAAACAGGCTACTACGACCGTAATTCGTCATAAAAGATATTTTGATGCGTATCTATGAAAAAAGTAAGAAAATATAATATTCAACACTTTACACTTAAATACTCAAATGCTTAAATTGTGCAACACATTCAAAAATGAAGAAAAATTATATTCCAAACAAACAACAAAATCTTTAATTAATAAATCCTTTTTTCTGTAATTATTTTTTTTTAATTCAGCGTTAATGTCATTTAGTGCAAATTGCAAAAATACTTATCTATATAAAATAAATATTTATGAATAAAAATGCTCTCTACCTTTCAAGAGGTGAATAGGCGCAAAGTTTTAAAATATTTATTATTCAGAATTTTTACCTTAGTCTTAAGTCTAAGAACACCGATTCCTACCAAGGATGATACGTGAGGCTATTGAAATTAAAAAACATCCTAATTTCAATAGAGAAGGAGGCTGGGTACTACCACCTGCTTGGGATCCTATAATCAATAAAATTAAAACTAAACCCAAGCATACCACTGCAAGACCTCAGGACATAGTCAGTTCATTTTGCGTAGATCGGACCATAAATAATAATTAAAAAAGCTGAAGGTACTCCGGGTTTAACAATGACATCGGGACGTCAGTCATCTCAGTCCCCCGTGACCATGGGTGTTGGAAAGCGCCCGAAACGTCGGAAATTAAAAAATAAAAAGTAAAAAATAAAAATAAACGCGACAAAATCCGTAAAAAGTAGTTTTAATCATGTGCAATGTTCGCGTATATAAGAAATCATTAAATTACATACTGATGAATAATATTTTTTAATTTATTGACATAATAGAATAAACTGAACTGGTTATTTGAATAAAAAATCATGAGTGCAATTAGTTTAATTAAAAGTTGCGTATTTTTAAAAACATTAAAAAAGGGCTCGAAGTAATAGATTTTCTCATAAAAGAAGGGAACTTAAAAAAAAGAAAAAAAGCGCACCAGAGACAGGACGCGAACCAAGGCATTACGATTTCGCGACCGCTAGATATCCACTTGAGCTATTACGATCATTAACACAACGTCAAAAATTAACTTTCTTTTATTGTAGCAGTTTTTCATTGCCTGAAAACATGGACATTTTCTAAAAATAAATCCTAGTTAGATCGATTTATTGCCCCCGAAACTCCCTGGACACTAAATTTTATGCAAATCGTTTGAGCCGTTCCCGAGATTCCTGATATATATATATATATATATATATATATATATATATATATATATATATATATATACAGGAATTCTCGTTTAAAGGTATAGAATGTATTTTAAGAAAGGTAAGAATGATGTACTAGAGCTAGCTTATGAGTAATGAATGAATAATAAAATCATGAGCAACTAAAACAACCCACTTCTTGTATCGTCTTTGTCGAATAAAAGTAAGAAAATTACATTTGCTGATCTAATAAAATCTTTGCGCGAAAATTACCATCTATTACAAAAGTGTCTGATATGATAACTCGTGTATCATAAAACCATACCATTCTTTTAAATAACTATAGTGCCATCTATGTAAATTTAAAGTGATTGGTTGATTATTACACTAAAATAAAAACTGTGATATTTAAATAATAACGGATAGGAATCCATCTACTGAGATTGATAGCGTGAGGATTCATATTTATTCTAACTTTTCAACCCCTATGTAACACTGTAGTGGAAGCCCCATCCAAATCCGTGCACTGGTTTTTGTGTGATGCGTGTCCAGACAGACAGAGAACGTTTCCAAAAAAAAATTGTTTTGGCTTCTGATCGATAATAAATATACCCCAAATCAAATTACAAAGAAAATGTTAAATGTACAGTAATCGACGTGTTCAAGGTTTATTATAGTAAACTCGATTATATATATATATATATATATATATATATATATATATATATATATATATATATATATATATCACGATCCTGACACACCTCTCTCACCACCTTTTCACCCGTGTACCTACGCATACTTGCTCGTCGTTTCAGGGTACTCCTAATTTGGCACGTTTTCAATAAATCGCCAATTTGGTCGATAAATTTTCGCCTAGGACGTCCCATTCCGACTCTGCCATTCACTTCTGCAACACAAATTTTCTTTTTCACTCTTTCCTCATTCATTCTTTCCACATGACCAAACCACCGAAGCATTCCTTTCTTAATCCTGGTCACAACATCATCTTGCAAACTACACTCTTCTCTTATCACACAATTTCTCACCCTATCATTCAGATTCAGCCCTAACATATTTCTTAACGACCGCATTTCTACTGCGTTCATTTTACTCTCGTGCTTCTTTTGCCATACCCAACTTTCACTACCATACGTTAAAGTAGGGACAGATACAGCATTATGAATTGCCATACGTGCCTTTTTGGACACATTTTGACTCTTCGCAATAGAGTGCAAAGCCCCATTTACTCTATTTCCCGCATTCACTCGTCGTTCTATAGATCCTTATCATATCTCCCATCCCTGCTACCAAATATACAAACTCATCTACTTGCTCGATCAACTCCCCTTATATTCTTATTTCACAAATCGTTTTACTTTCTTCTCTTTCAAAAACCATAACCTTCGTCTTACTTGCGTTCACTTTCATACCCCCTTTCTTTAAATGATCTGTACATTAATGTAATCATCATTTGCAACTCGGCCGCCGACGACGAAAGAACTTGATCATCGGCGTACAAAAGGTATTTGACGATTAACTCACCCATTCTTAATCCGCATTCTTCAACTTTCAAATTTTGCAAACAGCTGTCCATAAATAGGTTGAACAACCACGGCGAAGCCACACAGCCCTGTCTGACACCTTTATGGATGTCAAACCAGTCCGAGTAGACCCCGTTGATCCTAACACAAGCACTAGAGTCCCTATAAAGAGACTCCAATGCCTGTATCAAGCCAGCGCTCAACCCAAATGAGTTCAGTGTTTGCCATAGCACATCCCTATCCACTCTGTCATAGGCCTTTTCCAAGTCCATGAACGCACAAAAAACCTTTTGTTTTTTGGCCAAAAACTTCTCCGCGATCATGTGCATGGAAAAGACTTGATCTGTACATCCCATTCCCTTTCTAAATCCCGCTTGCACATCCCAAATTTTTCCATCAGTTTCTTTCATGACCCTTTCAATCAGTACCTTAGCATACAGTTTTCCCACAATGCTAAGAAGGCTGATGCCACGGTAGTTTTTACAGTCCTGCTGCGACTCTTTTCCCTTATATACTCGGACTATCACGACTTTACACCAGTCTACCGGTACCCGCTTCAGTTCCCAGCATAAATTAAACAAGGTGTGCATCAGGCCTGCCACCACCTCCTCTCCAGCCCTTAGCATTTCGAGTGAAACTCTATGGTATCCGGCAGCCTTACCTGCTTTCATGCTTTTCATTGCTTTCATTTTTTCATCTATACTTATCTCGCTACCTCTTTCCTCCTCTTTCGGAGTTTCTACTTCATTTAGTTCACACGTTGTCTCCTCACTCATAAACACGCTTTCAAAATATTCCTTCCATCTCTTTAAACTCAAAACTCCATCATTCAGAATATAGCCATTTTTATTCAAATAGCTTCGTACATATTTATCATTTTTATTTGTATGTTTATACAGGCCAACCAGATGACAAAACTACATAAATATTCTAGAATGATATTGTGACGGCCCAATATTATTATTAATAATTAAATTCAATATAAAGGGGCGTCAAAATAGTTTTAAAAGATATATATTAAGCAATTAAGTTAAATTAATAAACATAAAGTTAATATATTTCAGACATTAGCCCAATAACATAGTAAATTAAAGGCAAAATTATTGTTTTTCGTAATAAATAAATTTATTTAAAAACTTGAAAAAATATTTTAAATAAGATAAATAATAGAAATACAAGTCAAAAATATTATAAAATAAAGTTAAATAACGTTTATAAGATAATTAGAAAATTTGTTAAAAATTGTTTAAGTCATGGGAGGTGTTCATGTAAAAAAGAAAATTTTCCTAAGTTGTGGAAAGAGTTCACGTATAAAAGAAAATTTTCCTAAGTTATTGAAGGTGTTCATGTATAGATGTTTTGTATGGAGGAGCTGCCGGAGATACATTCCTGCAGTTGTACATATATATGGGGTGGTCGGGAGCCCGACTGCCTGAAGTACTGTAGCACAATGACTAGTCCTATATTAGGGACTTATGATATTAAACTCAATGATACAAAAGCAATACTATAGAAGGTCTCTATGATTAATATGCATTACAATAGTAGGGTCGTGGGTTCGAATCCTATATATGAATGACTTATGAAAGTAAGGTCTATGATTCAAAAGCAATACTATAGAAGGTCTCTATGATTAATATGCATTACAATAGTAGGGTCGTGGGTTCGAATCCTATATATACATGACTTATGAAAGTAAGGTCTATGATACAAAAGCAATATTATAGGAGGTCTCCTTGATGCATATGCATTGTATGCGGTAGTCGGGTGACTGACTGCTCCTAGTACTGTAGCAAAATGACTAGTTCTTATTAGGGACTTGAAAAGGAATATAAGGTGGCGTGTGTGCTGCTTCACGAGCAATTGGTCCGAGGTAAACTTGGATTCGCTAACCGATGTGTCCTAGACATATCATCTTAGTGCCGGTGGTAAGCGGGTTTGTTGTAGCAATATGGCTTTCCCGTGGACATCGCACACTCATACCGTTTGTGGGCGGCGTAGTAGCGCATAGCGATTCGTCGTCTATATTTCGGATTGGGATGATGAGTGTCTTTGTAGCACTTTTAAGTGTAACAGGCATACTCAACTTCATGTCTTAGTGCATTAGCGCTATGATACGTGGAGTTTTGTTCATTGGCGTCTTAGTAGCGTGCTACTATGATACGTTGGTGATATTTTTTATATAACAACAATGCCAACTTTGTTACCAAAGTCGATAGGGATTATGTGGGTGTGTTGTGAGGGGGGCGCCATCCGTATGATAGTTGCATTGATGCTTACTTCTACTTGCGGTATTGCGTCTTGTGATGGATCTGCGGATGTGCTGCGCCTGATTCGACGCTCTCTTGTGGTTCTGGTCGATGGAGGTATGCGGGTGGTGATGTCTGCTGGGATATCTGGGGGACCTTGGGATGGTGTAAGCCCGACGATAGTCGTATTGATACTTGTTGCTTGGTGTCTTTTTTGTTGCTTGATAGTCGTATTGATGGTTGTTTGGTGGGACGCTCTTCTCAATGGAGCTCTCTGCGTCTTGGTTTGACTCACACCTAAGTAGCTCTGCCCAAGTCGGGTCCCTTCATTGCGGGGCTGCAGACTGTCTGCCCTCCACAATGTTTTATATAACAACATAATATTATATCTCTGTAACTTTCCCACCTTTGAATGATTGAAGGCAACTTGTCGGTGGGTGAGACAAACATGATCGAAAATGCATTTACTCAACGTCAGTGACACAAACCCTTTCTGATGGCGAATTATTACTCTTATCTTATAACTGCCTTCTGGCTATATCTGCCGTTGTATTGGTTGGTGGAGCATATGTGTCGACCTCATGCGGGTGGTAGCTGGCGGGAGGATCTGAGGAGACTCTCAAGGCTGCGGCCGCGCAACGTGGGACCCCTTTCCCTTGAGGTGAGCGGTAGACTCATGACACGCTCTGCGGCTAGTAGCCATGCTGATCATGCAATTGGTGATGATGCCATACACTTACATCATGTCTGCAGGAGCGGCGGTCTGGCAGGTGGTGGCGCTCACGGAGGGTTTACGGCCAGTGTGCCTATTTGCCTAAACCGTGTGACGTACATTCACTGTGGCTGGATTCGTTCGTATTCTTTATGGCGTTTACACGCATTGACATGCGCGACTTCGGTCGATGTTTGTGCTTACGTACTAGCAAGGGGCCAAGCCTATTTTACTGGTTCACCAGTTATTTTGCTGTGGACTATGGGCCAGTTCCCGAATTAGCTTTCCCTTCGGGGGGAGTGCATCAAAATGGTTGGCGCTCACCGTGCACGGCGTGTGTATCGGGTATTTTGTATAAATATATTTTGAGCCTTTTCCCAGCGGGAAGGGATAAATAATATTAAATTAATAATGTAAACCTGATACAAGTGGAATTGGGACGTTTTATGTTCTTAACCTTTCTCGAGCCCTGTCTTCGTGAACGGGGTTCACTTAGCTTATAAGGCACTACCAACAGCTTTCAATTGCTCTAGCGAATATTCATTCTTCCAAAAGACATCTAAAAGAACTAAGTTACTAAACAAACACAACGTAAATAAGGGTCCTAACTAAGACGATCACGCCAAAAATATTACAAACGGCCTATTATTAAACCTTTAGAAAGATCATTTAGAAAGATCAAAACATATCTTAATTATCTTGATCACATATATATAATTATTATGTAAAGGGGAATTAATTATATTTAATCTAATATGAATATATTTATTAATATGAGAGGGGGGAAGCGTTACAATATCATTAAATTCTGTTGGTGAACACTTATAACCCGTGGACTATAGACATCATCTCCATTGACATGACCTGGTCACAGCTCGGGTAAAATAACATTATGATGTTTTGACCACTTTAGACCATAGCGACAAATTCAACACATTATCGATAGTACAGTTAACTACATAACGCGTTATATCACTGTGGACTGTGATACTGACTGACTGTGGCTGTAGACTACACACACACTTAATATAAATCTATGGGGAGGCTTATGTTTAGCGGTGGACATGACATGAGCTATTATGACTGATGAAGTATCTAAATAAGCTTATAAAAACATCTTTGTATTACCTATGTATTGGTCATATTTTATTTTAAATTATGTGGCTGTTCGTCTCTTTTGTCAATTCAAAATTTTCAAAACAATAAGTAGGTAAGGATGACCAATGCAGACTATGCAACCCAAAAGACAGAGAAGAAAATAAATTGGGCACTTTGTTTGAAGATTGTTTGACCGTGTAAGAAAAAAGGGGAGATCTGCCCTGGGTAAGATATTTTTTAAATAAATAAAAAAATATATAAACCGCAGTACTTTGGAACCTTGACAACGTAATTTAGGCTTCGGTGCGTTTTGCTTGTGGTGCGACGTCAGCGCTGCCACAATTTTAGCAACTAATGCCAGTAATAAAACATTGAGAATAGTTGGTTTTTAAGGAATTTTTTAGCAAACAACGAACATAATAACCATAGACAACTGAGTTTAAAAATAATTTGGATACTAAATATAAATTTGTGGTACCTACTACGATAAATTATGAAATAAAGTTCCTAATAATTGTCAAAATATTATACGAAAAGTGTCCTACTTCTATGAAAGACCACAAACCTTGTATTTTTACGGTGAACGTTTAGAAACATTTTTCTAGCAACGGGCCAATTGAGTTGGACGATGCGACGTAACAAGAATTCTCTGAATTTTATTTACACTGTGCTTTGGACGCAGAAGCTTTCTATTCCAGTTTTCCTTGAAAACCTCAATTGTCACACAAAACACGTTCGACTCAAATTTACAGGCAATTCATTCGACATTGGATTATTAGGCATTGATCTTTTTAAAATTTCAAACTAATTCGTTCTTGCGTCACCGCCTTCTATTTCCAATTTCGTCGAATGCGAAAATAATGTCAAATAATCGAATCATACGCGATTCGAATATTTAATTTAGTTTTATGACGTACTTTGTATTTTCTTTTTAATGTTTTCCGATATTTTCCTTTTTATCAAAGACGGCAGTGATTTCACTCACCTAGGTGAGTGTGAGAGAGTGGTGACTAAAAAAATTACTCTAGAGTAACAAAAAAATAGTTTACCAAAGTTTTCAATGTTTTTTTAAAAATCAGGATCACATAATTATGATGGGATGCTTGGGATTTCGAATGCGTAGAAAACGGACAAACAAATATTCATTTTTAGAAACCTTCTGGAGCACACGAACAATAACTCACCAAATTGTAATCATAGCTATGTAGACAACATTATATTTATTGTAATTCTGATATTCCTTAGTAAAGTTACAGCCTATATACGTCAATGGAGCTCTCTGCGTCTTGGTTTGACTCACACCTAAGTAGCTCTGCCCAAGTCGGGTCCCTTCATTGCGGGGCTGCAGACTGTCTGCCCTCCACAATGTTTTATATAACAACATAATATTATATCTCTGTAACTTTCCCACCTTTGAATGATT
Organism: Parnassius apollo; assembly: GCA_907164705.1. Taxonomy (NCBI): domain Eukaryota; kingdom Metazoa; phylum Arthropoda; class Insecta; order Lepidoptera; family Papilionidae; genus Parnassius; species Parnassius apollo. The sequence continues at coordinate 27,004 of CAJQZP010001281.1, forward strand.
GAAGGCAACTTGTCGGTGGGTGAGACAAACATGATCGAAAATGCATTTACTCAACGTCAGTGACACAAACCCTTTCTGATGGCGAATTATTACTCTTATCTTATAACTGCCTTCTGGCTATATCTGCCGTTGTATTGGTTGGTGGAGCATATGTGTCGACCTCATGCGGGTGGTAGCTGGCGGGAGGATCTGAGGAGACTCTCAAGGCTACGGCCGCGCAACGTGGGACCCCATTCCCTTGAGGTGAGCGGTAGACTCATGACACGCTCTGCGGCTAGTAGCCGTGCTGATCATGCAATTGGTGATGATGCCATACACTTACATCATGTCTGCAGGAGCGGCGGTCTGGCAGGTGGTGGCGCTAACGGAGGGTTTACGGCCAGTGTGCCTATTTGCCTAAACCGTGTGACGTACATTCACTGTGGCTGGATTCGTTCGTATTCTTTATGGCGTTTACACGCATTGACATGCGCGACTTCGGTCGATGTTTGTGCTTACGTACTAGCAAGGGGCCAAGCCTATTTTACTGGTTCACCAGTTATTTTGCTGTGGACTATGGTCCAGTTCCCGAATTAGCTTTCCCTTCGGGGGGAGTGCATCAAAATGGTTGGCGCTCACCGTGCACGGCGTGTGTGGGGCCGTGCCCTTGTATCGGGTATTTTGTATAAATATATTTTGAGCCTTTTCCGAGCGGGAAGGGATAAATAATATTAAATTAATAATGTAAACCTGATACAAGTGGAATTGGGACGTTTTATGTTCTTAACCTTTCTCGAGCCCTGTCTTCGTGAACGGGGTTCACTTAGCTTATAAGGCACTACCAACAGCTTTCAATTGCTCTAGCGAATATTCACTCTTCCAAAAGACATCTAAAAGAACTAAGTTACTAAACAAACACAACGTAAATAAGGGTCCTAACTAAGACGATCACGCCAAAAATATTACAAACGGCCTATTATTAAACCTTTAGAAAGATCATTTAGAAAGATCAAAACATATCTTAATTATCTTGATCACATATATATAATTATTATGTAAAGGGGAATTAATTATATTTAATCTAATATGAATATATTTATTAATATGAGAGGGGGGAAGCGTTACAATATCATTAAATTCTGTTGGTGAACACTTATAACCTATGGACTATGGAAATCATCTCCATTGACATGATCTAGTCACAGCTCGGGTAAAATAACATTATGATGTTTTTACCACTTTCGACCATAGCGACAAATTCAACACATTGTCGATAGTACAGTTAACTACATAACGCGTTATATCACTGTGGACTGTGATACTGACTGACTGTGGCTGTAGACTACACACACAATATAAGTCTATGGGGAGGCTTATGTTTAGCGGTGGACATGACATGAGCTATTATGACTGATGAAGTATCTAAATAGGCTCATAAAAACATCTTTGTATTACCTATGTATTGGCCATATTTTATTTTAAATTATGTGGCTGTTCGTCTCTTTTGTCAATTCAAAATTTTCAAAACAATAAGTAGGTATGGATGACCAATGCAGACTATGTTACCCAAAAGACAGAGAAGAAAATAAATTGGGCACTTTGTTTGAAGATTGTTTGACCGTGTAAGAAAAAAGGGAGATCTGCCCCTGGGTAAGATATTTTTTAAATAAATAAAAAAATATATAAACCGCAGTACTTTGGAACCTTGACAACGTAATTTAGGCTTCGGTGCGTTTTGCTTGTGGTGTGACGTCAGCGCTGCCACAATTGTGGCAACTAATGCCAGTAATAAAACATTGAGAATAGTTGGTTTTTAAGGAATTTTTAGCAAACAACGAACATAATAACCATAGACAATTGAGTTTAAAAATAATTTGGATACTAAATATAAATTTGTGGTACCTACTACGATAAATTATGAAATAAAGTTCCTAATAATTGTCAAAATATCATACGGAAAGTGTCCTACTTCTATGAAAGACCACAAACCTTGTATTTATACGGTGAACATTTAGAAACATTTTTCTAGCAACGGGCCAATAGAGTTGGACGATGCGACGTAACAAGAATTCTCTGAATTTCATTTACACTGTGCTTTGGACGCAGAAGCTTTCTCTTCCAGTTTTCCTTGAAAGCCTCAATTGTCACACAAAACACGTTCGACTCAAATTTACAGGCAATTCATTCGACATTGGATTATTAGGCATTGATCTTTTTAAAATTTCCAACTAATTCGTTCTTGCGTCACCGCCTTCTATTCCCAATTTCGTCGAATGCGAAAATAATGTCAAATAATCGAATTATACGCGATACGAATATTTAATTTAGTTTTATGACGTACTTTGTATTTTCTTTTTAATTTTTTCCGATATTTTCCTTTTTATCAAAGACGGCAGTGATTTCACTCACCTAGGTGAGTGTTAAAGAGTAGTGACTAAAAAATATACTCTAGAGTACCAAAAAAAAAATAGTTTACCAAAGTTTTCAATGTTTTTTTAAAAATCAGGATCACATAATTATGATGGGATGCTTGGGATTTCGAATGCGTAGAAAACGGACAAACAAATATTCATTTTTAGAAACCTTCTGGAGCACACGAACAATAACTCACCAAATTGTAATCATAGCTATGTAGACAACATTATATTTATTATAATTCTGATATTCCTTAGTAAAGTTACAGCCTATATACGTCAATTAGGACGTTCCATTTTACACACTGCTACTTTACTTTATTCAACTCTGTTTCTAAGTTTTATATATTATTTTATGTTTCAGTTAATCAGTAAGTATTTCTTTATTAGTCTTTGTATAAAAAAGTAAAGTAAATTTACAGCCTATATACGTCCCACAGCTGGGCTCAGGCCTCCCCTCATTTTCTGAGCGGGTTTAGGGCAAGGAAGTGTCCGCCGCGCTGCCCAAATGCGTGTTGACGAACTTCACATGTCTTCGAAATATTTTTTTTTCTTATTCCACAGACATGCAGGTTTCCTCACGATGTTTTCCTTCACCGCCGAGCACGTGGTTCCTTAGTCCACTTAAAAGGGTTCAAACACTATGTATTAGCACTGACTTCAGAATCACTTAGAGATGTGTTTTTTGGTTATTCTTTGTTTTTGAGTTCAGTTTACCTTAGGTTTATTTTATTATAAACATAGCTCAATGCTCATGTGACAAATCTACTGATATCCTTTCAAATTTTGGATTTATTTGCATGTGTGGTTATTAGTTTGTCGATATATATATATATATATATATATATATATATATATATATATACGTGTTCTTGCAGATAGATGATCCAGTTGTGTAGTACGATACTATTTCATCGAGTTGAACACCAAGATATTTTATATAACGAGTTTTTTGTAATGGTAGGCAGGAGCAAGCTAAAAAAGTTTACGTTATTACATTAATGCATTTGAAAAATTAAGTTATTAATTTTGGCTGAATAGATTTCATTATAGAGAATGTTATGTAACTAGATTTTTGAATATTAAACGTTAAAAAATTCTAAAATGTTTAACCATAAATATGACAAATAAAGTTCTTTTTGCAAGTGTATGTGTTTCGGCCCAAGTCGCTTCCCGGAATATGAACGCAGTGTGATCTGCGTAAGAAAAAATTTATTTCCATTTGATGGTACATACTGGCAGAGTTCATTTATATAAATCAAGAAAATACATAGGCCAAAAACACTGTTCCGCTATACTCCGCAGGTGATCGGTAATGGACTGCTAACATAATAACCTACTTTACGGATTGGAGCTGTTTAAAAAGTCTCTAAAATTAAAGGAGTAAACCACGTATAACAATTATTTCAGTCTCTAAACTTAAAGGAGTAAACCAGTATAACAATTATTTCAAGCTTCTTTATTAACATTTTAGTAGATACTGTGTCAATCGTTTTAGCATATTCCAAAAAGAACACCTATGCATTTACGGCCAGTAATATTCTGCACATGTATAGTGTTGAAACCATATTATTCGAGCGATTCTGGAAGGATCATTTCTTGCGTTTGATATTTCATTAAACGATTGTTGATAAGCTTTTCAAGTACTTTTGATAACGCAGTCAAAACTAAGATTGGGCGATAATATTCGACACAATGTCATCTCCCATTTTTATGAAAGGGATGTATTATTCCATTCCAGACTTTAGCCAAAGTTTGAGCCCACATACGTTCCTAAAGTTGGATGCAGGCATTTTCTTATTTCTGACGATATATATAAATTATAACTCCGCGTTAGTGTAATGTTTGGGAAACTTTTTGAAAATTTCTCAATTAATGATTTTTTGGCCTGAATCGAGATTCGAATCCAGGACTTCATGATCAGCAGTTGCTCTACACAATCACTAGATCAACGAGAATGCTCACGTATTGTGTATACAACGAGCACTACCTACCCTTGAGGTACCACGGTTGCGTTTACCTGATATTATTCCTCTTGTATTTATTCATACCAATATTATAGGCATTTCAGTCTAGCGTAAAATAATTGAGTGTAAACCGCCAGTCAAAGCAAGCAACGTCATACAGATAACTCAAACGCGGTGCGAGTTCATTTCAGATTGTATGAAAGCGGTCGACAACCGAAAATTCTGAAGGAGAAGCGTGAGACAACTTTTAATTAAATACTAATGCAATTCGCGAGAAAATTACCAATTAAAATAGGGATGCGAAATTTCGATAAGATAATTTTTTTTCGTACTTCCTTTCGGTTCTATTAAAATATTTAAGACCACTGGAAAAAGAAACGTATCTTGCAACAATTTTCGATTTCATATATTATTTATGTGTGTTCTTAATAAATTTTTGTTAAAATAAAAATTTATTCTCCTATTTATTGATTTTTATTTTTGTTTACTAGCCCCATGAATTCACTGCTTAGTATTTTTTATTATCCATTCATTACATTCTATAAAAATTCATATTGATACACCAGTGTAACTAGCGTTATCTATTTTGAACGCTACAATGATTGTACACCGGCCTTACACTTGAAACTAACTGCAATAGTTACTTGGCTGAAGGATTTCACTTCTACTAGGCGTAGTCAATAATTTTCCAGATGGATTTATTTTGTCAGTACTTTTTAACTAGTAGATTTATAATGCGCCATTTTGTACATAGGTTACAATTTATTTTTATTTAAAGTATTTGTTTAACTTTTACTAATGGTTCGGAAGAAAACCTCTGTACTGGGTAGAACCAGTAAGAAACCCAGCGGGAGTGAAGAATCGTTTATATGATATACCAAAAGGATCCTATGGCTACCGATTGCTGGAGATAAAATGATTTCTTTACGCAAGGCATAAAGTACCTAAGAATTTTCTTCATACTATATTGTACACCACAAAATATAGAAAAAATAGATTACAGGAGGAAAAAATTGGAAAAAAGAAAGGATACAACTACAAGACTTCGAGATACTGTAAGCCCCTTCTGCGTAGGTCGGACGAAACATTAATATTCAAAAGCTGAAAATAGACGGGTTATTTATGACATCGGGACTTCAAACGCCTTACTTATACATTTACTTGTTCGTGAAAAAAAGCTTTTCTATTACCTTGCAATAATAATCAATCGTGCGTCTTTTAATGACTGTGTAACTTAATTTTAAATCTTATAGGTGGCGCTGCAGTCAAGATGTTAACTGATTTATTGATCAATATTACTCGTACTACTACGTACTAGTATATATATACACTACCGAATAGGACAGAACAACATTTGCTGGGGCAGCTCGTAATATATAAAAGTTTATTATAAAACTTCGTAAAACACGAAACGTACGTCGAGTGCAGTAATGAAGAAATTATTTTGTATATTTTCACTCACACTAATGAAGCAACCACATGCTGTCTGCTTGTAGTAAATAGAATATTAAATAAATTATAATTTACGAAATCAAAAAAAGCCTTCTTACTTACATATCATGGTTGTAGCATAAATGGGTTGATATAATGGACAGATAATTTTTCCTCAAGATAGTTTTGAGCTGCTATTTCGTTACGTTATCTGTCCGCCACCACAATACACAAAGTTGGAGTTATTCATTGCCATTTAAGCCGTATACACTATATTACATGTCTCCTACTGTAGGCTCCGGCCTGTGTGTCATACTATGAGGGTTCTTGGAGTAATTAGCAATTAGTGCGCTGCACTTCTCAAGTGCGAGCTGCACCACTATGTTACAGTCCAGTCTGAAGGGAATAAAAATTCCGTATAATAACAGACTGTGAGGAGTTCCATCTTAGTACCCAGAGTTGAATACACACCTGTAGCTTTCTTTATTTGAAGTTGGCTGCATGTGTTCATGGACTGCATTAGTCTCTTTTTAATAGAATGAGGGTGACAAATGAGCACACATTCCACCTGATGGTAAGTGGATGCTGTGGCCCATAGACATCTACATTTATCCTCGATTAAGAGTCAAAACGCAGATGCGTTGTCACCCCTGAGGACTCTGATGGAATGCCTCATTTCCAGTAAAAAAGGGTCTTCGGATCTCTACACTCACCATAAACAACACAGCAGTATTTAGCTGCTATTTTACGCGGGTATTCTGTGTTAGCGTGGCCCTTCCCCGGTCGTGCCGACCCAATCATGCTACAACCATAATATAGCTAGCAACGTGGCTCTATCACGTATACAAAAGTTCACGAATTCAAGCCTATAATCTGGTGGACTGTAAGTTCGTTTTTAGCTTTAGTTTCATATTTAAAAAAAATGTTCAGGTTTTCTAACGATATTTTTCTTTATTTCCGAGTTGTGCTATTAACTATTTCATTAGAACCAGTCCGCTTTCGAACGCTACAATGTACTCGAGCGCTTAGCCTCTAGGTTACTACGGCCTACCTTAGAAGGAAGGTTGGGTAAACGTTGACCTTAATATAACGTCTCGCATCTTTTACGCCACTGCTTATCACAAATTTAAAGGTTTTATGTAAGTAGTCATACTAATGAGAACAATTTTATTTATTATTGATAATACACGATAAATCAACTTGGTTTGACACCATTCGAAAGATTGTCACACATCTCACTACGCGGTCCTTAACTATACCAGTATTATAAGAAGATCTAACTGCCTCGTTGGTCTAGTCGTTGTGGTGGTGCGACTGCTGATCATGATGTCCTGGGTTCGAATCCCGGGTCGGGCCAAAAAATCAATTATTGAGTTTTTCTGTCAAGAAATTCTCAGTAGCTGGCCGGAGTCAGGAAGTTGGCGGTGCTGACCCCCGTGCCTCGGAAGGCACGTAAGGCCATTGGTCCTGCGCCTGATCTCTCTCCCGGTCGTGTCGGGTTACCGTCCCATCGGATTACGAGAGTGAGGGAATAGAGTGTACCTGTGCTTGCGCATACACTAGGGAACTATAATCTTGTCCTGCACTGATGGCTAGCCTCCCTTGAGGACAGGCCGCCGTGACCGAAATTCGGTCTGGAGGACATTATTATTTTAATATGGATTTTATTATAGATTAATATTAATTTAATATGGATGGTCATGGAGTCAAGAATCACTGCTGGTTGTAAGAGGAAGCTCATAATAATATATCAATAAATAAAAAGGAAAGGGTTATACTCAAAGTTTCTTTTCTTGATATAATCATATACGTACAAACGTAAACTCTCATGTCTATTGCAGAGAGACGCCGCAGAGACTACGGACTTCCATTTGAAATGATCTCGACATACCTCTCTCGCTTCTCTCTCGTCCATGTAATTATGCATACATGCTCGTAGGTTATGGGTACTCTTTATTTGGCCCATCTTCAAAATATTGACAGTTTGGCCGATAAACTTCTAAATAATGAAGATATCTGCAGTAAAACCAGAGTGTTTTTATAAGAGGGTGCAAACAAGCATGCGTTTCATCTGATGATAAGTGATTTCCACCGCCCATGAACTACTGCAACACCATGGGAATAGAAGGTCCGTTACTGGCAGGTGTAGAATAGAGTAACAGAGATAACATAACGAATTAGCAAGCTTTACTGACAACGAACCGTGTTCAAAAAACCTAAAACTAACGAGGAAGAAAGTTTCTTGAGTGTTATCGGTTAGGGAAGTTTAAGGCGGCCCTCCATTATTCATTCATCATTATTATTTATTAGTAATAATGATAATGTAGTTGATGGTAGATTACAAGTAATACTTAATGAAAGACGTTTATGCTTTTACTACTGGATCCGTTAAAACGCTGATAGCAAAAACTCCGAAATAAATATAAAGTAAATAATAAATAAATAAACGTAAATCGGAAACCTTGATTTATGGAAATTAAGTATTTTATAATATACTTAATAAAATATATCGCCGATCAGTTATTAAATAAAATATGTTCATCGTGGATACCCTTTTTTATTTAATTTTAACCAAAAAAACTGCCTCTACCACGTTAATAAATTAAAGTCGTAGATCCTCGTCGTAGAGAAAATAAAGATAATTTTATTGCAAACATGGTGGTATACGGTTGTTTGCAAAAATCGTTCCTGAATCTCAGATCAAGTTCAAAGATGTTATATTACGCCACAGTTACATTATGGTGCCAGCACGCATTAGTCGGCTTGACCGGGGAGGATCTCGCTCTCACAGAATACAAGGGTAAAATAGCAGCTTAATGCTGTTATGTTTCATATAGTGAGTGTAATGAACCGGAGACCCTTTTTAACCCACAGATCCAATAACCATCAGGTAGACTGTGTGCTCGTTTTTCTTCCTTTTTCTATACAAAAACTTTTATTTTATATTAATGGTACCAACTCACCGTTACTTGCCCGGTACTAATAATTAAAAAAGTAAGATGTATATGAGCCACAGCATTAAACTTATCATCAAGTTATACAGTGTGCTTGTTTGTCATCTCTACTTTTGTAAAAACACACGCACATGCTCGCACACTCAGACATACTTTTAAAATCAGTTGAATACCTTAAAACGTGGAGGCATAGTATGTTGGAATTTGGACTTAAAATAGACCCAGTAAAATCCAAGTGGAAAAAGATAACAGCAGTGTCAAGAAACGATTTTACGTTTACTCGAAATTGAAAGCAATAATTTGAACAGCATTCGGCTTTAAAACAAAATAGCCGGAATGAAGGAATCAACATTTAACCGAACTTAGATAAAGGAACAATTCCCAAAAAATATTCAGCACCTATTGCCTTAAGGCCGTTAGGAGAAAATTAAATTGGGCCATTAAGTGTCTGATCGTCGGTTTGTACTGGCTTAGGTAGCAAGCAGACTGGATATTGTTTAAAAATCCGTTATATAAGACGGGTCGTTCGTTCCTTATTATTTTAAAGTTTAATAGAGCGTTCTCAGTTTGCAAAAACAAAATCACCATAAATCGGCCGGCGCTGGTAGGGCCTTAGATGTGTGCGAAAGCGTTCCCGTGGCCCCGCGAATATGCGACGAAGGTGGAACACCATGAGTTTTAATCAGTGCGAGTTCGACACAAGCCGGGTATGCGTAAGCATTTCCCCATATCAAACAAAAAAAAAAAATAAGTGTCTGTAGTAACATCTTGAAGTAATTCATACAAGTACTTTTTTTGTCGTGTCGTTGTCGTTTTCTATCATTTTTGGAGCTCAAAATCTCTACGATGATAACGTTAAAAATGTCCATAATTCCATCATTCCATCATTCATTTTTAGTTTAAAATTGAAATTATTTCGAAATAACATTACATCCTCCTATATTTTAGTAAACTGAACTGCGCTACGGCCGCAGGCCAGTATCGTACAAAATATATCGATGTCTGTGGATACATATATGGATCACGATATGTACGCACGTTGCTGTCGCAAACAAATAAACTAGTCCGGGATTATTCAGGACTAATGCTCTGACAGCTTTATTTTATATGTACACATTACAGTATATAATTATGTTAACCCAAGCATTGCGAGCTGAGCTTTGTGGTCCATTTTATTTGCAAATTTTTAGTTAGTTTCATCATCATTATTAACGTCATCGTTAAAACCGTTTAAGCATAGATTTCCTGCAAGGAATGCTATAAATCGTTAAGTGCTAGAAAATACTCTTAACTATTTGGATAAATGAACATTACTTAGTGAAGTCAAACACTAAATACATTATAAAATATAGGATTATGCAAACCATCAGCAACCGCCCACCACGATGCGTTATAGTACAGCCTAGCTGCACGATCTCTTTTGCTTGTACGAAAAAAATAACCGGGACGAATGATTGGTGGAGTTTTAACTGTTATTAATTATCAACCCCCACTCCTGATAAAAGTTTGGCTGGCATATTGCAGCAGTGCCACATGTCTCGCATCTTTGACGCTATTCCCATTCCTCAATCTGAGTATTTTACGGATGACGTAATCGAGATGTGATTAAATCTTTCTGGCACTCATGATATCTGGGGACTATATTATTATAAATAATAAAAAATAATAACCACACATCAAGGTTTTCTCCTGTATAGTGGAGGCAGTTTACAAACATAAATTGCAGAAGTTGAAACATCCAGACCCGGAATAATTATTTGTAGCCCATATAAAACTTGTTGCGTGCGGGACCATTGACCCTCAGCGCCGCAAATTAGGTTAAGGCATTGCGCTACGGAACCGTTAAAAATATAGGGTGGAACGCCGTAATCACCAAAAATTTATCCTTATAACCTACGCTACATTAAATAATTTTCATTTGGCTTGTAGTAATAAAACATCCCTAAAAACTCAATATCTAATACTTGATCAGTAATAAAACCTACTCAATTTTTAATCATTAATTCATTAAAGCCTATAAGACTAGAAGTCGCTAATAAATCCCTATGGATCTGTGCCAAGAATGAGTATGCACAGCTGGAAGTGACTTTCGACTAATCACTGTAAGAAAGGGCTCCCTTTCTGTCTAGGAGTTTGTCTGGGAAACTGCCACTCTTACTTATTTCTGATGCCAAATAACACTGTTTACACTGCTGTTTTACGATCTGAAGGGTATAGAGAGCCGGTATTAGTTACAGGCTGTGAGACATTTATTAGTTATCAAAGTTCACAATACTTCTGTGACTTCCTTGTTTGAAGTAAGTTTCAGCTGTCCATGGGATGTAATAGCCACTTACCATTATGTGTTCTATAGACACGGTTATCACTTAAATTTTATAAAAGCAACTAACGCGTTATTTACAGATATCGATAACAACGCCAACTATCGGACCTAATTGTGAATCAAAATCATCCATAGACTCACTCAAACAAAAGTTTCATCAAAATCTCTGCAGCCCCTTAGGGGAAGTCTTGATAAAGTGACAAGCACACGTAAAGAAAAGATATATTGAAGAAGGCCAGTATAAGATAGGCCATCAGGCATACCATTTTTATCATTAGGAGTAAAATGAATTTGTATTTTATTTGTTATTTTGCATAGATTTTAGGTATTCATTGGCTTGCTAACTTACAATCAGGTGTACTTCAAGCGTTTGTCACTCAAATTGTATAAAATATACAACTGTATAAATTTAAAGCCTATCGTTAATTTCTGCTACAAAAATAATTCACTTCCAGTATATTCATTTAGTATACTTGTAAGTAAATGGGCCTACTAAAAGATACGGTAATGAACACTCATTCACTTGCCATTAACTTTAACAGATTGCGTGATGAGCGGTACTATTTAACGTTTTAAACGTTAATATAAAACACATTTACGGTATTTAGCCTTGATAAAGTAAACCGTTCCCCTCAAATTTCTTAATATGGAAGCAGCCACTCGTTTATCTTTGTCATTCTGTTATCACATCCATATCGTGTCTATTCCATCTGATGAAATGAATTTTCTTATGTAATAAGAATTTTTTCCTACCATGAAGTCCATTTAGGAACCACGTCTTTGAATAAAACTATTATTTACGGATTTTATCGCATTTAATTACTTTAATTTATTTTTATTATTATCCCGACGTTTCGGGTGCTTTACAGCGCCCATGGTCACGGGGGGGGGGGCTGAGATGTTTGACGTCCCAATGTCATAGTTAGTCCGGCTACCTTCAATTTTTTTATATTAATTTTTGGTCCGATTTACGCAAAACGAGCTTATAGTATCATGAAGTCTTGCAGTGGTACGCTTGGGTTTGGGTTTAATTTTGTTAATTATAGGATCCCAAGCAGATGGTAGCACCCAACCATCTTCTCTATTGAAATTTGGATGTTTTTTAATTTGTGGCCGTGGCCATGGGCGCTTTAAAGCACCCGAAACGTCGGGATAATAATAAAAATAAATTAAAGTAATTAAACGCGATAAAATCCGTAAATAATAGTTTTATTCAATGTGTAGTGTTCGCGTAAATTTAAGAAATAACCACGTCTTTACCTATTCCTGACACCAAATAGTAGTGCCTACTCTGCTGTGTTCCGTTCTGAAGGGTCTATGCCCTTAATAGCCTGTATAATTACAGTATGTAAGGTATTTCATCTTATGGTGGCCACACACGATCAGTTAAAGTCATCAGTCTAACTGATATCAGATCGAACGGATTTAAGCCAAAGAAATTTCCACACACACGGTCTGTTGAACTGGTTATTTCAACAAAAAAGACAAAACTAGGACTGATATTTTTTTAAATATCGTATTTTTGATAAATCGATAATTATAAATATATCAATGTTGGAATTTTATATATCGTAAGTTAATAAACAGTAAGTCAATATCGGAGTTTTATAAATGGAAAAAATATCGATATATCGGCTTTATTCAAGAAACAACCGTATGCCGTTTTATCCTGTAAAAATATCGATATATCGGCTTTATTTAAAAAGCAACCGTAAGCAATTTTAGTTCATTTATTATATTTATTAAGCAAATTAAATTATAAATGTATGAAAATTAGATTATAGTTCCTATTAATTATTGTTTAATTTAAATAATACAATCATGTGTACCAATATTTTTCCGTAAGAGTTTTCAAAAATACACGTTGTTTTATATGTTCTGCTGCTAAATATGTTTAGAAGCACAGGTGCTACAGATGCAGCAGAAGAAATAAATATTTAACAGCTATTTAGATAGAACGGGAGCAAACTGTCTACCCAGCAGACAGTCGATGACGACAGTAACTCAAGTTCATAAGACGTCTAACCGATCCCCCCCGAACGGGTTCCCGCCTTGTCGTGGCGGGGGCTTAGAAACCGTGGCTTGGTCACCCACGGCGAAACAAAGAGGAACCCATATGGCTGGTCCGAGGTGGAGGGCCGGCCCGAGGTGGCCACTCCGAGTGGGCCTGGGAAGCCCACTTCGGATGTGTGTTGGTGGACTGCGGTGAGAGGTGTGTCCTCCCCACCTACCGCTGCAGCCGAGGTGGAGTCGCGGAGGAAGAGGAGTGTTGGTATGGCGATGCACCACTCGCCCTATCCTCCGCGACTCAAACGGGGCCGCACCGTTGATGCGGTGGTGATGGGGCTGCGGGGGGAGAGGATTGTCGGTATTGCGAGGCGCCGCTCTCCCTATCCTCCGCAGCCGAATCTTGGTTGGTGGCGGAACCATTTCCCCATGGCTTTCGCGCATCGGACGCGGGGGCGTCTGTTGCGCAGATGTAAATGAGGCCGTGGAGGAAGGCGTGCCATGTGTTCTGGTGCGCCTTACTTGGGAAGGAGAACGGGGAGGAATATTCCTCTCCCGATGAGGTGCTGCCATGGGGCGGCAGTCGCTGGTGGGGCCGCGGATGTGTGCGAAAACGTTCCCGTAGCCCTGCCGATAAGCGACGAAGGTGGAACACCATGGGATTTTAGTCGGTGCGAGTCCGACATAACCCGTCCTTGCCCCCGCGAGGCGGGTATGCGTAGGCATTTCCCCATGTTAAAAAAAAAAGAAAAAAAGACGTCTAACCGATCAAAATAACTTGAGGTTTATATTAACATCGAAGCACTTGTTTCGTCGTTTTCTCTAATAGTTTACACGCGCAGACACTTAAATCACAAAATCTCATCTTTTGTACGAATCAAAATCCACTTCAAACGTTGCGATAAAAAAATCCGTCGACGATTAAGTTCCCGCCAAAACACACACTTGGTAAAGTAGTTATAAGTTTCGTAGATTATAGTAATTTTAATACCACATAGATACACTATACAAAATTACATTTGTTTTTAATATAATAAGCAAATAAATAAACTGGGTAGAAATTAATAGAATAAAATAAATTACGGAAGATTGGGTAGTAGTAGATAAAAAAGAAATGATTTACGAGACAAAATAAAAAACTAAAACTTTTTATTGAAAAAAATATCGACTGTCGATACTTATATTTTAACGCTTATCTTAACGCGACTATGGTATAGGTCCGCCGCTGCGTCGAGAATCGGGCGAATGCGCTAATGCTGGTGCTACACTAACAGGAAACGTCAATGCCTCTAAATGCAGCAAGTATTGCTTTAAATTTAACACAACAAAGTTGGCTACACTTGAACGCTCCACGTCATTAAATTTCTTCATGTAAGTACTTTATTCAAAGTAAGTTATCTGTAAAATATAATTTCCACACTTCATTTAGAAAACATAGGATTTTAATATTATTTTTATAGAAGATGTGGTAAACGAGAACGTGACTCACCGGTTATTAATTAGGCTACTGCCCCATGAAAATCCCAAACACAAAATAACATGGTAATCTTTGTTAACTTTCGTAAGTATATCACACATCATCATCATTGCTCCCTTCACAAGTCCATTGCTAAACATAGGCCTCCCTCAAGTAATGATCAAACATGGTCCTGACTCACCTGCTTACATCGATTTCCTGCATCTCTTACCAGGTCGTCAATCCGTCTAGTAACCTACGGCCTACACTTCGCTTACCGGTATGAGACTACCACTTTAGGGCCTTCCCATTGGCACTTCAGCTTGCTTATCCGTTATGGTTATGTCGGTTACTTTGTTCCTACTGAGAATATCCTCACTACGAAGTACATCATGCAAAAAAAAAAACTCAAAGATTCTTCATACGGCCAGAAGTGAAGGACTGCGTTACAAATTCATCTGTCTTCATTGACAACACGCACTGGTTGAACACTCCTTCTTACAAGTTTCGAAGTATACGTGACGAAAAACTGTGTCGTGATCTCCCGAAAGCTAACCAGTCAAATAAGATCCGTTGAATGAACTATCGGTCGAATTTGAAATTACCTATTCGGACAATTTATCTCAGATAAACACACATGTCGTTGACTTTGTTTTATCCATGTTTATCTTACGACTATTCGTCTGACAGCACTACTGAGGTCATTTCTTCAGCGATTATGCTATAATAATTTTATCATCGGCAAATTGAAAACAAGTGATGTACACGCCATTAATGTTCATACGATTCCTTTCGAGTCTAGTTGTTTGAAAATATCTTCCATATCAGCGATGAAGTGTTTCTGAAACAATTTTCTAGCTTACAAGTGTCTGCAGTTGGATAGGTTTCGTGCTCTGGTTCTGTACTCGGATAGCCATCGTAGCCCTACTGTGCAAACACTTCAGCACATCGATATATTGTCAGATAATTTAGGACCGCCGAAAAGACTGTAGTCCAATTTGTAGTCAAATTACGAAGGAACCAAAGGCTTCCCCATAGTCCACATACACAAGAGAAAGTGGATGATTGTACTCTTTGATCTTCTGCACAAATAACCGAAGGATGCAAATTGCCGAAGTGTTTATATGACACAACATATTGTTTTAAGACACTAAGGTTATAATAATTGCTTTAAATTTTAAAAGTTATCGCTGGAGAAAAGATTTCATTACATTTAAATGAGTATGTATAATAGGCTACGAGAAATATTTTAAAGTACAAATTTTATAAGAGTTTAAAGGAGTTTTCTATAACCACCCCTAATTAACAACTTCTTGCACTCATCCATCAATTTCACTTTCCGGTAAGAGGCTGCCACTCGAGAGCTTTCTACCTATCGGTTGTCAGTTTTTCGAGCTCAGAATTATACTGGAAAAGAATATTACATAATCTATTTTAACGTTGGTTTTGATAATCACTCTTATTTTTCAAAAATAGCCAAATTTTAAGCTTAAGTACAAATATTTAAATATTAATATATATAGGCCTCTACTTTTATTTGAAATTATCCCAAATTGATTGTGATTTTATGGGCAACAAAATTTTTGCCTAACAATCGATTTTGAATTTAAAAGATAAAAAGGACAGAGTGTTTGAAATTTGTTTAATAAATTTTTCTTCACCATTTGCATATATTACTTACTCAGGATCTCGTCTGCAAATTTGGCCGATTATGAAAATAACCAAAGACTTTCACCATTCTCATTTATACTTTCATCACCAAACGTTCCCAATATCTTTTCATAACCAAGCTTCCTCACCCCAACCCTTTCATTAAAATCTCCTAGCATAATAATATTTTCATTTCCCTTACACTTCATTAACACCATCCTTACCATTTCCCAAAACTGCTCTCGGATATAAGTGGGCTTAGACATGTCTGGGGCGTAGACCCCTAACACAAACAACTTCTTTAAGCCCACTTTCATTCGTATCCATAGCAGTCTTGGGCTTACACATTCATACTCTTTCACACATTGGCCGATTCTTTCTGAAAGGATGATACCTACCCCCTGGCATGCGCGCTCGATCTCATCTACACCAGACCAGTATGCGGTATACATGCCATGTGTAGTGACATCCTTCCCCTTCCTTTTCGTCTCATTTACACATAACACATCTATTCCTCTATCATACATCATGTCGCATACTTCATCCATTTTATTATTCATTGCCCCACATACATTCAACGTAGCCAGATGGGCCTCTGCAATCCACTTTTCACCTCTCCGGGAGACAGAACGTGACGGGTGGCGAACCTCGTTGTCGGTTTTCCTCCCGGAGATTCTTCGCACCCCTGCCCCACCTGTAGCTTCGATCAGGCGACACATGTGTATCAGACATAAACACCTACGCTCGCTCGATCGAGATACACATGTGTACCACAAGTACTACCCTTTGAAAAAAGAATTTTTTTAATTTAAACAAAACCAAAGACATTATGCAATAGATAATAGTATAAAAGACAAAGATATGCTCTTTTATTTTAAACCATAATCTGGCAATGTTTCTTAGAAAAAAAAAAACACTCTGAACTTTCGGCGTTCCACGTGTCACTTTGATGAAGCTGCTCCGTCTTTGTTATAGAATTTTATATTTGTATCTGGACTAAAAACGAAAGTATTATACTTTTTATATTCTTTGTAATATAGTAAACACGTAGATATATAATTTGTGGTATAAAAAGTGAAAAGTAAATTGCCAAAAGTACTTCGAAAGCCGGAAGGCCCATTGGCGGTTGGGTCATAAATGTGTTATTTTTCCAATTCTCATTTATTTTTAGTGTAAAATGTAAGTAAAAATAGTTTTCTTATATATTTCAAATAACTTGACGTTGTATTTATTTCAAATTCACACAAAAATATTTTTTGAAATATTGTTCGACATATACAGATAAAATACTATTATTTTTTTTTATTTTTTTTATATTTCAATATTTTGGTATGAGTAACGAATAGAAACACATAAAACATAAAAATATACATATTTCCAAAGATTTTCATATAAATTTTTCCAAAAACATAAGTGTAGAATTCAAATTAGTAGTAATTTTGTCACTAAAATTGAAGTATATACTACTACTATGATATACAGGGTAATTTATGTATTTTATTACAATTTCTAGCAACCAAAAATAATTTTATTCGATAGTTTATACATTCAACAAGAATTCCAGTAAGTTTTATCCATAAATATTGTCTCAAAGTGAAAATATAGCAAAAAATTTGCTAATTTGCAAATTTTCCCGCCATTACGGTCCCGAGGGAACGGCAGTATAACATATCGCGAGCTGTCTGACCTTACGGGTTAAAGGGGCGCCGGGAACTCGGGGCTATTTTAGCCGGGGCCAGCTTAGTGATAGTGAGCTATGTTACGTATGGTGAGTGTAGGGAACCTTTTTACTGGAAATGAGGCATTATATCTTGGTCCTCAGGGGTGACAACGCTTACGCATTTTGATACGTAGTCGATGATAAATGTGGACGTCTATGGGCCACAGCATCGACTTACCATGAAGTGGACTGTGTGCTCGTTTATCACCCTTATTCTATATGCAGAAATATATTATTATGTTATTGTTTACTATTCTAAGCACTGGCTCGATGACTACTATCCCACCTGATGGTAAGTAGTAATGCAGCCAAAGATGATCAACGCACTGTCTTAACAAAATTTTATCCACTCTTGCATTGAAGGCACTCATACTGTAATCGGATGGAAAGACAGATGCGGCAACTTGTTCTAATTCTTTGCTATACGCATGACTAACATTCACAGTTTTAAACCAATTGGTACGAATGTGTGGTAAGTCGACCACGAAAGTTTGGAGACCGGTCGAGCGTTTGGTTGTCCGATGGTGGATGATATAATTAAGTTTTTCTATTCCAGAGCAAACTCTCCGAAATGTATGCTGTAGTAAACCGAACAACTGGCTACTGGTGAGATTAGTTTAAACCAGATTTGGGTCATTAATATGACAATTAGCCTCTGAGCACGCTTTTCCATTGAATACAAAGCCATGAGGTACGTGTAGAACCTCTACGTGCTTATATAAGTAAGTGTGTGTGCGCGCGATGTGTACCTCTGAACTACTTACTAACTACATCAGCCTCAAAAAGTAACAATTTGTATTTTTCGCTGTTCACGCCGTCTGGGATTTGGAATAGCTGCGAATTTACTAAAGAAATATTAAAACTCCTTGCTTTAATTTATGAGTAGCTTTCCAATATTATAGTAAAAACATTATATTCTGCTTCAGTAAAATTTTATTCTTCATAGTTAACCCTCCATGTCCGTCTATTGTTACCGCAAACTCAATTAGAGGAAAGCGCTTTTAAGGCCAACCATTACCTATCTACTAGTTTCTTGACTCCTGACTCTTTATTGTATGTTTACGAGTTGATGTAACATAAAACATTTCGTTTATGATACTTCCTGTATATAATACGGAAAGTTAGTACAAATAGATGAATGGAAAATGTAAAGATAAGGTTTGGTCCCAAAAATAATTTCTTTGTATTCATTTGGAACATTACTTTTGTTCTTTCATTTTGAACCTTCAATTTTTATGTTAGTATTTATATGTAGTACAAAATTTTTAAATCTGAATTGATGATATTATTTTCATGATATCGCTAACAGACCATCTAGGATTTAGAATATATCAAAAGTATAATGATTTCTTATATTTACGCGAACACTATACATTGATTAAAACTACTTTTACGGATTTTATCGCGTTTTATTTATATTAATTTTAATACCCGACGTTTCGGGTGCTTTCCAGCACCCATGGTCACGGGGTACTGAGGTGACTGACGTCCCAATGTCAAAGTTAACCCGGAGTACCTTCAGCTTTTTAATTATTATCTTTGGTCCGATCTACGCAGAATGAACTAACTGTATTTTGAAGTCTTGCAGTGGTATGCTTGGGTTTAGTTTTAATTTTATTAATTATATTAAGGATCCCAAGCAGGTGGTAGTACCCAGCCTCCTTCTCTATTGAAATTAGGATGTTTTTTAATTTCAATAGCCTCACGTATCATCCTTGGTAGTGTAACGCTTCCCCCCCTCTCATAATAATAAATATATAAAATACTAAATGTATTATATTCCCCTTTATATTAAAAATTATATATATGTGACCAGGATAAATAAAATATATTTTGATCTTTCTAAAGGTTTAATAATAGGCCGTTTGTAATACATTTGGCGTGATCGTCTTAGTTAGGACCCTTATTTACGTTGTGTTTGTTTAGTAACTTAGTTCTTTTAGGTATCTTTTGGAAGAATAAATTTTCGCTAGAGCAATTGAAAGCTGTTGGTAGTGCCTTATAAGCTAACGGAACCCCGTACACGAAGACAGGGCTCGAGAAAGGTTAAGAACATAAAACGTCCCAATTCCACTTGTATCAGGTTTACATTAGTAATTTAATATTATTTATCCCTTCTCGCTCGGAAAAGGCTCAAAATATATTTATACAAAATACCCGATACAAGGGCTTCGCTCTCCTACATTTATTAAAAAAATTTAGGGGGAGGCACACGGCCCCACAAACGGCGTGCACGGTGAGCGCCAACCATTTTGATGCACTCCCCCCGCAGGGAACGCTAATTCGGGAACTGGACCGTAGTCCACAGCAAAATAACTGGCGAACCAGTAAAAGAGGCTTGGCCCCTTGTTAGTGCGTAAGCACAAACATCGACCGAAGTTGCGCATGTCAATGCGTGTAAACGCCATACAGAATACGAACGAATCCAGCCACAGTGAATGTGCGTCACACGGTTTAGGCTAATAGGCACACTGGCCGTAAACCCTCCGTGAGCGCCACCACCCGCCAGACCGCCGCTCCTGCAGACGTGATGTAAGTGTATGGCATCACCATCAATTGCATGATCAGCACGGCTACTAGCCGCAGAGCGTGTCATGAGTCTACCGCTCACCTCAAGGGAATGGGGTCCCACGTTGTGCGGCTTTCGGCCGCAGCCTTGAGAGTCTCCTCAGATCCTCCCGCCAGCTACCACCCGCATGAGGTCGACACATATGCTCCACCAACCAATACAACGGCAGATATAGCCAAAAGGCAGTTATAAGATAAGAGTAATAATTCGCCATCAGAAAGGGTTTGTGTCACTGACGTTGAGTAAATGCATTTTCGATCATGTTTGTCTCACCCACCAAGAAGTTGCCTTCAATCATTCAAAGGTGGGAAAGTTACAGAGATATAATATTATGTTGTTATATAAAACATCCTGGAGGGCAGACAGTCTACAGCCCCGTAATGAAGGGACCCGACTTGGGCAAAGCTACTTAGGTGTGAGTCAAACCAAGACGCAGAGAGCGCCATTGGAATAGCGTCCAACCAAAGAACCATCGCAGAGACGCAATGCTGCAGAACGCAACAAGCATCAATACGACTATCGTCGGGCTTACACCATCCCAAGGTCCCCCATACATCCCAGCAGACATCACCACCCGCATACCTCCATCGACCAGAACCACAAGAGTGCATCGAATCAGGCGCAGCACACCCGCAGATCCATCACAAGACGCATTACCGCAAGTAGCAGTAAGCATCAATGCAACTATCATACGGATGGCGTCCCCTCACAACACACCCACATGACCCCTATCGATTTTGTTAACAAAGTTTTTATTGTTATATAAAAAAATATCACCAACGTATCATAGTAGCACGCTACTAAGACGCCAATGAACAAAACTCAACGGATCATAGCGTTAATGCACTAAGACATGAAGTTGAGTATGCCTGCTACACTTAAAAGTGCTACCAAACACACTCATCATCCCAATCCGAAAGACAGACGACGCATCGCTATGCGCTACGACGTCGCCCACAAACGGTATGGGTGTGCGATGTCCACGGGAAAGCCGTATTGCTACAACAAACCCGCTTACCATCGGCACTTAGATGTTAATTGTAAACCTTCATCGACCAGAACCACAGGAATGCGTCGAATCAGGCGCAGCACACCCGCGGATCCATCACAAGACGCAATACCGCAAGTAGCAGTAAGCATCAATGCAACTATCATACGGGTGGCGCCCCCTCACAACACACCCACATGATCCCTATCGACTTTGGTAACAATGTTGGTATTGTTGTTATATAAAAAAATATCACTAACGTATCATAGTAGCACGCTACTAAGACGCCAATGAACAAAATTCCACGTATCATAGCGCTAATGCACTAAGACATGAAGTTGAGTATGCCTGCTACACTTAAAAGTGCTACCAAACACACTCATCATCCCAATCCGAATGATAGACGACACATCGCTATGCGCAACGACGTCGCCCACAAACGTTATGGGTTTGCGATGTCCACGGGAAAGCCGTATTGCTACAACAAACTCGCTTACCACCAGCACTAAGATGATATGTCTAGGACACATCGGTTAGCGAGTCCCCAAGTTTACCTCGGACCAATTGCTCGTGAAGCAGCACAGACGCCACCATAATATTCCTTTTCAAGTCCCTAATAAGGACTAGTCATTTTGCTACAGTACTAGGAGCAGTCAGTCACCCGACCACCCCATACAATGTTTATGCATCAAGGAGACCTCCTATAATACTGCTCTTGTATCATAGACCTTACTTTCATAAGTCATGTATATATAGGATTCGAACCCACGACCCTACTATTGTAATGCATATTAATCATAGAGACCTTCTATAGTATTGCTTTTAAATCATAGACCTTACTTTCATAAGTCATTCATATATAGGATTCGAACCCACGACCCTACTATTTTAATGCATATTAATCATAGAGACCTTCTATAGTATTGCTTTTGGATCATAGATCTTACTTTCATAAGTCATTAATATATAGGATTCGAACCCACGACCCTACTATTGTAATGCAAATTCATCATGGAGACCTTCTTTAGTATTGCTTTTGTATCATTGAGTTTAATATCATAAGTCCCTAATATAGGACTAGTCATTGTGCTACAGTACTTCAGGCAGTCGGGCTCCCGACCACCCCATATATATGTACAACTGCAGGAATGTATCTCCGGCAGCTCCTCCATACAAGACATCTATACATGAACACCTTCAATAACAGGAAAATTTTCCTTTATACGTGAACTTCTTCCACAACTTAGGAAATTTCTTTTATACGTGAACTCCTTTCACAACTTAGGAAAATTTTCTTTTTATACATGAACACCTCCCATGACTTAAACAATTTTTAACAAATTTTCTAATTATCTTATAAACGTTATTTAACTTAATTTTATAATATTTTTTGAGTTGTATTTCTATTATTTATCTTATTTTAAATATTTTTTCAAGTTTTTAATAAATTTATTTATTATGGAAGACAATATTTTGCCTTTAATATACTATGTTATTGGTCTGTCTGAAATGTATATATATTAACTTTATGGTTATTAATGTAATTTTATTATTTCATATATATTTTTAGGACTATTTTGACGCCCCTTTATATTGAATTTAATTATTAATAATAATATTGGGCCGTCACAGTAGGAATCGATGTTCTTTCGCGAGGATTTGTGGTCTATCAAATCTGATGTAATGGTTGGGGCCATCTAGAATATGATCGCAAGGAAGGATCGAAAGGAAGGAAGTCTGCAGTTTGCGATCATATTCTAGATGGCCCCAACCATTACATCAGATTTGACAAACCACAAATCCTCGCGAAAAAACATTGATTCCTACCAAGGATGATACATGAGGCTATTGAAATTAAAAAACATCCTTATTTCAATAAAGAAGGCAGCTGGGTACTACCACCTACTGAGGATCATTTAATAATAAAATTTAAACTAAACCCAAGCATACCACTGCAAGACTTCAAAATACAGTTGGTTCATTCTGCGTAGATTGGACCAAAGATAATAATTAAAAAGCTGAAGGTACTCCGGGTTAACTTTGACATCGGGACGTCAGTCACCTCAGTCCCCCGTGACCATGGGTGCTGGAAAGCACGCGAAACGTCGGGTATTAAAATTAATATAAATAAAACGCGATAAAATCCGTAAAAGTAGTTTTAATCAAAATATCAAAAAGTGTTCAAAACAATTACATTAATTTTTATTAATTGAGTCAATTACATTTTACGTTTTTAAGAATTTTGCAATCCGAATTTTAAGTTAAGAAAAGTTAACAGTGTACACAGTTTGTTCAGAAAATATCGCGAATTTTGTATTTTTTTCAAAAAGAATTTATTTATTCATGAATATGTATTTTTTCTCCTTCAAAGTAATCCCCCTCGGATATAATTCACCTGTGCCAACGTTTTTTCCAATCCTCGAAGCACTTTTTCAATGTTATCATCTGTTGTTGACGTTCTCGGGTGTCCGGCACGCTATTCGTCGTTCACATCCATTGAAGTAATATGTACTTAAGTACTAGAACAGCTATTTCAAACAAAAAATGTGCGCTACTCTGTGTTCGCGCGGTTTTTTTTTTTATCATAGAATAAACATAAGTAGAATGACCCGTAGATAATAGTAGATTGTATTGTTAAATAGGTAAAATATATCGAGAACAATATTTAAATTTTGTCATTTATTTTGTATATTATATTTGCTTATTTAACATAATATTACATCGTATATATACAATTACATTTTAATAATATTTTTATCTGAATATTTTAAAATTTATCTAAGTCAAATATAAAAACATACTAAATGTATGTTTAACAAAACTTATTAATATAATATTTAAATTACAAATATATTTCTTTAAATTAGAATAAAAGTCGTTCATAAATGCTGGGCACGCGAGAGTTAAAATTGGACGAATTTATACCACTTTGACTTTGATGTGGAAACCTAAAAATAAAATAAAAGAATAATAAGCAGATTTAAACATGAAAATTTTTGCTAAATTATAATAACTTATATATGTCTCTACAAAAAATGTGTATAGTAAATATATTATTCGTCCTATACTTAAGTACCCATAGAAATGTCGCATCTGAACGTATTAATTTCATAATCTATACTCCTTATCTCTAATAATCTCTAATCTATATTATTTAGGAATAATTTGTTTTATTATTAATACATAATGCTTTTTATTATTTAATTATCTTATTAACCGATAAAAAGTAATTCCTTGGTTTTTACTGATATTTCTTGAATTATTTGTGCAATATCTAAGTACACACGACGGCATATTTTTATCAAAAGATTTTTTTTTAAATCAACACAACACGTGACAACTCTATAAGCGCCTAGCGAGTGACTGATTAAAGTGCGGTGTATGCACCGCAGTTGAGTGGAACAGTGTAGCTGAATGCAGTGTCGCCTCTAGTACGTAGTACATATTAGCTCAATGTTCACATGTTCTCGGCCTTCTGAGAACATTTTGTACCGCCGATAAACGTTGCTTTGGTCCAAGGTAGCTTCACTATATGCCACAGTCAACATTCGGAATGCGTCCGCGCACTTTATTTTGTTTTTTACACAAAATTTAATACAGATTCTTTGATCCATTTTTTGAAATAGGCGAGCCAAAACACATCCAAGCAAAACAGCTGTCAAAAATTTACTAAACATTCAAAATAGCCGACCTTGTCAGCATATGTATGGGACATGAGTAACAACATAAAACTACAAAAAATGAAAAATGAAATATACGTAGCCCACGGAAATTTAAAATTCGCAATACTTTTGGAACAGACCTCGTACGTATTTATATTTTATTTATGCTCAATTACTGTGGCAAAATTTTATATTAAAATTAAAGATTTAATAAAAAATAATTAAGTGCATAATAAAATATGGCTCCCGTAAACTATCTAGTTTAGGAATCAATTTCTAGCTGCATTATATATTTGTCAAGTTACCATCTAATAAGATGCGCAACGTAGTACAATTTTGCTAGCCTATAGTCTCAATTTCGCTTCACGTTTATGAAATAAAATGCTCGGTGATACGATATAATATATGCGGTAGAAGTAAGAATGCCGGACTACTCTACAAGGTATTGTAAAATAACACTGCAGCCAAGGTATGATTGGTAATATTGGAGAGCTATGTTGTTCTCAGCAAGATACAATTTTAACCTACTTTCAAATAAAAGGTTTAGATTTTTTTTAATTCGTCTTTTTAAAAGTTTTATTTGTCTTTACTTTTTATTATCGATAACGAGCTATTCAAATACTCACTAACAGCTATCAACCAATTTAAATGTATATATAACTTTCTAAGCTCAATTCCTACTAGTTCATTTAAGTAATAAAATTATTCTTTACTATATAACTTCTATTTTGTTATTTTATACGTGATAGTCACGTTGCAGGTATATTCTTTGTTGCACAAATGGATAGGCTCGATCGAGGAAGCACCACGCTCTCACAGAATACCAGCGTTAAAAAGCAGCTTAATACTAGTCGGTTTCGTACTACGGTGAGTGTAGAGAACCGGAAACCCTTTTTACTGGAAACAAGCATTCCATCTTAATACTCGGAGGTGACAACGCATTTTGATTCTTAATCGAGGATAGATGTATATGAGTCTCAGCATCCACTTACTGTCAAGTGGACTGTGTGCTCGTTCGTCACCCATAATCTAAAGAACATATTCGCCGTAAGTTGTTTTAATTTATGAAGTATTATTATTGTGCTAATTGTAATATAATAAGTGCTAGTTATTTCTAAAAAGGTTTTATTTTTTTGTCACCTGATATGCCAAAATTGAAAATTCGAACCAATTAAAGATATGACAATGTTTTCTCATATTGTAATATTTCATTCTATTATTTCCACTGACCTCTATATATACAAGTACGCTGGACTGGCTATACACCGTGACATGCTGAAGCGATTTGATTTCCGCCATTTTGGCGCTGACAGCAGAAGTGCACGTCCACGGAACTAATAATAGGGATAAGACAATGTACCAAATTATATAGATAAAAATTCTATACCCTACCTATACCTAAATAAATAAAATGTACTCTATGGATAGAAGGACTCTACCCGTAACGTCCATTCTATTAATGTATCATATTAATATAATGCCATTATCATTCATCACCATTAAAACCCTTCACAAGTCCACTGTTGAACATAGGCCTCCCCCCAAGGAATGCCACAAAGCACGGTCCTGAGCTACCTGCATCTATCAACTTGCATGTCATATCTTACGAGTTTTGACTCCATCTAGTTGGGGAACGTCCTACACTTCACCTGCCGGTACGAGGCTACCAATCGAGAACATTTTTTCCCCATCGTTATTCGGTTCTTTGAGCCATATGGCCGGTCAATTACCACTTCAGCTTACTAATCCAGTGGGCGATGTCGGTCACTCTGGTTCTGCTGTAGATATCCTCATTCCTAAGTTTGAACCCCTGAGCATAGCCCCCTTCATAGCTCGCTGAGCGACTTCGAGCTTCCTCATACAGTCAGCAGTGAAAGGCCTCGTCTCAGATCCATAGGTCATCACTGGCAACACGTACTGGTTATACAATCTAGTTTTGAGGTATTCCTGACGAGAAGATGTGTTGTAATCTCCTGAACGCTGCCCAGCCGATTTGAATTCTTCGATTGACCTGTCGGTCGAAGTTGAACTTACCTAGTCGGGTTATTTGTCCCAAGTAAAAATACTCGTCAACAACTTCAGCTAAGTGCTCCCAAAAACCACCGGCATAGGTGTGACATGGACATTACACATGACTTTTGTCCATGTTCATCTTAAGACCTATCCGTTGGGAGACACGAACTAAAAATTATTCAGATTAAACTAACTACACAAAATAAAAAAAAAAACATAATTTCTAAAATAATTTATTGTCAACCGTTCATTTAGTTCTGATATTATAAAATAAAAATCAGCTGCTATAATAACACCTATTCTAATCAACTACCGGTCTGTCTATAGATAGTAAAATATTTTCTACAATAAAACATTTATGTTTGTTCGTAATTTTGTTCATCAGATTGCGGTAAAACTTAGTCAACTTATTGGTTGCACTTGTGCGAAGGTTGTACGCATGGTGCAATTAACTGACACTAGGTGGCGTGCGTATTATACCGACTATTTATTTGAAAGTTATAGAAAGTTATATATCATTCTAATTCAATGATTGTATTATCATTGAATTAGAATGATATATAATAAAGACAGGTTCTCGAGTGGCAGCCTCGTACCGGTAGGCGTAGTGTAGGGCGACCCCCACTAGATGGAGTGACGACCTGGTAAGACATGTAGGAAGTCGATGGATGCAGGTGGCTCAGGACCGTGCTTTGTGGCATTACTTGGGGGAGGCCTATGTTTAGCAGTGGACTTGTGAAGGGCTGTAATGATGATGAATGATGATTATCATTAATTATTATACTATATAACTGTTCCATATTTTTAACGATATTTCCACAATTACTTCTTCTGCGGCGGCAATGCGCCGGGTACGAGCTAGCAAGATAATATAAAAAAATAAACTTTGAATTACATAGTTATCAGTTATTTACAACGTCATTTTCGAAATTGAAATTACAATATTAAAAAAAATAACTGAATTTATTATAAAGTCCTACTTTCTGTGGTATTATCCCAAGAATGCTGGCTACGTGTCCTCACTGAATGGCTATACTTAAACTTCAAGCGAGAAAACAACAAACTAAACAACTTCTTATTATCAGCAGCGATGATCAGTCGCAGATACAGTTTTTAGGAACTATACCGCACGTGCACCCTACGGACCAATAGTCTCTACAGCAAATCGCACCAATATGTACTTATCTTCCAGATACTCTAGGCTATTTACTTGGTTAAGTTGCCTCTAATGCCACCCCTGCTTTAGACGGGGTACCCCTGAGATGGGATGCTGTCAAAGTGTTCGCAGGTAGTATCCCACACTAAAGCATTATCTCTTTCTCTCCCTCTCTCAAGCAAGCAACCCAAACCGTCGGGTCTCCTGGTATCGTCTCTAAATATTCTAAAAGATCTTAAACCGAGGAAACATTTATAGAGAAACGAGCTGCATTACGGACTCCTCGAGCCCGATATGTGAATGGAGCCAGGGAAAAACGAGCACTTGGAAGCATCAAATGGTGCAGCCTTACCAAAGTCGCGAAAAATAGTCCAATCACCATACCAACACTCCTCTTCCCTTACGACTCCACCTCGACTACAGCGGTCCAGGAAGAGGAATCTCCTCTAGCCGCAACCCACTAACACAAATCCAACGTGGCTCGACATCATCAAGCGATCTTTCGACACTTGACTATGGCCCTTGAGTTTGGTGAAAAATGAGGAAAGAAAAAATAAAAAAAAACATTCGAAATAATAATTTAATATTTTTATACTTACTGGAACTGGTACCAGAAAATATTGTCGGTATACTGCACTTTTTTCAAAGTGTTGCAGTTCTCATGTCTAATAAAACAGTCGTCTGTAAAATGTTTGGGACAAATATGATCATTTTGTTTCGGAGGCGAATTCTTAATATTTATGCTTTTAAGCCATAATTTTAGTCTAAGTTCAATTGGAAACCTGTTAATTAATAAAAATTTGATAATCATCCGTTGTTGGCGACTTTTTTTGTTAACACATATGGGTAGGAAAGAACATCGATAAGTATTACAGAAAAGGAACTCGACAACCCTATTGAATTTTATTGTTTATCAAAACTCAGTAATATACAGCCAAACATGTTGATATATATGATATTAAGATAGGTAACAAATTTCTAAGTATGTACATATATTATCAAATAGTTTTAATTTGTTTAATATTTGCTGCAAATTCACTTACTTGTGAAATGTTATATCACTTCCCTTATGGTAACGAGTTTTACAGATTACGCACACTCTCATTATTAATAAAAATAATTCTTATTATGTAACTTATATTATACACAATCAACAACAAAATACTTTCGTTTTTTAGTTTAATAGTTCAAAATACAGACTTATGAAATAAGACAATATAAATAAGACAACAGACTTTGGCATATTATGTCAATTTTATTTTTCAAGACATCCTTTAGCACAGTCATTTCGTATGGTATAGCCAGTCCAGCGTACTTGTATATATAGAGGTCAGTGATTATTTCACAACTAGAAAAATAAACTAAAATGAAATTAACATATCTGTAGATTCATCTTTATGCGGAAAAGTTTTGTGAGGATTGTTAATTAAAAAAATGCTTATAGCGTAGTGATTAAGTCTGATTTATTTCATTATGATTTAATTTGAATTGAAAGGTGTTGGAAATCGATTGAGAGTAATTTCTGAAAAGTTTATGGATCTGTCTAGTGCAGGTCCAATGCATTCGGACAGAATTTATGTATACGCGAAATGTTCCCTCAGACATTCCGGTTTCCTCGCAATTTTGGTGTTCACTGTGTCCGTTCCTGCGTCCGTGCGTACGTGCGTGAGTACGTGCGTGAGTGCGTGCGTGAGTGCGTGCGTGCGTGCGTGAGTGTGTGTGTGTGTGTGTGTGTGTGTGTGTGTGTGTGTGTGTGTGTGTGTGTGTGTGTGTGTGTGTGTGTGTGTGTGTGTGTGTGTGTGTGTGTGTGTGTGTGTGTGTGTGTGTGTGTGTGTGTGTGTGTGTGTGTGTGTGTGTGTGTGTGTGTGTGTGTGTGTGTGTGTGTGTGTGTGTGTGTGTGTGTGTGTGTGTGTGTGTGTGTGTGTGTGTGTGTGTGTGTGTGTGTGTGTGTGTGTGTGTGTGTGTGTGTGTGTGTGTGTGTGTGTGTGTGTGTGTGTGTGTGTGTGTGTGTGTGTGTGTGTGTGTGTGTGTGTGTGTGTGTGTGTGTGTGTGTGTGTGTGTGTGTGTGTGTGTGTGTGTGTGTGTGTGTGTGTGTGTGTGTGTGTGTGTGTGTGTGTGTGTGTGTGTGTGTGTGTGTGTGTGTGTGTGTGTGTGTGTGTGTGTGTGTGTGTGTGTGTGTGTGTGTGTGTGTGTGTGTGTGTGTGTGTGTGTGTGTGTGTGTGTGTGTGTGTGTGTGTGAAATTAATTAATAATATAAATAAAATTATTATTAATATTATATTAATATTAATATATATTATTAATAATATATTAATATTAATATTATTAATAATATTAATAATAATATATATATATTATTATTATTATTATATATATAATATTAATAATAATAATAATATTATTATTAATAATAATAATATTATAATATTAATAATAATAATAATAATATTAATAATAATAATATTAATATTATTATTAATATTAATAATATTAATAATAATATTAATAATATTAATATTATTATTAATATTAATAATAATATTATTAATATTAATATTAATAATATTATTAATAATATTAATAATATTAATATTAATATTATTAATAATATTAATAATATTAATAATATATTTGTGTGTGTGTGTGTGTGTGTGTGTGTGTGTGTGTGTGTGTGTGTGTGTGTGTGTGTGTGTGTGTGTGTGTGTGTGTGTGTGTGTGTGTGTGTGTGTGTGTGTGTGTGTGTGTGTGTGTGTGTGTGTGTGTGTGTGTGTGTGTGTGTGTGTGTGTGTGTGTGTGTGTGTGTGTGTGTGTGTGTGTGTGTGTGTGTGTGTGTGTGTGTGTGTGTGTGTGTGTGTGTGTGTGTGTGTGTGTGTGTGTGTGTGTGTGTGTGTGTGTGTGTGTGTGTGTGTGTGTGTGTGTGTGTGTGTGTGTGTGTGTGTGTGTGTGTGTGTGTGTGTGTGTGTGTGTGTGTGTGTGTGTGTGTGTGTGTGTGTGTGTGTGTGTGTGTGTGTGTGTGTGTGTGTGTGTGTGTGTGTGTGTGTGTGTGTGTGTGTGTGTGTGTGTGTGTGTGTGTGTGTGTGTGTGTGTGTGTGTGTGTGTGTGTGTGTGTGTGTGTGTGTGTGTGTGTGTGTGTGTGTGTGTGTGTGTGTGTGTGTGTGTGTGTGTGTGTGTGTGTGTGTGTGTGTGTGTGTGTGTGTGTGTGTGTGTGTGTGTGTGTGTGTGTGTGTGTGTGTGTGTGTGTGTGTGTGTGTGTGTGTGTGTGTGTGTGTGTGTGTGTGTGTGTGTGTGTGTGTGGTGTGTGGTGTGCGGCGTCCGTGCGTGAGATACTGAGGGGTTATTCAATTTATCCACCCTAAGAAATACTCAGTAGGGTGGATACTTGGAAAACGCGTGTTCGTTTATCCACTTTAAACGGGGTGGATAATCGATATTCAATTTTTGATTGTTCTTCCGCCTTTTCACACCAAGTACAGTTAAACAGAAAATGTATACATAATTTAACACATTTATTGAATAATTTATAACCAGTTCAAACTAATCTTTTTCTAAATTTCTTTGTATGTGCATATCTTTAACTTTATTTGAAATAGTTTTATGTCAATATTCTAATGAATTTTTAATTATGTGGGCCACTACGAATGAATTCCAAATATAGCCACATGATTTTCGTTCTTGAGCCATGACTTTCTATAGTATTTCACGAACGTAATCACATTATCATCACTATTTAAAAAGATTTAACGAACAGCTTTCATATTTTTATAAACGACTGACGCCAACGACTGTACGTACACAGGCGGGGGTGAAAATCAGAAGAAAAATAATATACGAATTCCAATTACCTGAGGTGGACAAACCGACTCGCGATTCTGAGTATCCTTCCTAGCGTGGATTTTTTTAGGGTGGATAAACGGAATAACCCATACTGAGATAGATCCAACATCTAACGAGTAAGCTCAACGAATAAGTAATAATTGCCACATACCTCGATATGCCTATAGAATTCAGCACTGCAGGTGAGACAAATTAGCACCAAGAAACTGACCAACCAGTGGATTTTACTATTTTTTTCTCTTTTTTGTTCTTTTTTTCTTTGCTTTTTTTCTTTTCTCTTTTATTATTTTTCTATTTTTTTTATTTTTGGAATAGATATTTTCTTATCTAGTTACAAAACATAAAAATGTGTAGGTTGGGATAATGTCATTCGTGTGTAATATAAGTGAATTTGTTTAATTTATTTATTTTAATCCAAGCATTGTAAAAAAGAGAACTAGTATTACATTTTACCTAAGAGTATCATTAATATATATTTATTACAAATCAAACTTATTTGCTTCACAATAATGTTAACATTTGATTTACATGTTAAATTTTAAAAGTATTTTAATTCTGGTAAACAACAATCTTACTTTAATTAATTACACTTGGCAATACAAATTACGTTTGGCAATACGTTCGGTCAATCTGACGATACACACTTTTATAGACTTTCTCAGGACATAACCTACACGAGATCCCTAGTCTCGTAAAGGAAGTGTGAAGGAACCTTCTCAGGTTCTTGCCAGCCTCTTGATAATATTTAATACGGTGCTCCAAATAAATTACTGCTTGTACTAGTGCTATTTGCTGCACCACGTCTCAGCACCTAGGTTGCTTGTAGTTGGATCGCAAACGTAGTCATCTCGGTACAAGTGACGGAGACAGCGTTTTCAATCGCCTTAAGAATTTCTGACAAAGCAGGGAGATGATACATTCTGAAACCATAATATATTTATTAGGGCAGGAAACACAATTGCAACCAAGAAATATTTCTAGTTTAACTATTAACTATCATTGGAAATATATTCACTTATTATTTAAAATTATAGTGTAGCTAAAAATAAAATATCTATTATGAGTACTTCCCATTTTAATCTAATAAAATTACTCAACTTTAGAATAAAGGAAAGGAAGTGTATTTATTCATTAGTTACTTTTCTTTACGCCAATTATTATAATATTTACTGTAGATTTACATCAAGAAATGATTCGTGACATCATACAGATTTATAAGCGTAGCACAAACAGATTAACTCAAATCTCCCAACTGAGTTATTCACAAATAAAATATTTCAAAGATCCTTATCAAATGATAAACAATATTTGCATGTCATTACAGCATTTAAATGTGTTTTTTTATATTTAAATATCTTCAAAGTAGTTTAGAGGAGAATCAAAGTAATATTTTTAATAATGAAAAAGTATTCATCGTAGAAAAAAAATGAATTAAGAATACAGGCAATATCTTAAATTAAATATACATCATTATAACTTGCACAAAATTTAATTTCAATTATTTCATTTCATTGTGTTTTATTATTTACAATTTCAATTTACGTATATATTCCATGTGAGCGATAATAGGGAATTTACCCCACCATAACCATGTAACCGACATGTTCGGCAGAAATATAAAAGATCGCTACAGACTCCACTGTAACTTCTTATAGAAGAAGAAACCAATCTCAAGCTCATTTGGCTTCTTACCTGATGATAAGTAACCACCGTCGACTATAAACATTCACAAGAAAAAATAAATTGCAGTTGTGTTATAAGTTAAAATTATACATATATGCCTGACGGAATAGGTGACTGTAATTAGGTAACGATGTAAATGAATGACGTGATTGAAACTAAGCAGTTACCTCCTCAGTTTTTTAATATTATTTTAATTGGCTTTTATTCTGGCATTCAATAAACGGATCTGAACGAGTAAAGTAAATTTTAATCGCCACACCAACGACCCTAAAAATGCTGTGTTCCGGCCTCTGTAAGGAGTAGGCTATTTAACACATTGGAGAAGTCGAGCTTAACAGAAAATTCTTAGTAAAATATTACAACAGTAGCATTTCTTGAGGGATATCCTTCAGCAGTGGACTTGCGATGGACTATAATACATAATAATAATAATCATAATAATGTCCTCCAGACTGATTTTCGGTTACGACGGCCTGCCTTAATGGAGACTCGCCATGGGCGTAGGACAGGATTATAGTGCCCAAGTGTATGCGCAAGCACAGGTGCACTCTCTATTCCCTCACTCACATATTCCGATGGGACAGTAAAGCGACACGACCGGGAGAGAGATCAGGCACAGAACCAACGGCTTTACGTGCTTTCCGAGGCACGGGGTGAGACATCGCTAACTCCCTGACTGGGCAGCTAGTGAGAATTTCTTGACGAAAAACAAAATAATTGATTTTTTGGCAAGACCCGGGATTCGAACGCTAGACCTCATGATCAGCAGTCACACTAGTACAACCACTAGACTATCGAGGCAGTATGACGTGGACATAACCATCACTCAACCACACAAAGTGTGTATGTATATGCGTGACCATTAGATAAGAAATATATATGAGTACGATCTTTTTTCTTTTTTATTCCAGCCTTAAGCAATCTAAAGTTGAGCAGTTCCAGGTTCTTCCTACCTTTGAAGTTGTTTTCCCTCACCGGTTTAAGTTATTACTCATCTGGGTGGCAAGTTATTACCTACTGGACATGGGTCTGTCCCATTTTACAGAGGATTTCTCGTCATACTAGGGAGGTGGATTGACGATCGCAGCGCCATACAATTCACACCTTTCACGTTGCTGCCCATCATCAGACTGGATATTACGATACATCTTGCGTAAACGAGATATTATACCGTACGATTTTTTTCGCATTTCTCATAACCGGTAATGGGCTTTCAAACGCTCCCACCACCACCGTGTTATATAATTGTTGTAATATAGTGTTGTAATATAATTCATCATTTTTGAATGTTTTAAGAGGTGTTTTTCGTTTATCGTATGGGCGGGAGAACTAACTGCGCGCTGTACTTGAAAGGTATTCATAAAGAACCCTTTAATTACCAGTCAGGAGGCCGTTAAAGCTTACTACACTTAAAGGAGGTGCTCAGAGTTAATGATCTCACGCTAAGGAAAACAAACGCATAACAGAACTAGACGTGGCATCTGATAGAAAAAATGATTGATTTTAAAGTGCGTTTTTATTAACAAAATGCTTAAATTTGTAGTTATAGCCGTGTCGTAAGAAAATCCACTACCCTCATTTTGTCCCGTGGGTACCAAAAGAAGCAACAGAGAGAAAAAAGTAAGCAAAAGCAACTTTCTGAAAACGACTAAAAATATTTTTATTTTATTTTTTTATTTTATAGGATAGGGTGAAAAACGAGCACACAGTCCACCTGATGGTAAGTGGTTTCTGTGGCCCATAGACATCTACACCTATCCTTGATTACGAATCAAAATACAGATGCGATATCACCCGTGAGGACTAAGATGGAATGCCTCCTTTCCAGTAATCAATCTAAAAGGGAGGTCTTTGTTCAGTAATGGACTTTCGATAGGATGTAATGACGAAATTTAGTCAGCTATGTATTGGAACTTATAGTCCACCTAATAGCGTGTGGCTACTGCAGCACATGGATACCTGCAACCTACTTCAAAAATAGAAGGCCTTTAGATGTGTTGTCACCTCTGAGGTAAAAAGAATGCTTCACAGCCTTTAATTTTACTGGCTCTACCTTTCAGAACGTAATACCACAGTACAATCACTGCTATTTGACCGTAGAAATAGTAAAAAAAGAAAAGTTTATGTCCAGAAAGTTGAACATATCTTCCAACGCAAAACGGTAAACTTTGCAACTTTTTTCATTCTTACTCTTGTTCAGCCCGTAAAGTGCATTGCTGAACGTGGGCCGTTGCAAGACTAGCGATCGCAGTATCTACCAGATGTTTTGCACCATTGACGCTGCTTTCCATCGCAGGTTTGAGTATTTTACATTTGGCATAACAGGTAGAAAGTAAATGCTATCAGAAACCACACGACCTTTCTGGAAATTCCCTAATTGCCTATTTCGGGATCCACTGGATGAATTGCAGTTTTAATATGTGGATGGCCGATAACATGGGACGTTATATGTACAGTGCCAAAATTGTACGCAATTTTACGTTGATACGGAAACATTCATCTCATCTCACGCACGCACGATTATGCAAACTTACGTTGAGAAGTCGCTATCTATCTACGTCTAGCTGCTTGGCACATGCCTCCTTTCATTGCTGAAAAGGACATGGATTCATTTGTCCTCCGCGCTGCTTCGAGGTGGAGGAAAGAAATATTTCACACTATCGTTATACTTGACAGGCGGTTGGTGATTGTAATACCAGACATTTCGCACATTTATCGCTGCTGTCCGTCATAAGTACTTCTACCTCAACCACAGAATAAAGGGGGTGATGAGTGTGCATTATATATGGAGAGTTGTTATTATTAGCCTGAAAGTAGTCCTATGCGCGACATAGGGTCCATTTTTTTTATTTTGTTGAGGGGTTTAAAGGAACGCTACGCTTTGTAGATTACATTTGTCATTTCCTCAACATCTGGCTATATATTTTATGTCAGGTGAATTTTAAAATAGTTAGTTGCCAACTGCTTATATTAAATATTTTTCTGACAAATATTAGTTTACTTTTCCGGTACATACCATTGGAGATGAAAAAAATGGTTTGTCTTAGACACAAAATTAAAATCAGTCTTCAGACCTCTATTAAATAGTATTCTGAGTGCAGTGCGTTTGGCACTTGAAAGAAAAGTTTACTTTTTGCAAATATAAATAACGTTATTTTAGAGTCTGCGCAAGTAATAGCAAAAAGATTATTTATTCAAACCAGTTTTCTCAACTGTTATTACATTCAAGGAAATTCGCGAAGTTTGTCTTAACTGTGTCCCCGAGTGTATAGCTCGGATACTTTTATGCTTACACCGCTACTGATAGCAAAATGCGTTTTGTTTAAAGTATTTTAATTTATTTAATAGCTGACTTCATCCAATGTGAAAATTAAGTTCGCTAAGTAAGACATGCAGGAAGTCAATGGAAGCAGGTAGCTCAAGACTGTACTTTGTGGCATGCCTTGGGTGAGCCTTATGTTTAGCGGTGGACTTAGGAAGATGTAATGCCGTACAAGATCGTACGATAGAAGCACGACGGACTCTATTTTACTATACCTTATGAGGATCGAAAGGACGCATTTATAGGCTGTAAGTTTATGTTTTCTATTTATTATTAGTTTAAGTCTACGTTGCTACCATTCTCTTTCTCATTTCTGGTTGGCTTTGATCTGATTTGTAGGGTATAAAAGCGATCATAATTCAAACTATGATTTATTATGGAATTGGTTATTTGAAGCGACAGTGGTCTAATGGCAGGTTTCCGAACGCGAACTCTAAAGGTCGTGGGTTTGAATCCGCCATTCGACTACTGTCTTGAACCACTCCTTACACAAGTATTTTAAGCTTACCAGGAGTAGTAATAGTAGTAATGTGAATAGCATTGCTGGTATTTATATAATATAAAAAATAAGCGTAATAATTATATTTTAAACCACAGTAAATATCAATGTTAAAACAAATAAGTGAGTAATGATTCCCATGTAGTGACTTACCCTTTCTCATGACAACGCTTCCTTTTCATTCGTGCATACTTTCAGCCCGTCAAAGTTCGCTGCTGAACATAAACCTCCCCATATTATGCCTTGTGGCAATAATTTCATTGAAAAAATAAAATCGTCTCTAATCATAATACCGGAACAGGTAATGTAAAATGTGCACAGTTTAAATTTTCGGTCAAGTGATTAAGCGGATAAGAAACTTATACATTAACTTGATTTCCTATTGACTGCCTGTTCATTTTACCGCGAGTTGATGATTGAATTTCAATCATATTGAAAAGGTATTACAATCTCTTTTTAATAAAATAAAGTAATTTGTATCAGTAATTTTCACAATCGACCTTAGTACTATACACAAGCGCTCTGCCCGGCTTCGCACGGGTGATTTCTGGATCTCAACAACAGTGCTACCTACCGGCTCCAATTATGAATATAATTCAGAGACCCACTCAAATACACATAAAATTTCGTAAAAATCAGTTGAACCATTTCCGAGTTTTAGCGATACTAATAGGCAGCAAATGGTTTTTGTATATAGAGATTACATAGGCAGTTAGGTATAGGTTTCATTCCTTTATTACTCGTATATTGGTTTTAATAAACACTCTGTCCTGTGACTTACAGGAAAATATTATTTCTTTTTCTCAGGTACTATATAATATATATTTTATTATCTTTTTACCGCGCATTTGCACTCGTATAATTTAGGGTTTTATTTATTTGCGCCGAACCATTACACTTATTCTGAAATAAAAGTAGTCTAATTTACTCCTTATATCATGAGCTATGTGCCAGTGACAGTACCGTCAAAATCGGTCCAGCCGTTTCGGAGATAAGACGGAACAAACAAACAGACGGACAGACAAAAACGTTTAAAATTGTGTTATCGGTATAAGTACCGTATATACTTTTATATGCATTTAATAAAAAGCTGTTATTTAGACATTACAAACGGACACTTCAATTTTGATTATTTTTATAGACATATGCCATCAAAAACACAACTTGTAAAAAAAACAAGTCTCGCAACTCAGTTCTTCAACCGTAAAAAGTTGTGAGATCCATGTAATACCAAGTCGGTTAATTAATTCAGTTCACACTTAAGGATCCTTCTGTTTTAAGTTATTACGTAATTAGCTAACCTAACAACATTTTATAGCGACCATATCAATTTTAAAAATCTTTTATATTTTAAATATACAGATTGACTTGGCCCTCATATAGTAAGTTCCATACGCAAAGAACTTACGGTATAACGATTTCAAGTTTATTTATCAATCAACAGTTTCATATCAGAATTCAAGTAGATATGCACAAAGTTCTTGTCTCTTTCTTAATATACATGCTTTCTTGTTTGTCTTAGTAATCGAATCTAACTAAGAAATTGATTTTAAGCTAATTTCCCGATAAGTTAAAGATTTGAAATTTTGAACATCAAAATCTCAGAATCTGATCACAATCTATACAAATAAATAAAATGTAAGTGTCTGTTTGTAATGTCAAAATAACCGCCTTTTAATAAATGCATAT
This sequence comes from Parnassius apollo, assembly GCA_907164705.1. Taxonomy (NCBI): domain Eukaryota; kingdom Metazoa; phylum Arthropoda; class Insecta; order Lepidoptera; family Papilionidae; genus Parnassius; species Parnassius apollo. The sequence goes on from CAJQZP010001281.1 coordinate 66,320, forward strand.
GTAAATAATTACCGTACTTAAACCAGAAACACATTTTTTAATTTTTTTCTGTATCTGTCATTTTGTCTGTGTCTGTGTGTTCGGGTTGTTATTGTATATATATTATTGCAAGGAGTAACTTAGGCTTCGTAAGCTAAATTTATTTTTATTATAGAAATGTAATTAAGAGTTCTGCGCAAAAAATTAAAACCCATGAAATGCTATCGCAATAAGTTCAACGCGAACGAAGTCGCGGGGAATAGCTAGTGCAAGGAAATGAAAATGCGTGGTATATTAAAAAATACAATTTCTGAAAATATAACTTGTTATATACAATATTAATACATACTGATATGTTCATAACCATACTATTATCTTTCGATAGCTTATGCGTAGATCGGATCAAAATTAATAATTAAAATACTGAAGGTACTCCGGGTTGATTTTGACATCAAAAAGTCAAGCACCTCAGTACCCAGTGACCAAAGACTACTGTATAATATAAACCGTGACCATCGGTGCTGAGCAGCACCCGAAACGTCGGGTATTAAAATTGAGTAAAATAAACGCGATAAAATCCATAAAAGTAATTTTATGTAATGTGTAGTGTTCGTGTAAATATAAGAAACCATTACGATTTTTACGTATACCACAAAAATCTATATATTTAATTTAGTTTTTATTGAACTTATGTAATCGAACTTACAGCCTTTAATGAGCTGCCATTTTATTTCCTTGAAATACTCGTAATACTACGTTAAATAATTTTAAAGTTTAATTTAATAGTTTTTTCCTAATAAGGTTTGAATTTCTAATCTTATCGTTTTTTTTTAAATACAGTTTATTATTGTTCTTAAAATACCTCGTCGATTACCACCAATTACATCAAAATCGGTTAATCCGTTCGAAAGATATCGTTGTCAAAAAAAATCAAAAAAATTGTTTTTGTTTTAATAAATTCGAAATTTCTGCTCGGATCGGTTTTGATGTATGAATTAACTATAAGTTATTAAAAATTTTTTCGAGCGTTTTGAGATCAAATATAGCTGAAAGTTCCAGGGATAGCCAGCAAGGTCAACAGATTTTTTTTTACAAATTCATGTATACGATTAATTTCATTTTGGTAGTTTGATACAAACTAAAACTATCAGTAAATCTTAATATCTTTATTAGGAGGGGAATTTATAAAATAATTACCAATT
>CAJQZP010001281.1:70000-426681 GCA_907164705.1 Parnassius apollo
TGTCGCCTCTTGCGACAACCACATAGTGATATAGGGTGGTGAATTGTCAATTACATGAGTACATAGCGACTTATCCGTAGAACAGAGTCCGATGTGATCATAAAACAAAAACGAGTTAAAGTGCTAGACGAGTTATTGAATACAAACTCTACAGACGTGTGTTTTTAGAATTTTCGTATCTTATTTAGTTTCGGAAATATAGAATCGAATAACGTTCGATCTGCCATAAGCTTCGCATAAAAATGCACGAAGTGATCAAGCGACGACGCGCGGGGAGCGGAAGAAGCGCGGGCGCCCCGTCCGTTCGTCATTCCGGCCGATGTTTGTTGGAGGAAGGGGCGTTTTTGTATCACGCACTTAGCTTTTTTTCGTTTTGTAGAAAAAAATTATTTATCAAGTATTTTGCGTGAAAGACATATTTTTAGAGATGTCACGATCACGAAAAATATTGGACATGCTTATAGTCGATGGAGAAAAGCCTGAGCTTAATTCATCAATTTCTAATATTCCTGCTGTTTATACAAAGAAAAGTGTAAAAACTGGTAAGTTGACGATTTCAGTTGTATTATTTTGTGATACACTCTTTTAGGCTCTTAAATTAATAAATAATAAGTCTTTATTGCTTTTTTGTCTCAGTAAATAGTAGCGGGTGATCGATTTTTATATGGGACGTTTTTTGACGGAGATGTATATAAAGAAATTTTTAATACAAAAATACGATTACCGTATGTAATTACTAATTACTTTTACAGGGTAATCATTCTTTCTCTCATAATAAACAGTAAAAAGTAGAAGTCCTATGAAATATTAGGACGGATTTATACGAACATTATTGAATTTCTAAGCGTTTCATGTGAATATAAGACGTTTTTCTGCGGTATCTGTGTCATGATTTGTTGGCTCGATATTAAGATAGGACATTGTTATTGGAAAAATGAGATTAGTTAGGACGTTATTCATTCAAAAATATCGTTAAATATAAGGGTTTTTTTTAGTAAAAATTTGTTAAATTAATTGCATTGTCTTGAAAAATATATAATATAAATAGTATTTAATCAATACCTAAAATAATATAGTTTTTTTTTTTTAACTTCAGTTATGAATGTTGATGACAACGGCATGACACAACAAACATCACCTTTGCCTTCCGGTGCAGAAGAAATCAGTCAGAAACTAGCTGATGTATGGGAAGAAGTTCTGCATGAAGATGGTGGGCCCAATGAAATCACCTGCGACAGCTCAATACTGAATGTCATGTCTGATCCGTCTGCTAATGATGTTTACAGCAATCAACCCAGTACGTTTTCCTTGGAAGTGCCTTCTAGTTTCGAAAATTCACCATTAATACAGCTTGATGAGCTGTTAGAAGTTTCTGACCACAGTTCTACCCCCGGTTAATTTAGAACTGTCGGTGCTTACTCCTATGCCGTCTCCTACTAATGTGCATTCGATCTGCGATAGCACTATTTTGCCCTAATCATGTAGACAGTTCCTCTGTAATTTCTTCGTTGTCATTTAGCAACACGAATTCACCTGCTACTTCGCACTCAAACGATCGCACCGTGACTCCTAAAACGACTAGAAAACGACAGAGGTGCCCAAAAGAATGGACAGACTTTAAACGCAAATGTCTTAAAAACTTAGGTAGGAAATATGTAACGAAAAAGGGTAAAACCGTAGGCGATAAAACGATGGGGCCATCATGCAAATGCCGTTACAAATGCTCTAATAAAATATCTCACCAACAGCGGTTGGACTGCTTCACAAAATTTTGGCAACTGGGAGATCGAGCTATGCAGTGGAATTTCATTATCAAATATTCGGATAAAATGAAGAAGAAAAGATGTATGAATCAAGATATTCCTAATAATAGGAAACATACTTTTAAGTATTATCTGCCGCTGATTACAGGTTCTAGCGAATCTCACTGTAAGAAAGCTGAAGTATGCCAAACTATGTTTATTAATACTCTCGCCGTTTCAACTCGTATCTTAAAGACTGCGTGGAAGAAGTACGATGGAAGTGCTATTTTAGAGGAGGATAGACGGGGTCGCCACGACAATCATAAGATCGTTATAGATGACGCAATGAAACAAAGTATTTGTGACCATGTTAGGGCATTCGTCCCTGTTGAATCGCATTATATACGCAAGAATAGCCAAAAGCTCTACCTAAAAGGAGACTTAAGTATTGCCAAAATGTTCAAATTGTATCTTGAATGGTTTGACCCTGAAAAATACTCCTCTAAGGCTACAAAAGAACGCCAGTATCGTGATATTGTCAACTTAAACTTCAATCTAGCTTTCCATATTCCCAAAAAGGATCAGTGCAACGAATGTCACGTTTTCCGGTTGAAAAACAACCCAACGGACCAAGAAAAAGAATCTTTTCAACAGCACCAGATTAATAAAAAAGGTCGCAAGGGATTTAAAGAGCCAAGATAAAAAAAACGCAGAAGAGTCATATGGAAAAATGGTTACTGCTGTATTTGATTTCGAAAAAGTATTGCAGTGTCCTCATGGCAATATTAACATATTTTACTATAAGAGAAAGCTATCTTCTTTTAATTTCACAGTTTTTGACATGGGGAAAAGGAAAGCCATTTGCTATATGTGGGATGAATCTGTGGCAAAACGTGGCGCAAATGAGGTAAGCAGTTGCCTCTTAAATTTTATCCAGAGTAATGTTGACCAAGGAGCCAAAGAGTTTCGCTTTTGGTCAGACAATTGTGCTGGGCAAAATCGTAACCGCTTTGTATTTTCACTGTACGTTTACGCCGCAAAAATGTTCAACATATGCATAACACACCGGTTTTTAGAGAAGGGACATACCCAAAATGAGGGGGATAGTGTCCACTCTATCATCGAGAGAGCTTCTCAAACCAAAACTATCTACACCCCTCATGAATGGCGTTTATTAGTAAGATGGGCCAAGAATAATGGAGAACCCTATGATGTCCGCAACGTAACCCAGAATGACGTGTTTGACTTTAAATGTCTTGTAAATAATAAGGTTTGGATGAAAGACATTAAGGGCAAGAAGATTAACTGGAGTAACATTCGAGAAGTTCATGCAGACGGTAGTGATCCAAACAAATTGTTTTTTAAATACGACCTGTCTGATTTTGATTATAATATTTTATTGATTCGCAGTAACACGAGAAACTCGGTACAAACTGAACTAAAACCTGCATATTCTGAGCCTATTATGGTTCCTGCTGCTAAATATAAAGACTTAATGGATATGTGCCGCTCAGAAGTAATTCCCTCAGAGTATCATCCATACTTTAACTCTTTGCCACATCACACCAACATTGATGATTCTGAAGAATCGGATGATAATCTATCGGAATAAGAAATATTTTAGATACACTATTTCCATTTTTTGCTGCTTCTTTTTCGAGCTGTATTATTCTTACTGAATTAACGAAACAATGTTAATTATAATAAGTATTTAACTAAGTAATTTAATATTTGTCTACGTACAATGTCATTGCTATTAAGTATGTGCACCCACGTCTAGGTCACGATGTAAGACTGATTTATAATATTATGCAGGCTGGTTGTAATATGATTTATTTTGAATTAAATAACTAGTTCGAAGTTTAAATATCTTCATATTCATATCATATATTTTTCATTGTTATGTTAATATTTACGTACATTTTATAAGTTTAAGACTGCTAGTTTAAGAGGAAATGCGGGTGGTTTCTCCATAGAAACGCTCTCCCTTGTTTTTTTTCTTGGTTTATGACAATATCTATTTTGAATAGTCTCTCCGCCTATATTTTCTCTTAAGTCCGTACATAGTCGTGTAGGTTACCTAGTTACCATGTTATGATACGATAAGCCATTTAATTACTACATTATGATTCAACTATTACGCCGAAAACGCAGTTTTAGGTATTTGTACAGTTTAATTGTTGTTATATACTATAATCTCGTCTAGGTCATGAAGGTCTAATAGGTAAAACTATAAAACGGAATGTTATTAAAAAACTATTGTGTTACTGTTGATTTTATCACTAACACAAAGTTTAAGGTTCTTCACGCGCGTATTCTGAATTGTTATATTACTGACATAGCTCTGTAGTTTATAATTTTATAAATTTTAAGTCCATACCTAACTGTGATATGATTTCTGTTGAAAGTGATATTCTATCTAATGATTCTGTTATCTATTTTGATTTTTTTTAATAAACGGTTTTAAATAATAATTTCACTTTTTATTTAGTTATATAGGAGGGTGGTCATAATAAGGCTAACATTATGTTTAAATATTTAAGGTGGATATTCACAAAGGACTCATAAGGGATGATTAATTCCAACAAAAAATGACCCATGTCAATATAGAACGCTACTTAATTCAGACGTCTCCGTAAAACAACGTATGATGTTCGATACGGACCCCGCTGTTTTGCGTATAAAACGTCCTATGTTGATATGGAACTCACTATCTCATGAAATAAAGGGATAATAAATATACACTACATATCATTAAACTAGGCTAGGGCATTGTTACAACATACCAAAAAATCTAAATGTTAAGTCACACCTTTAAAGAGTTGCACAAGTTAAAAACTTCTCCAGCCTCTACTGAAAACTATCAACCCTACAGATCGGACTTTATTCTACGGATGAGTCGATAGATTAAGGTAGATTCCACAGTCATTTTACTCCCACAATAGGATTTTTTTTCTGCATTGTGATGGCATTTTCGATAAATTCATTTCACAAGGACAAACATTCAAACCCCGTGCAATTATTTGCAGCCCATACAAATACGTGTTCCGTGCGGCATTCGGACCCGAGGCCCTCAGCACCGCAACGCATTACTAAAGCACTTCACCACGGAGCCGTCAAATTCCTCCACTACATGGCTTTCAACACAATTATTTATATTATATTTTCACAAACTTACACACAAGTAAGTTTACCACATTCACAGATATCAAAATATACAAGAAAGGAATTTATGTGGGTCATTGTTAACAGAGTTCACTCGGAAAAGTTATGATTGTTTATTGAGCCGAGAATCATGTGTCAGTCTGAAACTCCATGCAAAGAGGAATTTCTTAAGTTTCAGTGTTTACTTTTGAAGCTTGAATTAGAGCCATTGTTTATATCAATATATATGACAGGAGCAGGAGGAAAGTTATTATGTATTATAATAACACTATATTGTACAACATCATAATTTCAGATTCGAAAGCGGGCAGCGGGATCACATCTTTAAAGTATTCACAATGGCATATACATATATATATATATATATATGTATATATACATATATATATATATATATATATATAAGTATATTGTAACGGCTATAAGCCGAAGTTAAGTTACACCTAGGTTTAGCCGTATACACTGTATAAGTTACAAAAAGATCGCAAACCAGTTATGCTTGATTTAAATTAGATTTTATCGACTTTTCAGAATATTTGTAAATATATATGAACCCACGGTTTTGAGGCAACTTAAACTTTAACTTACCGTCGCTGATATGATTTTTTAATTTATTTAAATAGAAAATATGCATTTTGCATATTAAATTTTCCTATTACGGTTTAAGAAAAACCGAATGGGGTTTCTCTGTACACTGGAATTCATCGAACAGCGTTCGGAATTACTATTATGTAAGCAAAAAAACTCTGACTGCCTCGTTGGTCTAGTAATTGTAAACGCGACTGCTGATCATGAGGTCCGGGGTTTGAATCCCAGGTCGAGCCAAAAAATCAGTTATTGAGTTTTTCTGTCACGAAATTCCCAATAGCCGCAGTAGTAGGAGTCAGGAATTTTGGCGGTGGCTCACCTACGTGCCTCGGAAAGCAGGTAAAGCCGTTGGTCCTGCGTCTGATCTCTCTCCGGTCGTACCTTTCTATCGGACTATGAGAGTGAGGGAATAGAGAGTGCCCCTGTGGTTGAACATACACTTGGGCACTTAAATCCTGTCCTGCAGCGATGGCTTGTCTCCGTTTATGCTTGCCACCGTGACCGAAATTTGGTCTGGAGGACATTAATATTAGATATTATTTACGCAAATACTTATATGTACAAGAAATCTTTGTGTTTATGTTGATACCTTTTTTTAAAGAATAAGAGTAGCAAACGAGCACAGAGACTACCTGACTGATAGTGGACGCTGTGATTCATGAACACTTATTCCTATCTTCGATTAACAATCGAAATGCTTGTCGTCAATTAATGATCAAGATACACTGCTACACCTGAGGACTAAGATGGAATGCCTCGGTTCCAGTAAAAAGAGATCTACGGTGTACAGTACGAAACACAGCATCACTAAGTTATTTTTGTACGCTGGTATTTTGTGAGAGTGAGGTCCTTCCCCGGTCGAGCTGACCCATTCTTGCTACAAATATATAATGTAGCTGCAGTATGGATCTGCTACGATAAAATGGCTCAACCACATAAAAATATTAATCAACGAGGGTACACATGTATTGAGCTACGAATAAATATTATTGTAATGTTCCGGTGGCAGTTATGTACGAGTAACTATCGCGCTTGGGTAGTCTCGGTAGTTCGTCAGTTGGGCTACGGGACTCAGCACGCGAAAGGCACCGGCTGCCAAACACGTGACTATGCGATATTACAAACCGTCAATACCCACCATAAAAATATTACTGCGATAGTAACGAATGGGTTTCACACGTTACAAGCTATATATGCTTGGCGAAAATTCACTATAATAACAAGTAATATTTATATATAACCGTGTAGTGTAAGAATATCCAACACTTTCACTTATTGGTGACCCGAATTTGGTTGAAACCAATCTTACCAGCCTCGAACACCGGCGTAAAGTAGCCAGCCTTTCGGTCTTCTACAGGATGCATTTCGGAGAGTGTGCGCAGGAATTGCATAATTTAATTCCTCCCTCTCCCTTCCACCATCGGACAACCAGACGTTTGGCCAGTCTCCACCCATTGAAACCAAACGGTTTGCTTCACTTATTACTTTTCCTATTGTACAATTACCATTGCTGCTTTTGTTCTACCATAATACGCACGCGACGGTAACAAACTCGCCAAGCAATGTAATGTGAAACATTAGATATCATTGTGCATTACGTATGTTTTTAATACGGCTGCAGGCAGGCGTCGGTCTCAGAATAGTCATGAAACCATATCATTAATTTGAATGAAAGTACGTGTTATATCGATGTTTGTATAAAGGATATTATTCAGAATTTTGAACGTAAAAATTAAATGACATTTGAACGTAATATAATCTGAATAACAATTATACAATAATTTCGTTAAGAATGTAATTGTATGTTTAAGTTTGCGTATTAATGTCTATAAATGTTTAGCATGTTTTTTTATAGGATAGGGTGACAAACGAGCACACAGTCCACCTGATGGTAAGTGGTTGCTGCGGCCCATAGACATCTATCTTCCATTACAAATCAAAATGCAGATGCGTTGTCATCCGTGAGGACTAAGACGGAATGCCTCGTTTCCAGTAAAAAGGGTCTCCGGTTCTCTACACTCACCATACGAAACACAGCAGCATTATGCTACTTTTTCACGCTGGTGTTCTGAGAAAGCGTGGTCCTTCCCCGGTCGAGCCAACCAATTCGAGCTACTACATTACTACTAATATAGCTGCAGCATGGCTCTACCACGTATAAAATGCTGATAAAGAAAAGTTGTTTTTTAGAAAGTATAAATATTTGTATTTACTAGAATATATTATTCTAGATCATCATATTAAAAGAAAAATCGATAAATATTAGGGGTAGACGGGACCGGTTCCCTACAAAAAATATTGGAATCTTTTCAGTCCATTTTCAGGATGATGGTTTTAATATCACTACTAAAAGACGTAAAAAAGGCAGTTTTTAAATAAATTTCATCATTTACGGGTCAACAAACTCATATCGTAGAGTTGCTGACAATATTAATTGCAAGGTACTGCTACAGATACTTGTTTAATACCCAATATATTTAATTATATTTTTAAATATAGTGTAAATGATAAGGATATTACACAGTTGACGATTATGTAAATATCAAAAAGAAAAAAATTAAACTTATTTCTATATTCATATCAATGTAACTTAATTATTTCATAAGTGTACCTACGCTATAATCTCGATTAATTAAGTATTCTGACTGTTAATAGATATCTCGGTTTTAAATAATAAGTACCATTCATTCTTAAGTATCATTACTGTTAAATATTAAAAAATGGTACATATCTATGGTTTTCTTTGCTACTTGTAATCCATTTCAATATATAAAAAAAAATATCGACACCTTCAAAATGTTTTTTCAATCCCTAGTATTGTTTATTGTTCACACATTGAAAGTGCTTGCAGAAGTATAATATTATATTGGAGTAAGGTGCAGCGTAAGTACTATAAATTAAGATTCATAATAGATGCTGCCGTTTACACTTCACCGGTGTTTGGCAAGTGTTTGCGAGTCTTACATCTATTTGTTGCTTAATGCGTATGTGTTAAGATGTTGCGAAATCGGTTTTTGAAGTAATCGAGCGCTGATTTATTTCTATTGCCTTATTATTACGATTTCAGTTGTTTTATCTCATTCATTTCAACAATTTGTAAAATTCATCACCACTTACCACAAGGTGAGATTATAGTCAATCACTGGTTTATAATATGTAAAAAAAATCTCAGCGCGTAACGCAAGTTTGCATCAATCGATACAACAACAAGCAGAAGCCGTGAGAAATAAATTAAATAATTTCCAGGGCATGCGAAGTCCGCCAACACGCCGCGCAGGCTACATAATCTTTCTAGAAGTGAGAAAGCTAGTAGTGTATAGATAGGCTGCAACTTTATCCTTTTATAATGTAAAGATTAAAAAAAATGTGCAATTCACACGCGGTCGAAGTGAAACCTTCAGAAAACAAAACTTGGACAATGCTGAGTATCAGAAGTAGAATAATTGTAAAATATTTTATAATTATTATATTGTTAACAATTTTAAAAATTGTATTAAACATTATATTATAGATAATAGGAAACACAATGTACCTCATTTTATCTCATTTTCTTGCAGGTTAAATCCTGTAGATGTATATTATGTTTGTCTCTTTTTCTTATCGCTTTTTCGTTTCATGATGTTTCAAATCAATACAATTCTACAGAAGTTTTCAATTCAGTAAGTGACACGACGACAATCAAGAAAGTATTTAAAGATTTTATAAACTTTACAATAAAAATAATATTATATTATAGAGAGAATTATGTATAGAAATTATTTTCTAAAATAATTTAGGTATTGGTTGTAAAATTAAATCTTTGCATAGAAGTAAAAGCGGAGTTAAATATTTAAAGAAATAAAATATTTTTACGTGGTAGAACCGTATTGCAGTTATATTAGTAGTATAGTTGTAGCACGAATGGGTCGGCTCGCCCGGTGGAGGAGGACCCCGCTCTCACAGAATACCAAAGTAAAACAGCAGCATAACTCTGCTTTGTTTCGTATGGTGAGTATAGAGAACCGAAACTCTTTTTGCTGGAAACGAGGCAGTCCATCTTGGTCCTCACGGGTGACAATTCATCTGTATTTTGATTCGTATTTGAGGATAAATGTAGATATCTATGGACTACAGTAACCACTTACCATCAGGTGGACTGTGTGCCTTAATAGTTCTGAAGATATAATGGCATAGATTGATATAAGAAGAACATCGGAAGAATTAAAGCTCCGAATGCGGAAGCAATTATGTGTTTTCCACACTTTTCATTCTTTATAGTTTTTATAGTATTTAAAAGTAAGGAAAGGAATAGATAACAAACTATATGCAGTGCACTTGATAGTAAGTGGATGCTGTGGCCTATAGACATCTATATCTAACCTCGATTACTAGGACTAAGATGGAACGCCTCGTTTCCAGTAAAAATGGTCTTCGGTCTTACTCATCATACGAAACAAAGCAGCAAATTCTATTTTACACTGAATTTTTTTAAGAGCGTGTTCTTTTATTTTCTGTTTATTTTTTTACTCTATTGAGTTGACTTAGGAAACTCACAAGCTCATAGTGACTAGAATTTCGCTATAATAGTTTAATTGAAAACGAAAAGGCTTAAAAATAGAGGATAAATCCTCTATTTTTAAACCTTTAGAGTTGCGATTCACTTGTTGTGCTCTTTATCAAGAATTCTAATTAAAACTGTACCGGGCAGTCTTCGCAGTAACTCACTAGTGTTCGTTGAAGGTAAGTTATGGCAAATTTCCGTGAGAAAGCTTAGCCATTACGAAAGCAAGTTTAAAAATAGAACTAATTGAAAATCCAGATTAATTTATGAAACGTCGATAAAATATTTCATTTTACTCGTTTTCCCAAGCACACATAGTTTATTGCTTTGAAGATGTAATGTTAAAATGGCAGTTTTTTTCATTTTTAAACATGGAGTTTATTCTGTGCAGCAACTGGCGCAAGAAAACTGGCGCAGTAAACTATACTTTTATAAATAATATTAATTATAGTAAAATGTAATTAATATTCTGTTTTTAAAAATATAATAAATATTCATTATAAATTAATTTCATAAAATTGTAAACTAAATAATGAAATTTTCATATTTTCTTTTCTGACTTCTAAAATACATTTATTATAATTTCATTATATGTAGAGGCAACCAACAAACACTAATTTATTCATTTCTCACAGCACATCAGAATATATTGTTGAAAATCCTCCATCAATAACTTATAGGGAGAATATTTGTGTTAGTTGTCACGCTTGGCAAGCTTTTATTATTTTTAGTTGTTATCAGAAACATCCTGCTACCTACTTCCTGCTTCTGATTCATTTGTTTTGTTGCATCTTACGACACCTGCTGGATGATAATATAAGGTGATTAAAATATGACAACATAAGATGTTAATATTATAATGATTATCTTAAGCTGACACTACACAGCACTACATGGTACTACACAACCTATAAACGTCCGACTTATGAATTGTTGCATTAATTTACAATCGATAAAGTGACAGCACAATCGTTAACGGTATAGACTGCTAAATTTAAATTTCTTGGGTTCAACTGCACAATGCGACTACCGTTATGAATCACTATGAATCATGAAATATGAAAATTTCATTTAGTTCGATAACTTGCTGTCATAATGTAGCAAGGTCGTCGTCAGCCGATGGACTTAGGTGGAGGGGGGGGGGTCAAGTTCATATAAAGAGGGTGGGAAAGTGTATGGACAAGAGCACGTGAAGATTTTCACTTCTAGTGCGAATCTTACAGTTCTAAGTCTATTGTAATAAGAACGGTATAAATTCCAATGTATAAAGCTCTTGACGGTACATTAAATAGGACTGGTTGCTTTGCATTTGACTACATGTTTTTGACACTAGTGACTCTAGGGGGCGGGGGGCAGCTGCCATGTCCATGATCTTTTTCGCACGTTCTTGTCGTTGGAGAGCTACTTTCATCACCAGTGATCAATCTTTACAAAAATGGTTTGGTTTCATTACGCTTCAATAGAGAATCACAAATGCGTACACAATTCATTAGGTTTCTTTCAGTGAGCTCGTGTGGTACCTAAATATCGAGGTTTTTTGGTAAAGACAGATTTTCAAATGGGTCAAAACTATTTTGTGGTCAATCCTCAATTCCTCTGCTATATTGTAACTACTAAGATTCCGATCTTACTCCACTTTTTCAAAAATGGCATTGACGTTATATGTATGAGGGTGAGCAGAGCGAGCTGCGTCTTTGACATCAAAATTTCCGGACTGAAAACACTTGAACCAACCTTGTGCTACTCTTACTGCCACTGTATTAGGTCCATGGACACTAAAAAAGTGGCTTTAGTCGTTTCTCCCCTTATTTGTAATAAAACTTCAAAATGCATTAAATTTCTTCGTTAGATTCACTCATTTTGACGAATAGAAAAACAATTGAAAAATGGTGGGAATATGTTTATTACCTTTTAGATTAATTTTTCTTAATGTCACATATGTATTGATATGAAAACTAGCCAGTTACAAATAGTACAACCAAAGAGATTCTTCTTCAATTTTATACAAACAAATTAAGAAGAAACTTTTCCCCAACCTATTACAAGTATTCATTCAGTTTTTAATAGTTTTACAGTGAGGTGTAAAATGTTCCACCATACCATATCGTGCCGTGGGTGTCGTAAAATGCAACTATTATGTATTTTCCAATAAGAGTTTATGTCTTTGGATAGATTTGCGGTATAAACATCCCTCTAGTTTTGGCGTAAAAGTCAAAGGAATGAGTCTTTTGGTAGGTACTGTGATGGTTATCCATCTGCCAAGAGTGGCGATTAAAGCAATTCTCACCTAAAATATAAAAGGGCCATGTCCTGCGATGGACTTTCAAGGGCAGATGACTAATAAATTATAGACCCAATAAAGCGGCATACATCGAGTGGCCACTTGTCTCCACTTCGTCCATCGTCACTACATTTTATTGGGGCAGAGGCAACCTTTACTTCCGAATTTTGCTAGAAGTCGAGTAGTAGATGCAGTAGTCTCGCTGGGTTTCTTGCTGGTACTTCCCAGGACAAAGGTTTTTTTTTGCGAATCAGTGGTAATAAAAAAAGGCTTTCAATAAGTATTACCTGTAATCCATATTAATTAAAAAAGTTTCTGTTTCTGTTTCAGTGGCTGAGGCCCTTGATTTGTGGTATTATTTAGGAAAGACCTATATTGTTTATGAAGATTGTGGAAAAGCTGTAATGATTATGAAGAGAAGCACGGTTGGTGCAATTGTATTGCCTTTGACCATTAACTGCACTTCTTGCTTGCTTACCGGAACGAGGCCACTACTTCACCTATAATGTTGCCATTACCGTTACAGCCTACAGGCGAAGCAAGTAAGGCAAATATTCAATCTATAAGGATATCTATGGGGGAAGCCTATGTTCAGTAGTGGATTTTTGTAACTCTGTATGGTACAAAATAAAATAAAGCTATTTCTTAATAACAAATATACATGTTGTCAAATTGATGAAACAAACCAATTAATATCTATGTCCCATTGTGCCTATTGTGGTACAGATTTCAACTGATCACATATTCATTAAAGTCCATTTAGGTGCATAAGGTGACGATAGATGTTATGTTCAACAATAGAACCTTCACAATGATAAAAATATTGACTAGTTAGCATGATGATCGTGATTTTCATTCCACGGCTTAATAAATTCTTGGAAATGATTTCTTATAATAACGCAAACAATACTCATTGAATAACTGATATAACTTACTTGATTTTAATTCCTGACATTTCTGGTGCTTACCAACACCCATGGTTACACGGTACTAAAGAGACTGATGGCCCGATGTCTGATATAACGTAGAGTACCTTTAGCTTTTTAATTATTACTTATGGTCCAATTCACGCAAAATGAACATACTGCATCTTGAGTTCTTGCAGTGGTATGCCTTGGTTTAGTTTTAATTTTATTAATTACATTATCCCGAGCAGGTGGCTCCAGCCAGCCTCCTTCTCTATTGAAATTAAGATATTTTTTTAATTTCAATAGCCTCACGTATCATCCTTAGTAGGAATCGATATTCTTCCGCGAGAATTTGTGTTCCATCAAATCTGATGTAATGGTGGGGGCCGCCTAGGACAAGATCACAAACTGCAAACTTCCCGGAGCGTTGGTGTTTCATGTCAACTATATGCTATTTTTACGTGGGTACAAATTGATCTTTTTGTTTGCTCTATATATGAGACACCACATTCACAATCAAGCTTATACACTCTTACATCTTTTAGAGGGATATTACACTTGATTGATGGTAAGTACTGACTACCCTTCATCGGCGGCTTGTAGAATGTTCTCAAAGAAGCTCGCTTCAAGATGTAGCTAATCTTTTCTCTGACACAGCAGGCACACGCTCGACCGTGGCCGGTTTCACTATGGTATTGTTAGTTTTTTCTAATCTGCTCGATTCACTGGTGCTGTGTAGGGATGTTGCATCCCTTTGCGGTTTCTACCATGGGGATGTTCTAAGGAATCGTTCGGATTAGTTCCAGCCGCCAAATTTTACGAACGCATATTGCGTAAAAATTCCCGATATCATCCTCACCATTTGGATGCTTGGCGGTCCACTACTGTACGTTTTACTAGGAGTTTTCTTCATTGTACAACTTCTCTGTGGAATTGTTTACCACCGACGCCTTTTCCGGACCGATACAACTTAGGTAAATTCAAGAAAAGAACCTACTCCTTTCTACAAGGCCGGTAACGCATCTGAACTTCATAGTAAATTATATTTTTGAGTTTATCGAATTAAGATGTTCTAAAAAAGTAGTTACTTTTTCTGATGGTAGAATTGTGAAAGTATCGTCTACATAACGCTTGTAGAACCTCGGAGTTACAAGTGCAGTAAGGAGGGCTTCCTCCTCGAAGTCTTCCATAACTATCGCTAGTTGTTTTAAGCGAATTAGTTGTAGCGTCAGGTAGGGTTGTAAACTTTAGTAATTAAAGTCAAGTAAATTAAACGCGATAAAATCCATAAAAGTCGTTTTATTCAACTTCTTGCAAATTAATTATTGGATTTGGATGGATGTGGTATTTTGGATTCATTGTATTTTTGAGTTTTGATATATACAGTTACGTTATTTGAATAAAATATTACACGGTACTTAAAAATTAAATATTACCAATATTGTTTTACCCCTTCGTTTGGTCATGGGAACCGTAGAAGATCAGGAGTACCCGTTTTAAAACTCCATTGTGCGCTAGCAGTTTAATCGAGCAAGTTCAATCAACTCCGGCACCAAAAAAAGAAAAAAAAATAGCTCCATTCAAAGTTTATTTAAGCTTTTACTTAATTCTTTCATTCAAATTTTATTTAAGCTTTTACTTAGGCTTTCATTTATTGTACCTCTTATAACTTATCCCGGACCTAATGCCAGGGTTTTATTTGGCAGTCCGAATGATAAACGGGGTTTCATTAGTGGCTAGCAACGCTAGGTACGGTTTTCGGACGTTGTTACATATTTTAAGAATTTATTTCTGCCTCAGACACATTTTATGTTTCTTTTTAGTAAAAACACTGTATTAATAAATCTTAACATGCAATTTGATAGTACGTAAAAAATCTATTTAATTTTTACAAAAATATGATTAATAAATGAATAATTTAATAAATCATAAAAAATAAAAACCCTTAGCTCGTATTATTTTTCATAAATTTCAGCAGCCAGCAACAAGTCTGATTAACATATTTTCCTGAATACATTAACAACAACACGACTCGATGCAATAAAAAACTGTTTGTTGGTATCCCACCTGTCTAGCGTGGCAGTTTTGGCAAATGCAAAAAAAAAACTCATATGAGGCAATCTTATAAATAGGCAAGATTATAAATAGCCTGAAATGGATGAATGGATGTGAAAGACCGTCTCAGACCCGTAATATTCCGCTATTGAATATCGGCATCTCTCTTAGTTGTTGGATTTTTCTTAATAAGCACTCTTGGTAGTATGGTTAGCTATCGTAGTACCAAACGTATGATGATTCTGCTCGTTGCTGGTCTACGTATTTCACAACTTGCATTAACGAAGGCATTTTTAACAGTAGAACAAAATGTTTGCATTGATAACGTAGAATTTAATAATATTTTTTTACATTTGGTTATTGAACCTGAAATAAAAAATACCTTCGCAGACGTCTCAATTTTGCGGTAGAACACGATCATCTTACACCGATGCGATTTTGAAAATAAATTTATTAATATTTTTTTCTTTAAATATTTAAGTGTACTAATTGTAGGATTATAACCTAATATATAAAAATGAATGTGTGTTTCTTCGTATTTTATGCACTACCATACCATTCATCAGATTGCGATAAAACTTTGTCAACTTATTACTTGCACTTGCACGAAGGTTTTAGAAACAGTACAATTAAATTACAGTAGGTGGCACGCGTATCTTATCTATAAATTGATTTCTGTTATAATAGGTATATTATTTAACTTCAATGGATGCATTTCTAATTAAACAATATAAGTCTATCAAATTTAAAACGATATTACCACAATAAATACTTCCGTGGCAGCAAAGCGCCAATCACCAGCTATTATTTTATAAAAAATACGGATTTTAACGTTTATATTTTAGTTATTTATTACTTCTATGTGTTAAAGTTGCGTAAATATATGAAATTACTAACTGTTCGATGGAAGTAAATTAAACATTAGTATTATTTGTAATAAAAATTATCCTACGTCCCACAAGGTTTGGTTCCACTGTGATTGAATAACAAATTAACGTGCAAACAAATGTATATTCACTTTTTAATTTTAATTACTAATATTGGTTTTCGGTTTTATCGTTACTGCGTTTTTAACCCATTTTTGACGTGTTAGAATCATGCTGCAACTATATTATGGCTGTAGCACGAATGAGTCAGCTCGACCGGGGAAGGGTAACGTTCTCACATATTACCAACATAAAATAGCACCTATATGCATCTGTGTTTCGTATTTTAAATGGAGAGAATCGAAGTTGCTTTTTACTGAAAATAAGGCATCTTACTCCTCAGAGGTGACAAGGTATCTCCTTTTTTTGTTCTTAATCTTAAAAATAAATGTAAGGAACATACAAATAATGATTTCTTAAATTTACGCGAATACTACACATTGAATAAAACTAAATTTACGGATTTTATCACGTTTATTTCACTACTTTTACTTATTTTTAATTCCCGACGTTTCGGGTGCTTTACAGCAACCATGGTCACGGGGGGGGGACTGAGATGTTTGACGTCCCAATGTCATTGTTAGCCCGGCTACCTTCAGTTTTTGAATATTAATTTTTGGTCCGATTTACGCAAAACGAACTTACAGTATCTTGAAGTCTTGCAGTGGTATGCTTGGGTTTGGGTTTAATTTTGTTAATTATAGGATCCCAAGCAGATGGCAGCACCCAACCATCTTCTCTATTGAAATTAGGATGTTTTTTAATTTTAATAGCCTCGCGTATCATCCTTGGTAGGAATCGGTGTTCTTTTGCGAGGACTTGTCGTTTATTAAATCTGATGTAATGTTGGGGACGATCTTGAACATGTTCACAGACTGCAGACTTCCCGGAGCGTCGGTGCTTCACGTCAGCTATATGTTCTTTCACGCGGGTTTTTATGGATCTTTTTGTTTGATCTATGTAAGAGAGACCACATTCACAATTTAACTTGTACACTCCTGCATCTTGTAGAGGGATATTACACTTGACGGATGGTAAAAATTGACTAATCTTCTTCGGCGGCTTGTAGTATGTTTTAATGGAAGCTCGCTTTAAGATGTAGCCAACCTTGTCTGTGATTCCTCTGACATATGGTAGTACAGCAGGTACACGCTCGACTGTGGCCGGCTTCACTCGGTAGGCGCGGGACCCGAAGCTTGTTGTCTTGCAAATACTTGCTTGACGTGCTGAAGTTCGGCGGTCAGATGTTTTCTGTCACAGATCCCTCGTGTTCTCTGAAACAAAGATTTACCCACGGTAGCTAACTGTGAAGGATGATGGTGAGATTCACCATTTAAATATCGGTTAGTATGGGTCTTTTTCATATACACAGTGTGACCAATTGTGTTATTAGGATTTCGAATGACTACAACATATAAAAAAGCTAAAGAATTATTTGCGTCTAACTCCAATGTTAATTGTATTTTAGAGTTTATAGAGTTAAGGTGGTTTAAAAATGCAGTTACTTTGTCAGATGGTAAAATTGTGAAAGTGTCGTCTACGTACCGCTTGCAGAATCTTGGATTTACAGGAGCAGTAAGAAGGGCTTTCTCCTCAAAGTCCTCCATGAATATGTCGGTGACTATGGGAGATACAGGTGAGCCCATCGCCACACCATGTACTTGCTTGTAGAACTCTTCCTTCCACAATAGATAGCCAGATGTGAGGCAGTGTTTGAGTAATACTGCATATTCAGCAGGCATGTTATTATCTTCTAGCTTCCTAGTTACAATTGATATGCAGTCTTCAATAGGTAGGCATGTGAATAGTGACTGAACATCAAAACTGACCATAGTTTCATTGTCTGCCAGATGTAGGTCTTTTATCTCACTAACAAAATGGTATGAATCCTTTGTGTTTGCTCTGGTATATCCTCTCAGTGGTGACAGTACTTTTGCCAAGTGTTGTGCCACCTTATAAGTTGGTGAATCGATCTGGCTCACTATAGGACGTAGTGGAGCGTTTGGTTTGTGTATCTTCGGTAACCCATACAACCTCAGTGGTTTGGTACATGATGGTATTAGCGAAATCACGTCGAGATTTAATTTTTAGGAGTATTTATTTATTAAATCGCTAGTTGCTTTAAGCGTGTTAGTTGTGGGGTCTGTTTTGACCTTTTTGTATGTACTTCCGTCCGATAAAAGCTGTAGTATTTTAAAATTATACTCTGACGTGTCCATTATTACCGTAGTATTTCCTTTATCCGCGCGGAGAATCGTTAGCTCTGGTCTGTTCCATAATTTAATCAACGCTATAAATTCGTATTTAGGAAGGTTTGATTTCGGCACTGAACTACGACGTAACAAGGACGAAATATCTTGACGTATAGCCTCCAAATCTTCCTTACCAATATTATTTTTAAACAGACAATCCTCAACACTACAGATAATTTCTTCGTACGGGATTTTTCGCGGTGTTAATGTTAGCCCGGTTATTGTTAGACCTTTATTGTTCCTTCAGGGTAGCCGGGCTAACAATGACATTGGGACATCAAATATCTCAGTCATCCCCGTGACCATGGTTGCTGTAAAGCACCCGAAACGTCGGGAATTAAAAATAAGTAAAAGTAGTGAAATAAACGAGATAAAATCCGTAAATTTAGTTTTATTCAAGGAACACAAAAAAAAGGAAAATAACAAGATAAACAAAACAAAAAATAATATACTTCAACAAGTGAATTTTCGTGAGTGACGTTTTTTATAGTAGAAAGAGTAACATACACTTTCCTCCACGTGATCTGATACTCGTTTGTCACCTTACTTTTATATAAAAACAAAAAGTCGGGATTATTCCCACTGGTAAAGTATTTCTTATTTTTGTTATAATTATTATTTATAAGGAAACACGCATAATTAATTCAATAACATAAATTAACACTAAAATTATCGAACATCGTCATACTCCCCGCGGTATAGTCCCAGAAATGCTGACTGCGTCTCCTCGCTTATAGGATATACTTCACTTTTGTGTGAGAAATGAACCAGCCCTTTTGTCTTAAGCGACGACGACAAGTAATGGATGCAGTTCCTCACGCATGGATTCAACAGATCGCCAAAGTTTCTGAGGTAATATGTAATAGTGTTCATATTCATAACGAAGTATTTTTAAAACTGGTGTCGACTGTGTGATTTACTTCATTTGACAGATTTTATGACTATATACAAGTTCTTTTTTCTTATAATTAATGGCAGACTATACTTTGTGCCGTGCCGTGGTAGCTCAGATGGTTAGCGCTCGCTGTAAATTTCACAATACGCGAGCAAACCGGGTTCGATCCCCGCCGCCACCAATGAACGGTGAAGAAAAACATCGTGAGAAAACCTGCACGTCTGAGAAATAAGAAAAAAAATATTTCGAAGACATGTGGAGTTCGCCAACACGCACTGGGGCAGCGCGGCGGACACTTCCTTGCCCTAAAACCCTCTCAGAAATGAGAGCAGGCCTGTGCCCAGCAGTGGGACGTATATAGGCTGTAACTTTACTTTACTTTGCTTTATACTTTGTGAGATTTTATATAAGTAGTAATCAGTAACACGCCGAATAAAATTGGTTTTAAGTCGATAATCATTTTGTTCTTGATATAATAAACGAGACAAAAAAAAAACAAGGTACTTACTAACGTACACACGTGCACATAGATTTCCCATAGTATTATTACATAGTAGAATTGGACTCTGAAAAACTCAATCGTGAGAGAATCCGTTTCGATTTCGTCGTCAAGAGACGACTATGGGAAATACCTGAATAAACCATATTAGGCTCAAATAACCATAGGCTTCGGACAGATGATGGCTTAACCATATTTGTGACATTCAGACCTAAAATGCACACACAAGCGATAAGCAGAAACGCGGAAGGTGCGTAACAACTGGCGCAGAGATCGTCAATTCGCCTGCCTAACATGATAATTAAAAATACCTAGGACGGAAGAGCTGTATGACACAAACGTGAACTTTTACGCGCCAATAAAGTAGAAACATCTAACTTGGAGTTTAAAATATCCAAATAGTTGCAGAGGTTTATAGACCAGCCATTGGGAAGATTTTCATACAAAAACTTAAACTTGTACGTCAGTAATGTTACCCACGTCATCGCGCCTCGGCCAAAATGATGGACGCGTGGGAGCGCGGACCGGTCGCTGCCCTCGCCGCAGCGCGAGCGCTTCTGTACCTCACTCAACTGCGAGACGCGGTAGCAGACGGGCATTTTATTTTTCAATTTATAATATGTTTGTTTACAGGTTTTACGGCATTAAACCTATTGTTAATACAGTCCACTCATTTTATTTCTAAAGTCCCGATAAGGCCTAAACATATGGTCCTTCGAGCCTTTGTTAAAAGTAGCTCTAATATTTCTGAATTGCAACGTCTAGACTTAGCGGAGCGTTTTTAATAAATTCGAAACCTTACGTTCCGAATTTGACGAATTACGGACAAACATCGAAGTACTTGCCGATGATGCCGGGTCTGCGTTAGCTGAGCGTGAGGACTTTGACCGTCAGTTCTTCAATCTGGTGGCCATCACGCGCAGCCTGCTCCGTGCTTCGTCCAATGGTGCTGGGTCGGAGACGGGTTTCAAAGTTGCTGACTCAGGTGCACACTGTTCTAATAAGAATAGTTTTGTTCGTTTGCCTAAAATTGATTTGCCTCATTTCGATGGGAACTACCAATGCTGGCTCGAATTTTGAGATACGTTTACGTCATTAATTCACGATAACTCTAGTATCAATGAAATAAACAAGTTCCACTATTTGTGCGCTTCATTGCATGGAAACGCAGCCTTAGTTATTAAAAATATTGATTTTAAAGGCGATCATTATAAAATTGCGTGGGACATGTTGCGTGAGCGGTATAACAGCAATCGCCTTCTTGTGAATAATCATGTGCAAGCTTTATTTGATCTCGATCCTATAGTCAAGAATTCAAGTATCTCAATCAGAAACCTCGTAGATACAATTAACAAAAATGTAAGTGCACTAACAAAATTAAATTAGCCCACTCAATATTGGGACACATTATTAATATATATCATGACTAAAAAATTAGATTTGAAAACAAGTCGTGACTGGGAAGAGCATAGGAACAATATTATAAAAGATGATCCTACTTTGATGCAATTTTGTTCTTTTTTAAGTAGGAAAGTGGATTGGTTAGAGTCTGTCGAGTCAAATATCAATTATTCTCAGACTAATACTATTGTAGCTTTAAATAATAGTCATACATATAAACATTCTAATTCTAAAGTCACTCAAGTTAATAAAAAATCAGATAATAATTTTAATAAGATAAATAAATGTCCACTTTGCTCCCAGGCTCATACATTATATAAACGTGAATCCTTTAGAAATTTAACTATAGAGGATCGCATCAAAAAGGCAAATGATTACAATGTTTGTCTTAACTGCCTGCGCGTCGGACATTCTGCTAAGCAGTGTAAACTCACACATTGCAAATATTGCAAAACAAAGCACAATACGCTTTTGCATTTAGAATCTAGTGAATCCAAACCATTTTCTAACCCATTGCCTTCTGCTATGTCTTCTGCTTTGCCTAGTCAGTAGTAATATCGCACTATCAGCCAATTCCTTGCAGCTTGCTACTTCTGCGCATGTTTTACTGTCCACAGCTATGGTGAACGTGACCAGCGGGTCGGGTAAGAAAAACACTGCGCGGCTATTGCTGGACAACGGTAGTACCGCCAACTTTGTTACACAGAGACTATCAGAGAAACTGGGTTTGTTACATCGCGGTACGAGCACCAAGGTAACGGTAATGTATGCTCGTAAGGCGACTTTATTCGATTCGTCGGTTGGCTCGCGACGTAAAATGTCGGGAATTGCAAATTTTTTGCTAACTTGCAAATTTTGCAATATTTTCACTTTAAGACAATATTTATGAATAAAACTTACAGGGATTCTTATTGAATGTATAAACTATCGAATAAAATTATTTTTAGTTGCAAGAAATTGTAATAAAATTCATAAATTACCCTTTATAACATAGTAGTAGTAGATACTTCACTTTTAGTCTAAAATTACTACTAATTTGAATTCTACATGTTTGTTTTTGGACAAATCTATATGAAAATGTTTGGAAATATGTATATTTTTATGTTTTATGTGTTTCTATTCGTTACTCATACCAAAATATAAAAATAAAAAAAATAAAGATAAACGAAATGAATTTTTATCTGTATGAGATTTCCGAATAATAATTCAAATATTTTTTGTGTGAATTTCAAATAAATACAACGTCAAGTTATTTGAAATATGTTATAAAACTATTATTTAGTTACATTTTACACTAAAAATTAATGAGAATTGTAAAAATAACACATTTTTGACCCAACCGCTAAAATGGGCCTTCCCGATTTCGAAGTATATTTGGCACTTACTTTTCACTTTTTATGCCACAAATTATATAATATATAAAACATACATTTCAAACATTGTATTTTAATATATTTTTGGACACAGCGTGCACAAAATTTATCTCTTAGTTATATTATATTAATGCTAAACTAAATGACAAATGAGAAATTGTGTGATAAAAGAAGAGTATGGTTTGCAAGATGATGGTGTGACTATGATTAAGAAAGGAATGCTTCAGTGGTTTGTTCATGTAGAAATAATGAATGAGGAAAAGTGACAAAACAAATTTAATTATTAAATTGAAGTAAAAGGTAAAGTCGGAAAGGGATACCCTGGGCGAAAGTTTTTGGACCAAATTGGCGATATATTGAAAATGGGCCAAAATAATCCTTAAGTATCCGGTAAGGGGGAGATCCACCCTTTCAGTAATCGGGGCTTTACTCGTAATTCTTCGATAGACATTGTCTTAGCATTGAATGAACGAATTAGTACATTTATTAATGAATTCTATATCTATCGTACAGAATTCCTTTTAATAATGGAGTGTTACCTACCTGTATCCGCCTCAATAGGGCAGCTGTGGGTTCTGTCGGACTCGCACTGACTAAAGTAAATGTATTTCATCTTCGCAGCATGAAAAAGCGCTACGCAAACACTTCATATCCCACCAGGCCCGGTCGCCTCTTCACGTCTCCTACTCTGGGGAGAAGAAAACCTTTCCATTCTTAACGCCCAGCAAAGCTAGATCGCTTATGTACTATTGGTATTTGTGTACCATGATTAAAACTACTTTTACGGATTTTATCGCGTTTATTTTTACTTACAGTAAAAATAAACGCGATAAAATCCGTAAAAGTAGTTTTAATCATGTGCAATGTTCGCGTAAATATAAGAAATCATTATTTGTGTACCATTTTATAATTTCAATCAATTTTTTTTAATTTTATGATTTATAACCAATTTCAATTACATTATGACAAAATGGTTACAAAACTTGTATTCTTATTAAAATAGCACAAAGTTCTATATTATAAAAACATTCACTTACAGGCTGGTGTTAGGAGGCTTCCACCCTAACTCTACTTATAAGGTGAAAAATACTTACTTATAAGGTAAAAATTTAGTAATTTTTATTTATTAGTAGACATATGTAATAATACATTGAATTCATTTTAATTTTTGGCGTCGGTCATGTTTACACATCATGTCTACACGCGAAAGAATAAGGATGTGCCTTTCAAAAAACATCCGATTCGGCATTTCCGGTCGAAACGCCGTCACTGCCGGCACCATGTATATGGTTGTCTTTATTAAAAGGACATAAGAAAAGGCATGAGGAAGAAATAGGTACTTACACATTTTTACCAGTAGGTTAATTCGTATGCTAAAGGTAATACTGTAATTTCAACACAAGAAAGTAACTTATCAGTCTGTATCTAATACTTAATACATGTCTATAAAATATATTATTAATGATTGAGGTATTCAATGCGTTTAGTATTAATCAAGTTTAATTTTTTTATCCTATTCTGGATACCAGAAACTCGAATGAATCGAAAAAATCTTGAAAATGTGTTATTTTATCGGAATTTTTATTCATTATCACGAACAAGACCTAAGTACTCGTTAAAAGGGCAGACTAAAAAGGTTTCTTGAATCGATGCAAATTTTCGTTTATATATCTGACATTATTCTTGTATTTATTTATTATTTGTAAATCTTTTTTAAGAGAAAAAAATCAAAAAGGTTTATTTCTCATGAAAGAAACTTTTTGATTTTTTTCTCTTAATAATCATGACCCTGATTAATTATGACATAACGGCGTTAATTAACCTCATTTTCCATGTAAATGAGAAAAACGTGTCGTATTATCGTCGGTGGTAAGTAGTGGTTTTGAGAGTAGTGGTGGTAGAATATTATTATATGAATGAGTAGTGGTGACGGGGATAGTGCACGCAATTGAGGCAGGGTGGAAGGTGCTCTTCAAACTAGGTGAGACACATGATTTTATTTAATTAAGCGTATGTAAGCATAGTATTTTTTACCAAGTTTAATATAATGGATTTAGGCAAATTAATGTCTGATTCTGTTAATGAACCGATTGTAATATAACTTAACGAACAGATTGGTGGCGTAAATAACGTCACGTCAATAGACCGTACCCAAGCGAAGCCAGGGTTACTGGTTACAAATAAAGCTCGTATAAATATATCACATATAAAATTTAAAATATATTGCTATAGTAACCAATCTACTAGTTTTATAAGGAAGTTTTACAGGCGAAGCTTTGAATTGAAGTTACAGTCTGTATACTTTCCACAGCTGGTTACAGGAGTCCTCTTATTTCTGACAAGGTTTTCAAGGCTCCACCGCACTATCTAACGCTTGTTTGCAACTTAACGTGTCCGCGAAATGCTTTTTTAATTACTCAGGCAGGTTTCCTCTGGACATTTTTCTTCACTACCAAGCACTTGGTAAATTTGAACTTAAAATTACACCCTATAATTTAGTTGGTGCCGACGGACGAATGAAATTGTAGATTCTGTTGATTGAACCCACGCGGCTTGGTTGCTGTAAAATTTAAGACCAAAGCTTAGCCTCTGAGCTACAATGGTTTTCACGAGAAACTTTTCCTACATTTAAAATATCTAACATTTCATCATTCTCTAAACCATTTCCCATTATCTGGGGTCGGCGCAGTAAATCTTCTTGTTCCATTCCTCTCTATCAGCCGTCATTTCCATACTTACTCCTTTCATTCTCATATCACTCTTCACACAATCGATCCATCTTTTATTCGGCCTTCCTCTGCCCGTGTGTCCCTCCACATAAAAAATATCTAACATTTAAAATAGCTAAAAACATATCGAGGTTGTGAATATATAAAAATATTATTCCACTGTTTGAAAAGGATATCTACTCGTATGTACTCGTATGTGACGTTTATTGCTTTAGTAATCTTTTTTCTATCTGCATAGCTCGAGGACAAATAGGTTTATGCACGCAAAAATAATTATATTCGATACGTAATTACGCAATGAAATTCGAATATATTGAATTGTGAAACAATTTTGAAACCATTCCAAATGACATATTTTTTATCATTCATGTGTTTGTAATACAACATACTTTGATAATAATTGAATATGAATAATACTTTTATAAAGTTTAAGATAAGAAATAACTCGCACAGAAGGTCAGCGTAACATAGCAGGAAACGCTGATGTATTTTGTTTGGTTACTGACAAGAACGATAAGACGGCGATAGTTTAATGGTATTAGGTAATCCATTTTAAACCTCAGGGGGGATGTCACATCAGTATTTTGATTCCTAATCGAGGATATATGTAGATATCTATACGCCATAGCTGCCACTTCTCATCAGGTGGAACACCTGACATATATATACATATACACCCTTATTTCCATAAATACGTTAATACTAATTTGGAGACAGATTAATATGGAATTTTACTCACAAACATAAGTATGCCGGTCGGTAAGTACAGACCAATACCTTCGCAATAATAATACGGATGTCCGTTTCCGTTAGGGCCAACATTTTTGAATATATTTTCATCAGATCATTTCGAAATAACTAAGAAAATAATAAAAATTAGTAGCATTCGAAAATATAATATCAAATGAAAAACGTAATAAATACACAAAGACTCGAAAGATCTCTTGTATATCATTAGGCTGCACCGTGCAATAGATTGATATTCGGAAAAAAAGTTGACCTATTCCCCTTCCAATTACACTCCTTATCTAAAACTAAAAAATCTTACATTAGTCTTAGATCTTACAGAGTCACCGGATGAAGTCAAATAAGACAAGATCTGTTACACTGAATTTATAGCTTTGCGAGAAGTTTTAACATACATGATACAAGAAAACAGTGTTGCCAACTTCGGCCCAGATTTCCGGAACAAGCCGCAAGTTCTTGAACAAACTTCCGTTTTTTGTGCTTTGATCGTCTCGGTTTTTTGTACTTTCCGTTTGGCTGTACACTTTTCACAGGAAAGTTTTAAACATAAATTAAGCGTTTTATATATTGTAGTTAAATAAAAAATATGAACAAAATGTGCAGTAAGATTAATCGACGATTCGCTTACAGTGGAAATTTTATAGCGCAAAACTAAAGCCAAGCTGAGTGAGTCCAAAAAATGATGGCGGCAATGTGCACGAAGAGCCGATCATTATCATAATTACTGCCACTGTTAAACGTAGGTCTCTCTAAGGAATGCTACAAAGCATGATCCTGAGTCACCTGCATGCATCGAATTCCTACATTTCTTACCAGGTTGTCATTTCAGTTTCAGTTCAGTTCAGTTTCAGTGAGGCTGTCACACTCGTCGAGATATATGGCCGACCTATTGCAACTTCCGTTAACTCATCCGTTGGACTTTGTTGGTAGATCCGAAGTTGTTGTAAATTAACCTGTAGCGAATTACGCTAAGGTATGAAGATAAATTTATACATGAAAATTATTCATTCATTTCATTTGGATTTAGAAATAAATGTGCAGTCGTCTCGTACTTTTGACTCTACGACCTTTCGCGAAGATCCTTAGACTTAAGTATTTCTGGCCTTTGCAATGGTCGCCTCGTGTAACACATGACGAACTGAAGATCATCTAAGGCAGCGGTACTCTAAGTGTGTTTCGCGGAACCCTAGGGTTCCGCGATACCCCTGTAGGGGTTCCGCAAGAATTTAGAAAAAAAATCAAAACAATTCTCTCTGGTCACTGGTTGAACGTTTTGACTCCGCACGCCGCGCGTATACTTGTGAGCGCGCAGTCCCTTTGATAAAAGCCGCCTCTGAATTAGACGCTATAGTTGTGAACAAGCAACTTTCGGCTCTATCTTCAAAAACATAAAGTCGAGATTGTTTGCAACGCATTTTTTTGTATTTCTTTGTTTATTTCCGCTTTTTGTTTATCAAAGGTGCCGACTCGAGTATTTTTGAGAATGTTGGAGTTCGAGTCTAGGACTAATTATAAAAGCAGCGATCGCGCGTCGCGCCTCGTCAGTCAGTTGACGATTAGCGTTCGGAGCGATAAGTTCCTACCTACCTACTTACACGCTGGCTAGCGAATTGCGGAGTTTAAACGTGATATGAAACTAGTGTTCATTTTTCTACTGCCTGCTGTATTCTGATTGTATCAGTTTTGTACATTTCTTCTTTGAACTAAACTTTGTCTCATAAAAGCAGTAACGATTGTGCATTATTTTGACTCCACCATCCTGACGTGTAACATTATTAATAAAGAAGAATGGAACGTTGGCTTAAAGGCGTTAAGCGTGTTGCAACAACATCTTCTAATGACGCTGAATGTTCAAAATCAGTACACGCGGAAAATACAGCAATTACCGATCCAGACGATGATGCCACAACGTCAATCTCCACGGTTTCAAAGACGAAAAAAAGGAAGTATGATGAATCATTTATCACTTTCGGATTTGTTGATTCCAACGGCTCACCTCTCTGCATGTTATGTAGTAAACTACTTCCTAATAGTTCCATGGCACCTGCCAAATTGCGCAGACATTTAGAAACTGTGCACCCCGAGTCTAAAGACAACAATAAAGAATTTTTTGTTCGTAAAAAAGAACAGTTATTGGAAAGTCCAAATAATATGATGCATGTAAAACAAACTATCAATGAAAAGGCCACGGAGGCATCATATTTAGTTAGCTATCGCATTGCACAAGCAGGTGAAGCGCACACTATCGCTGAGAATTTAATAAATCCATGTGTGTTAGACATAACAAAATGTATGCTCGATGAAAAATCTGCAAAGCATCTTTCTACTGTACCGCTATCAAACGATACCATTTCACGTCGAATCTATGATCACGGCTACAAAAAACAAGAGTCGCCTTGCAAATGGATGAGTCAACTGATGTCACTGGTCTGGCTATCTTGCTGGTTATCGTGAGATATCTATATGAACGTTCTTTTGAAGAAGACATGCTTATGTGTTCACCGCTGCCGACAAACACTACCAGAGAAGAAATTTTTAATAAAATAAACATATTTTTTAAAGAAAATAATCTTAGTTGGAACGATTGCATTGACATTTGTATAGATGGGGCCAAGGCGATGACAGGTAAAACAGCAGGAGCAGTATCACGAATAAAAAGTGAAGCGCCTAATTGTAGTTCCAGCCATTGTATTCTGCATAGACAAGCACTTGCGATGAAGCAAATACGTTATGGATGAAGCGGTAAAAATAATTATTTTTACCAAATCACGACCACTACAATCCCGATTGTTCTCATTATTGTGTGAAGATTATGGCAGCAAAACACTGCTGCTCCATACAGAAGTGCGATGGCTATCTCGAGGTAAAACTTTAACAAGGCTTTTTGAACTTAGAGCCGAGTTACAAATGTTTCTTTCAGCAGATACAGTTTCTTTTAATTTAAAAGACCGTTTGTATGATAAAACTTGGTTGTTCCGATTGTCTTTTATGGCGGATATCTTTCAAAAACTGAACGAATTGAATTTATCATTGCCAGGTAAACAGACAACAGTGTTCCAGGCCTATAACAAAATAACTGCCTTCAAAAGAAAATTAGATTTTTGAATTATTTGCGTTGGTAAGAGAGAAATAGAAAGCTTTACGTCACTCAGTGAGTTTGTTAGCGATAACGACTTAGTGTATGTGTTTGAAGAATTGGTCCAATATCTCACCTCGATGCGCGCATCTTTTGAAAAGTATTTTCCGGAAGAACAGAATACAAAAATGAAGCTGAATTCATGGATTCATAATCCTTTTTTACCCAACTTGCAAAAGCCCGAAAATATGTCAAACGAGATATATGAATCTCAGATTGATCAGATGATGAGATCAGAAATATCATCAGACACAAGTATGGAGTCACTGTTCAAAACGACGCCTCTCGACGATTTTTGGTGTAGAATCCTTGATGAATATCCAATGCTTGGCAGAATGCCTCTGAATATTCTTCCCCCGTTCCCAACAACATATTTGTGCGAAACAGGATTCTCAACCTATGCAGCCACGAAAACAAAATATCGCAATAGACTGGACGCCGAACCTGATATGAGACTTCAAATGTCTTCTATCAAACCTGATATCAACCAATTGATGAAAAATAAAAAACAGTTTCATACCTCCCATTAGTTAAGATTTTTTCATTTTTAATATCTTCTATTATTGTACTTGCCATGTGGTAAAGTAAGTAATAATTAGTAACTGTTACATTGTACTTTTATTATGCTTATATAATAAAGAATACACTTTTAAAAACTGTTGTTTTATTGTAGGGTTCCGTCAAGTATTTTGCTTGTCAAAAGGGTTCCGTGACCAAAAAAGTTTGAGAACCGCTGATCTAAGTAATCCATCACGGATTTCATTTCGTGTATACCACTAGATTTTTTATTAATTAAATGTACCTATGTGTGTGACCTAGTAGGAGGTGCAGAAAATGGATAAATGTAGGTGACTTAGGACCGAGTTTTGTGGTATATCAAAATGATAATAAATTGCATTATGACTTACCCATAACAATTATGTGGTATAAGTATCTATAACAGATTTAATAAAAAAGGAACCAAGAATATGAGAATGATAAATTGAATTTCATTAGTGGCTAACAACGCACGATACGGTCTTTGGGTGTTTATTACGTTTTTCATTTGATATTATATTTTCGACTGCTACTAATTTTTATTATTTTCTTAGTTATTTCAAATGATATATGAATAAGATATGATATTTAAGAATTTTGTAAACGTTTGTATCGTAAAAAAACTTTATTTCATAGTCGAATGTATCATTATGGTTTCTTATATTTACACGAATACTACACATGAAATACGAGTAAAACTAATTTTGTAGATTTTATCGCGTTTAATTTTTAATGAATGTTGAAGATGGACTTATTTTACTTAGATATTAGGATGTTAAAAACGAACGAAATGTCGGGAGTTAAAAAAAGTAAATATTAAACGCGATAAAATCCGTAAAACTAGTTTTATTCTTCGCATGTATCAACTTTATTCGTCCTTTCTTTTTTTATTTGTTAATTTCTAATAACATACAAACAGCCATTGTTTCTTTATATAAGTAGACTTTAATGGGCTGATGATGATGGGCAAGAAGACAGCAACAAAAGTACAAAGAAACTGGTAGTTCACTAGATGGTTAGTGGATACCATGGGCACCAGAAACCCACTTAGTACTGCCCAATAAGAAGGCTACTATTGAGATGTCTCGTCTGAGGATTGTAAGTCTCACAGATTGTATACGCGTTCTTTTTTTTAGTAGAATAAGGGTTACTAACGAGCGCACCTTATGGTAAGTATACGCCGTGGCCGATATACACCTACATTTACCCTCGATTAAAAATCAAAATACAGGTGCGATTTCATCCCTGATAGAATAGCCGAATTTTTGTTGCGGCGGCCAGTCTCAACTGAGATCAGCCATCTGCACAAGACAGGATTATAGTGTCCGTGTATATCCGCAAGCACAGCTGCACTCTCTATTCCCTCACTCTCATAGTCTGATGTCACGGTAACCCGACACGACCGGAGAGAAATAACGTGCACGGTTAACGGCTTTACGTGCTTTTCAGGTACCGTCTCATGGGGGCGTATCACCGCCATTTTCCTAATTTCGAGATGCCACTGAGAATTTTTTGATATAAAAGTTCAGTAACTTATTTTTTTTCCCAACCCGGGATGCGAACATGGGACTTAATGATCAGCAGCCGCATTTTACTCCTACTAGCTATTTATTATGGTCTTAAAATATTTAATGTTATTTAAGATAAATTTTAAAGATTTAGGAAAAAAACTTGTAGTAGCGATGTCGTCGCGCCACAAAGCGAAATACATCGAAGCCTGAATCGCGCTATCAAAGTTCCGAATCATAAACAGTATATATACTCGTAGAACAGCTCCGAACTATCACATGGGGCTTTGGCAGCTCCTCGGGCACAACACCTTGTCCGGCGGGAGATTTCCCCTTTTCCTTCCACCGCCACTGTGGTGACCACCCGACGTGATCTTGAACACACGCAACCAACAACCTTCGCATACCACAACTGCGAGCCTTCGTCATTATCCTCAAGAACCCCTACCATTCACTACTGAGAATCGTCTTCTTCAGTCTTCAGTTCCTGCAAGCCAGTCCAACTTGTCTTCATCTCGACTAACCGCAGATTTATAAGGCAGACTTCTGGTACTTGCTCCGGCACATCGTTCTCACCGGCATCACTTGCCAGTGCGTAGTACGGCATGCATTACACATCGACATACGAGTATCATTCGCACCGGTGTCACTTGCTCTTACGCACACAGCATGCATTCTCTACCGGCATTAAGGACGCACCGGTAATCGGACTGCACTGTCGACCTCCGGTCTAAGCAGGGAGGTGACGTGGCGACGCAGTCGTCGCGCCACAAAGCGAAACACATCGAAGCCTAAATCACGCTATCAAAGTTCCGAATCATAAACATTATAATATATAGAATAGCTCCGAACTATCATACGGAGGGTTGGCCGCTGCTTTGGGAGAACACCTTGCTCGGCGGTAGATCTACCGTTTTCCTTCTACGGTCACAAACTAATGTGAAGAATCGACTCTCCAGGAAGTCTGCAGTCTGTGAACACATACAGGAGCGCCCCCGTCACTACATTCAATTCAATTCAATTCAATTTATTTGCTATTCTTGTTGTACATTTGGTCTTATATTTAAAAAAAATGTTCAAAACAAGAACCCTGCAAGGGCACTGCAAATATAGGCAATTAGTAATATTATTATTACATTCACAATATAGTATTATAAAATTATCATTTAATGAATATTAACAATTAACTTAAATATAAATTGGATCATATTATATTATTAATTTGTTTCAATTTCCTATTTCCTACTCAATCACTAAAAAACTCCTGCATCAATTTTTTTAATGCTTTTAATGCTTCTGATTTGTTCTGGAATTTTGTTATATATTTTATTGACATGGCATAGGGACCGGTGTTTACGATTTTGTAATTTTGATGTAACTGTGGATAATTTTATTTTTGGTCATAAATTTTTAGGGCGAAAATATTGAGGGAACCAGTCGATATTATTTCTAACTAGTGAGCATATTTCGGATATATATAGGGATGTTAATGTCAGGATATTATAATTGATAAAGTAATTTCTACAACTTGTTATGGAGTCGATATTTGCAAGTATCCGAATATATTTTTTCTGAATTAGAAATACTTTGTTAGCGTCTGTGCTGTTACCCCAAAGTACCACACCGTAGCGTATCCAGGCGTCTGCGTACGCGTAAGTAGGCACAGGTTGCTGTTTTTAAGTCGGTGGTTTTTTTAAGTTCTATAGGAGCGTATGTAAATCTAGATAATTTTTTGACAATTTTATTAATGTGTTCCTTCCAATTTAAATGTGCATCTATATTTATACCCAGGAGACAGTGAGAGTTAACAGATTCTAAGGGAATATTTAGGTATTGGTAGTTGGTATGTAAGGGACGTTTGTGGTATGGTCTAAATTGCATAATTTTAGTCTTTTTTGAAATTAATCTCGAGGTTGTGATCTTGGAGCTAGCAATTTTTACATTTAAATTAGAGGTTTGGAGATGGTGTAAATTTGTGCTATTGGGACAGGGAAGAATTAATGAAATATAATCAGCAAAAAGAACACAGGGGATATTACATATATTCGGAAGGTCATTCACATGTATTAAAAACAGCAAACAGCCCAGCACGCTACCCTGGGGTATTGAGTATTTTGAGAAATTTTTTTTAGACTTTACAGTCTCTACAATTCCGGTTTGTGGGTCTCTGTAGCCTATATCTACATACTGGACGCATTGATTAAGGTAAGATACAAGCCATTCGTAGGCCAGACCTCTCACACCCACATTATAAAGTTTATTTAATAGGATCGAGTGGAAACCCTATCGTATGCCTTGCTCATATCTAAGAATATACCAATAGCGTGTTGTTTCTTGTCAATTATCTTTAATACCCTTATGTATTTATATACTGCGATTGCTGTAGAGCGACCCTTTCGAAAGCCATATTGTCCGTCATTTAATATATTATATTTTTCACAAAAGGTAGGTATAGAGGTAAAAGGTATAGAGTCTGTTACACGATTGTCTCAAATATTTTGGAAAATGTTCGTTTTGTTTGTATTGAATTTTTAAGGTGTTATTGTTAGTTTGTGATACAAATATTTTTAGTAAGCGTTTATTTTTAGAAGATATTTTTAAACCGTTGGTAAGCCAAGTGTTATGTTTTTTATTCTTCAATAGTATTCGTTTTTTAGGTATATTATTATCTAGAATGAATTGAATTTTTTCGTGGAATGAATTAAAGTTAGTGTTTATGTATTCACTCTCCGAAATTTGTCGTAAAGCGACAATTAAAAACTAAAGAACCTAACCAAATTGAAATAATACTAGTTTTTACGGAATTTATCGCGTATATTTAACTTTTTAATACCCGACGTTTCGAACGCTTTACAGCACTCATGGTCACGGGCGGGACTGAGATGTTCAACGTCCATATGTCATAGTTAACCGCGGTTACCATAGATTAAAATTTTAACTTTTGTTCCGATCTATGCAGTATGAACTTATGGTATCTTGAAGTCTTGCAGTTGTATGCTTGGGTTGGGATTTAATTTTATTTATTATAGGATCCCAAGCAGATGGTAGCACCCAGCCATCTTCTCTATTGAAATTAGGATGTTTTTTGATTTCAATAAAATCATTCTTGTAAGGAATCGGTATTGTTTAGTGAGGATTTGTAGTCTATCAAATACTCGTCTAGTCTATCAAATATTCATCAAAAACTCGAGAGCGAAAGGGGGGTGGGGCTGCATAAGTAGCTGCCTCACGAATTAAATGATTTGAGTTCGACTCTGAGGCGTTGAAGAAGTTCTCAGAGAGTTTTTGGAGAAATTGTTGGATTGTGGGGAGCTCTAAGTCCCGATGAAGGTCAGCATTATACTTTTTTTAGAGAGCTCCGCGCTCGACGACGGATCTGAGATAAGAACGGGAAATTATTTAAATTAAAAACAAATTTTTGTAAATGGCCAAGAAGAAAAGGGTATTTTTGTGGAAGTATTGAAATTATAGCTTTCCAATCAGTTTTCTCAAGTTCAGTTTTAAATGATTCAATATTTTTTGAATTAAAAATTCTCTTTTTCATGGACCAATTTTTTGTATTTTCAGTTTGTTCATTATTAATACTGACAATAACTCCCTTATGATCTGAACATCCATAATCTTCTGTTTTAATTGTCAAAGTATTGTTAGTATTTTGAATATTAGTAAATATTAAGTCTATACACGTAGTAGAGGTTTCGGTAACTCTGGTTGGTTCTTTGACATACTGAAGGAAATTAAAACTTTTCATGAGTGTTAAAAGATTAAAACTTAAGTTATTTTATTCTAAAATATTGACATTAAAATCACTTCCAATAATAATATTTTTACATTTGTCTTTTTAGTAACGTGTTGCAGTAGCTTTGTTAGTGTTTTACAAATATTTTAGGCATCCTAGTTTTATTAGGCCAATACAAGACTATCAGAAGTAGTTTAAACTTAGATATTTCTATTGCACATATTTACAATACCAT
Source organism: Parnassius apollo (assembly GCA_907164705.1). Lineage (NCBI taxonomy): Eukaryota > Metazoa > Arthropoda > Insecta > Lepidoptera > Papilionidae > Parnassius > Parnassius apollo. The sequence goes on from CAJQZP010001281.1 coordinate 105,257, forward strand.
TTCTAATGAAATACTAGTTATATCTTCCCTTTATTTAAAAATAATATCTTCTTTTAAAAGTATACATACACCTCCCCCTTCACAACTAGATCTACAAAAACAAGATGCGAGCTTATAACCGTCTATATGAAGAAGATCGATTTTTGATGTGGTGATCCATGTTTCTGATATGCAGATTGCTTGTATATTTTTTACTTCTTCTGTTGCAGCTTCTAATAAGTGTCGTTTATTTTTTGTACCTCTTATGTTTTAATATAACACATCAAAGTTAGTGACGAAAATTATTATTATTTATGTTCAGTAATTCGAATTATGTACTTGTTGATGGTTTAGGATTTTTTACATCATGTTTATTTGTTTGAATTTCGTGTTGGTTTTTGTCGACACTTAGGCCGTGCTTTTGGGCTGTTTGAGAATTTGTGTTTGATATATGGTCTATTTTATATTATCTACCGTTAATGAATAGTTTATTATTGCTAATGTTTGCCTTTTGACCACTTTGTCGTGCTTTAATTAAAATAGCGATCATTTCTTTTCTTTTTTTAGTGAATCTTCATTTAGGTATTCTGACATGGCTAGTCCTGTACTTCTGAATTAATGTCGGTGCTGTAGAATGTAATTAGTAATATTTTTGCTTAATAGTTCAATAATTATCGGTCTTCGCTTTTGTATTTTCCCCCCTTCTTTCTACTTCTTCTATATAGCCTGAGAGGTTAATGTTCATAATGTTTTGGAAAGCATACACTATTCTATTATGCAATCCATGTTCGTCTTCCCAAGGTTGTTCATCTAAGCCATATAGTACAATTTTTTTATAAGTATTTTTTTATTCTCAGTATTCTGATAGTTTTTGTCAGACTTTTTATTCATAACAATCTCTTGTATTTCTTTTATTTCTGTTTCTAGTTTCTTACTTATTTTTTCTAAGCTTTCAATATTTTCAGTTATTTTTGTGTTAATTTTTTTATCTTTGACGTTCTGTGGTAAGATTACTTGCGTTTTCTTTGTGACAGTTTTTGAAGAAATATTTTTAATTTCAGTTATAATTGATTCTTTTAGCTCAGTGACTATTTGTACCTTTAATACGTTTAGTTTTTTATCCAGTATTTCCCCCCAACGTTGTAAAATGAAAGAGCTAACTAACTTTTCTGCCGGCATATCTGTTCCAGTACTAGTAGTAGTAGTACTAGTCTGCTGCATATATAGCGAGCAGTCCCGTAGAGTGTCTCCGAAAACGCTCGAATCAGAGTCGTCTCTGAAGATGTTATCATTTGCATTGGAGGTACATTTTGTTCTCAGAGTAATGTTACTTATACTAGGAGATTGTTGTTCTTCAGTCAAGCCTGTACATGTGTTTTATTTCAGATCGCGTATGGGGGTGTTTGTGTTTATAGTTTTAGGCATGTTACTACGGCAAATTTGACAAATACATTTCTTTTTGCGCTCAGGAGACATAATATTACAAAAACTTTTAGAACTAACATTTGCGCAATCTAGATCATAACTTTCATTGCATTTAGAACATATTAAATATTGCCTGTTTGTTATAACTTGGAAACAGCCACTACACTTTAATGTTACTGACGCCATCTTATGGAGTATATGAGGTCCAGTCTACTGATCAAGTACATAAGAGTCTTTTGTTCGTCAATTTCTATATTGCTGTAAGTTGGCACTACTCTCAACGTATTTGTACTTTAATAACTTAATTTTAAAGTTAAATAAAATTAAATAAGCGCCATCTACTATGTTAACTATATTAACCTATTTATTAGTCCAAGGCAGTCGGTTCATTTGCGTTGTTTTAGTTTTATTCAGGTTAGATGGAGCTATATGTAATAGTTATATACTTTTCAATAATTATCATATTTTAGATTTAATCACACATTTTTTTAAATTATAGATTTATTCGAGAAGTCCATTGTTTCTAATAAATAAGATTCATTTTTTCGTTTACTGGAGGCAGAATAACTAAATATTTTTTAAATAAAGTTTGTAACGGTTTTTAATACATTTGAATTTAATTAACTACAATTATAAAATTGCAGACTTAATTAATAGTTACTTTCCTGCAATTCTTATAGTATCCAATTTGTTCTTTTGATTAAATGTGGTTTTGATGCACTTTATCATTTTTTTGCTACTAAAATACTTCCAGTTTGTATACACACAAAAATCAAAATAAATCCTTTTGCACTAGTCACTTTTACTGGATAACGTTTGTAGTTTTTATTTACACTATAATAAACTCACTTAACTATGAAACAACAATAATAGTTCACATTTAATATTTTTAAATGTATAATATTACGGAGCCGATGTTAAAGTGACGTTTACGTTTTACCCTCGATTGATTAATGATCATAATATGCAGCTAAGGACATCAAATTTGATAGACTACAAATCCTCACTAAAGAATACCGATTCCTTACAAGAATGATTTTATTGAAATCAAAAAACATCCTAATTTCAATAGAGAAGATGGGTACTACCATCTGCTTGGGATCCTATAATAAATAAAATTAAATCCCAACTCAAGCATACAACTACAAGACTTCAAGATACCGTAAGTTCATACTGTGTAGATCGGAACAAATATTATATTTTAATCTATGGTAACCGCTGTTAACTATGACATCTGGACGTTGAACATCTCAGTCCCTCCCGTGACCATGGGTGTTGTAAAGTGCTCTAAACGTCGGGTATTTAAAATAGTTAAATATACGCGATAAAATCCGTAAAAGCTAGTATTATTTAAATGTGCAATGTTCGCGTAAATATAAGAAATCATTATATTTAATGTTATATTCGGATAATATTTTAGCTGCAGCATGAGTCTACCACGTCAGAATGACTAGGATTATCTCTCGTATCACGGAGGCGTTTTATATTCATAAATTGCAGGTAGACAAATTTCCAGGCTCGGAATAGTTATTCACAAGGTATAAAAACATTTATTCCTTGCTTGATTCGAACACTCGGCTCCGCAGTGTCGCAGTGAAAGTAATTGGCAATATAAAACTAGAATTACAAATTCGAAATGAGAAACGACTAAACAACAGGGACTTAAAATTAACTTTCTTACTTCGAGTAAGTTTTTGTGTCAATTCATCGTTAGAATTATCGACTTGAGGAATGAAAGACCTAAGAAATAATGTCTTACAAGAGATTTACTTGGTAAATTATTTAAGTTTCTTACAAAACATCAGAAGGATGGTAGGTTTTCGCCTTTGTAGATATTTATATATTAAAGTTAGATAAATCGATCTTGTTTTCTGAAATGATGCCTGTGCTTAGCAATGAGACAAAATATAAACTTGATGATATTTTAAAGGAACTAATAGTACGCCTGATGGTAAGTAGCTACTGCGGTAAATGGATACCTGCTGGCAACTTCAAACAAAGCAGGCTGCAGAGACTTTGTTACCACTGCGGAATACGTATATAACATGGCTCACAGCCTGTAATTATCTAGCTCTCTATAAATTTCAGTACGAAGCCTATTTTGAACATAAAAGGGCAGTGCTTACAGATAAGAGGGTGGTAGCTGACCGACGGACTCCAAGCCAGAAAGTGAGTAGTGCCGCCTGATGTAAACTTAACTTCTTCAAAAAAACCAAAAGCTAAAGTGTTTAATGTAAAAACTTAAACTTACAAGACAATTTTATTAAAATATTATAGTAGTTGTTAATAACTATATGAATAATAGACCGTGAAATGGTAATGTGAACATGTCATGATGTATAAGAATTTCCACTGCTCCATATCGTTCCGTGGATAATTTAAGAGGCGACAGAGGAAAACCAATCGAAGGATGGACAGCACCGTCTTTTTAATGACAAATGAAAAAACTGCAGTTGCCAACGCACCTGCCAAGCGTGATAACTATGCCAAATATCTCCCGTATGGGTACGGTAATTTATCCGAGAGGCCTATATTCAACAGTGGACTTTAGATAAGCTATGGTAAAAGGGCAATAGCAGTTACTATAGCCGCACCCAAGTTTTGTTAAACGGATATATAAACTGTTGCTTTAATTTTGTTCCTAACTTTTACTTTCAACTCAATTACTCTATTACAATGTGAAATCGAAGTGTTTTTGTGTTAGCAAAAAGTTTTGAAAAAGCTCCACAAATGTTTCGTTTAATTTATCAAACTTTCCTTTTTGGTGTGTTATTTCTGTATTCAGTAAGTAACACTATCTCCATTCCTTTTGCAAAAAAATAATGTACAATAAAAATAAATTTGTTATTGACACTTACCTTAAACTTTATACGAAACACAGCATTATTTGCTGGCACAATCTTTCTCTCATTAGGTTAAGGTTTTGGGACGAAGAAAAATTCGTAGATGTACAGCGTGTTATTTATGTGGCTGGCACGAATGGTTCAGCTCAACCACGTTCTCACAGAAACCAGCATGAAAGAACAGGGAAAAATGCCTTGTTTCGTATGCAATATAGAAAATAGCAGACTCTTTTTACTGGTAACGAGGCATTCCATCTTAGATCTCAGGGGTGACAACGCGTCTGCATTTTGATTTGAATCGAGTATAAATATATATCTCTATTGACCGCAGTGTTCACTTAACATTCGGTGTACTGTGGCCACTAGTAATTAACATTTACTATCAGGTAAGAATAATATAACAGACGTATTATCACCATTGAGATTAAACATGGAATACCTTGTTTCTAGTAAAAAGGGCCTCTGGTTGTCTACACTCACCACACGAAACATCATTTCCCGGTCGGGCCGATGCATTCGTGCTATATCCACAATATAGCTGCAACATGGCCTCGTAAATGTATGAATATAATAGAAATTTTAAATTCGGTTTATCCACTCCTAAGGATGGCCAAATAGGGAATTGAAAATTAATGTAACTACTCTAAGACGACATTGAGATTCTAACATTCATTGGTTCACTGAAAGGGGTAAGAAATTGACTTTACATCACAAATAAAAGCACTTTTATTGAACAATGTCTTGGACTGGGGCCGACTAAATCTTGTCCAGTTCTTTAGCCATAGTCAGTATCGGAATCCTCGGCGTCAATATATAGGGCAACGTACACTTTCGTGGTCACTTGGAAGAGAAGGCCAAATTGGCCTCTTAAAAGCTTGGCGTGCTCAAGAGATCGAGACAGTATTTCATGCCGGCACGCCGCCTGCAACTTTACAAGCCCCAGGTTCGATCGCACATAGAGTGTTGTTTCTATCTCTGAGCTGGGGCTCCTCAATGCCAGCTCCTTCCATTTGATTGTATCCACCTGAGAGCCGTTCGAATCGCCGGCGACCGAGCTCTTTCCGATCGGCTTGACTCAATGGCACTGCGAAGAGATGTTGCATCTTTTTGCGTATTTTATCGCATTTACCACAAGGAAAACTCTGAGTAATTGTTCGGACTCATTCCAGCCGCAGAATTTCACCATCGCACATCGCGACAAAACTCACGATACCATACGTATCATCAGGATGAGTGGACTGGACTCTTTTATATCCACCACTGTGCGATATAAAAGCTTTCTTCCTCGCACAACTTTCTTGTGAAATCGACTACCACCAGAGATTTTTCTGGAACAATACGACTGAGGGACCTCCAAGAAAAGAGCCCACCCTCCTTTTAAAAGGCCGGAAACGCATATGTATTTCCCCTGGTGTTGCTGATATTCATGGGTGGCAGTAATCACTTACCATCAGGTGAGCCGTATGCTCATTTGCCCCCTCTCCTATAAAGAAAATATTCAAAGAACTAAAAAGAATAATTTTACTTTCTGAAGTTAAGGATAGAACATAGTGTATGTAAGAGGGTTTTTGAGAAAAGAAAATTTCCTTCGCGCTGCTCAATGCGTGTAGGCGTACTTCACATTAGTGCGAAATTTTTTTAAAAGTCTCAGACACGGGTTTCCCTACCGTTTTCACTTGAAAAGATAGCTTATTTGTTATTACAAAACAACATAGAAAGTGGTAATATTAATGTATCTGTATTCGTATTATCTTGACACATAGGCTGTCAGCTCAGAACGGAAAAGAATAGGGCGCACACCGGCATTCCAGCTTAGTTCTCAAGGGTGATACAACATTCACTTACCATTAGGTAAACTGTAAATGGATTTGTCATTGATTACAAAACAGAATAAAGAAGTGCAGAACTAAATAAAAGATTTTTGCAAGCGAAACACTAACTACTTTGTTGTTTTTTGTAATAGTAGTGTTTTATTTCTAAACTTAAAAATAAAGACATTGGCCAAAACTGAAAGCTAAACTATGTTACTCTAATAAACTAATAAATAGCTATTTGAAACACCAATACTCTTTTCTTTTGCGTTAATTACAAAGTCAGTAAATCGGAACAACGAAAATACCACAACGTAGCAAGTTGTTTGTAAACAAAGTAATTATTTTCTCAATTTTCTTTTATTTGCGTTAGTCTTAGTATGATTTTAACAAAATATTTGTCTTAAGATTCCATCCATCCATCCATTACGTTCCGCCTGCTAAGCGTAGCAGGGAAATAAACCAGGAGATTAGCAGTTGTCTTCTTTTTAGTCTTGTTATTATAGGTACATAATAACAAGACTAAAAAGAACCTAGTCAAGATTACGGGAACGTAAAATGATTTTTTAAAAACTATTTAAAATCTATTTTATTTCTTAATACAATTATAATTATAACTACTTAATTAATACGTCGTGACAGAATTCGATGTCAAAACGAAGTGGCCGCTCCCATGAACTCTGCCTGATACCTCATGCAACCAAAAAGCGCTGACTCTACAGTTAATGGATACTGTCTAATGCTTATGCAGCCCCCTCTAAGTATGAACCGTAACAACCCAACCAAGAGCGGAATTATCGGCTGCAGTGTTTTCAGCTGTTGTCCGATGATTCCGCCATCTGTTAACTAAATTACTTTTACATTTTCTTAAAACGCTAAGGAAAAGAACAATAGATAAAATAACGTACAGTAATAAAGTAGCTAAGCTAACACCTCTGACCCTTATCACACTATTATCACTTTGATCACTATGTTCACTGCCACTGAATTTAAGATTTTGATTCAACACATATGCTAGATGTTTCAGGTCATCTAAGGCTAAGCCTTTCAGGTTAACTGCTCCAGTATCCGTCAGGTTCAGGTGATCCAGTCTTGGTAAGTTTATAACTGGGGTCACTCTATAGCCAAGTTCCTTAGCAAAGTATAGGCGGTGCAACAATTTATAATTATCTATGAAGGTCTCACAATCCTCACTAATTTTTATGATGTATGTGCCCAAAAGTGATTCTTTAGTTACGTCAGCCTGGCATTTATTTGTTAATATTATTTTATGGTTGGCGTATATAATCCAATTTACAGGGCCGATAGACTGGATTTTGACATCCTCAAGATCAACGAGCCGAGGTTCGCATAGTGTGAGATTGTTTTGGAATTTCATCAGTTGTTCAGCACATGTGTTTCTAGGATAGGATACCATGTTGGAGCTCATACACAGGAATTCATCCGCCGCTATTTCGGTGCACGGCCGGGAGACCGCTAAGTATTGTGAACCTTTCACCAAAATGTAGGGATACTTGGGAATTATTACAGACGTTCTGTTTCTAAGTGCATCGAATACAGGTAATGGGTATAATTTGTAAAAATTGTAATTAAAACTATCAGTAAGTGGAACTTCCATCAAGTACGTAATCTGGTTTGCTTTCATGTAAGCTTTTATAACAATAGTTCTTTCAATCTTTATTAAATTTTCTACATTTACAGGGTACACTAGGTTATCGACTTTGGCTATATCATTAAGTATCACTAACAGTTCAGATGAATTAATAATTGATTGGTGTAATACTGAAACTTTACTTAAAGCTAGAGCAGTTTCTATTTCACTAAGTTTAAGGTAAATACTACGAAAATTACTAATAAACATATTATACATGCCTAAAATATATGTGTTATAAATTGAATTATTTTCTTTGGTAGCTATGTATTTTACTATTCGTTCAATTCTTTTTAAGCGTTCATCTAATATTAGTTCATTTTCATGTAAAGTTTCTGTACTATTTGCCAAGCTATTCAGCATTTTAGAAACAACGGTGATTTTACTATCAACACTTAATTGGTTGTTCTTTAATTTAGATATAACGGAATCGTATCTAAGAGCATCTTCGTGATCTAAATTGCCGGTGATCGCTTTAATGATTGATCCTAGGGGATCTATGAGACCTCTTTTAAATCTATTGGATGGTACAAGTTGCTTGAATTTTTCAATAGTTATATCGCAAGAATAATCAGCTTGCGTTTTCATGGCTTGGAATTCATAAGCATAAGGTTTATTTATATCAACTAACCTACTAAAATCTTTGAACTTAATAATATTTAAATCCAAATTTTCCTTTATTCCTAATAAGCTAACTTCTTTCGCTATAAGCCACCTGCTTGTTTGTTTAAAAGCTTGGCCTTCTTTTACAGGAAGCAGGCCCGGGTTGCTGTCAATTTTTTGAAGTTGAAGACTGCGGGTCCCAAGTATATGAGCCATAGTCAGGATGACCACGCACCACCTGTGGAGGTCGTTTGAAATTTTTAATAGGTACCTTTGTATCCCGTTCACCTATTTTAACGGGAACGATATTACGTTCTGCAGGACCTTGGATAACAGCTTTCCTGTACCTAGGTTTGTCCTTGCTTTTCCTAATATTGATGTCCTTTACGTACGCTATTTGCCCTTCGTTGAGTACTACCTTTGTTTCTCCTCCTTTCCGTTCCCCTAGCCTTTTCCTTTTGTTCAATCATTCGATCGGAAATGTACTTATATAAATATTTAGTGCGTTTTTGATGGTCTTTTAACAGCTGTTGGGTATAGGCCCTATCGAAATCGTTATCAAAAACCTTTCCAGAATCAGTGTGCCCAAAGCAGACTTCAAACGGAGTTAAACTAGTAGTTGAATGTATTGTGTGGTTATAAGCCATTATAGCGTAAGTCATAATAGAAGCTGCATCTGTAAATTTCTGCTCGTACTTAGCAATACGATATATTTCAATTATTGTCGAATGAAAACGTTCTATAATACCTGTGGAATTAGGATTATTGGGTGTTGTGATGTGAAGGTCTATTTTATACATATTTGTAAGCTCTCGCATTAGCTCATTGTTAAACTTTTTTCCAGGGTCGCAAGTTATCTTTTTAGGTACACCATAGAATGAAAAGTACTTTATAAGGGCTCGAACTACCTCAGGTGTGGATCTATTTGAGATTTCAAATGCTTGACCTAATTTACTAAAAGCATCGATTAAGGTAAGAAAATATTTATTTTCTATAGAAAAAAGATCGATGAAAACTTCCTGAAAAGGAGAATTCTGGGTCTGTGTTAATTGCAAGACCGGTCTAATTGGTTTTCTATCATATTTTAAAATTTTGCAGGTATGGCAATTATTAATTACAGCCGAAACTGTTTCCTGCATATTATCCCAAAAGTAGTTCCTACGTATGCTTACCATGGTTTCCTTTATACCACGGTGACATGTTTTACCCTCGTGATGTTTTAGAATTATTTCCCTCTGTTCGACCTCGTCTTCTACGTATACGACACGTTCTGTACACTCGAAGAATTCTAAAGTGCCCTTTTTAAATAGTTCTATGATAATTTTGGAAAATTGTTTTCTATGTGATTCGTCCTCAAAGTAAATGAAGTATTTAATCTTTGGTTTTACATATTCTTTTAAAAATTGTTTAATTAAGATTTCGTTATTGATAGGTAAGAACACTTCTAAAATTTTGTGCTTTTTGTTTGAAATATCTTTGACCTGCATTTCATTCCTAAACCAAGTGAATATAAGTATTTGATTAGGTTTAGTATCTACAGCTTCCCTTAATATAGGTATACCTGTTGATTCTAATTCTAACGCTGAGTGTACTGTTTCTGTGCTAATAGATGATACGGGATAAGTTTGTTCGGTTATATCTATTGGATCAGATGCTGAAAGGGTAGCTGATAGGTCAGACACAGTTATTGTATCGGAGTTCTCATTTGGTTTATTAAGTTTTGCTATGCGGTAAATTTCGTCGGTCAAGCTGTCTACATAGTTTTTAAGGTTTTTGTCTGTATCGGATACGTACACTTGCATCGAGTCAGTGTCATCGTCGGAATCTAATGCGTTTAGTTTGATACGAGATAGGGCGTCAGCGTTAGTGTTCTGCTTTCCATTTTTGTAGATTACCTCAAAATCAAATTCTTGTAAACGTAGTCGCCATCTTGTTAATTTACTATTTGGTTCTTTGAGTGCATAAAGCCAGGCAAGAGGTCGGTGGTCAGTATATACGTAAAATTTTTGTCCGTACAGATAAGGTCGGAAATATTTAACTGCCCATATAATGGCTAGAAGTTCACGTTCGATTGTGCTATACTTTGTTTCAGTGTCACTTAGGGTGCGACTGGCGTATGCGACTGGTTTTTCAGAACCAATTGCCCCTTGTGACAACACGGCGCCTAATGCGACAGAGGACGCATCTGTTGTAAGTATGTAGGGTTTAGATGGGTCTGGGTATTGTAAAAGAGGTGCATTAACAAGTAATTCTTTGCATTTCTCAAATGCTTCTATATATGATTTGTCGATAATAATTTTATTTCTTTTTCTTCAAGCAGGAAGTAAGGGGTTGCGTTATTTTCGCGAAGTCCCTAATGAAACGACGGTAATAGCCTATGAGTCCCAAAAAACTTTTTTATTTCAGTGGTAGTTTTCGGAAGTGGGTAATTAATTATTGCTTTTACTTTGTCGTCGTTCGGTTTAAGTCCATCTTTTGTGATGATATGAACTAGATAGAGGACTTCTTTCCGCAAGAACTCAGATTTATCAAGTTGCACCTTGATTTTAGTCTGTAGTAGTATGTCAAAAATAATGCGTAACTTTTCAATGTGTTCTTGGAGACTTTGAGATGCCACAATTATGTCATCTAAGTAGACTAAGCAGTGGATTCCTTGCAGGCCTCTTAGAATGTTATCCATTGCGCGTTGGAAGGTTGCCGGCGCTGTCTTTAATCCGAACGGCATTCTTAAGAACTCGTAATGGCCAAATTCGGTGCTAAACGCAGTTTTTTGTCGGTCACTTTCGTTGACTTCAATCTGATGATAACCGCTTGCAAGATCTAAGGTCGAGAAGTATGTACATTTGCCTAATTTATCAAATATGTCGTTAATATTTGGTAGAGGATATTTGTCTCCTATAGTCACTTCGTTAAGTCGCCTGTAGTTGATCACCATACGAGATTTACGTTCCCCAGACGCGTCGACCTTTTTTGGTACTAAATGAACTGGGGCACTCCAAGGAGAGAAAGATTCTTGAATGACATTGTCTTCCAAGAGTTTCTCTACTTGCCTCTTTATTTCCTGAGCTTGAGCGGGTGGTTGTCTGTACGCTTTAGTATAAATTGGGTCTTCATTAACGGTACGGATAAAATGTTTCACTTGATTGGTGAACGTCAAGGGAAATTTGTCACAGTAAAAGATGTCTTTGTATTCCGTACAGAGCGCAAAAATAGTTTTACGCTCTTCCTCATTCATGTGTTCTAGTCTTAATTTACCTAAATTTTGTAATAGGAGTTGGTCAATGTCGGTATCAGTTTTATCTACAAGGGAATTAACTAGGGTTTTCTCACTGTCATTAAAAGTCTCAGTTTGGAAAGGTCGTGTCACGGTCAGGGTCATTTCTTGTTCGAGAGTATTTTGGATAACTGTTGAAGCATATCCGTTATTGCACGTCACAATAGCACTTGGCATTCTAACACCTTCACAAAACTGCTTATAATTTAATATGGCTTCGCCTGAATGTACATCGGTTGGTAGTTTAACACGTAATTCCGATCTAGGAGGTAAAATAAAAATGTGATTTTCAAAATTATGTATAATAGGGATATTTGTAAATTTTTTTCGAAAGTATATGACGCTTTAAATCGATGACAGCCTCTAATTGTTTTAATAAGTCATTACCTATGAGGCCATCGTAACGCGAATCTACATTATATATATAGAACTTATGATATTCGGGGCTTTTAAATGTGGGTGGTAACGGAATAACTATGACCTGATTATGGCTACTTGTAGCATGTGTACTAATAACCTCGAAGGGTTCATTAAAAATTTCGTTTTTAAAATATTGTTACGAGCTTGAGGTTCGTGACAATAAAAATTGCCGATAAAATTACCTAAATTAACACTTTAATTTACTTTACACAATTAAAGTTAAAACACTAATAATTTAAACACACTAATTCACTTAATTCCACTCCGAAGCTTCGCTTGTTTCGCCCAAATCAACACTAACTCCATCGCATCTTGCAGCGCCTATATATTTAAATTAGCAAAGAAATATCCAGAATGTTCAAGTAAACACGCGGAAGGTACCGAGCGTTCGAGTTTCGACTAGGCGCTGTCAGTTGAGTGATTTGTGATGTCATTTTCTCAATGCTCCCCTCGCTCTCGTTCCTGACACTAGATGGCGCTAGTTGACTTATTCATGCAACACTGCCCCCTCCTAAGACATGCTCGTCCCGAGCATTATCGGTCCCATAATAACGCGCCAAGCGATCCACATGGACGATCTTAGGAGTCCCTCTTGCGCCTTTCTGTATCCGGTAGGTCACATCGTTGATCCTGGTTACAATCCGGTACGGGCCGTCCCATTTAGCTTGAAGCTTAGGAGATTTCCCTTTGCTGCGGACTGGATTGTGCAACCACACAAGTGAACCTTCGTCGAACCCTTTGTTGTTCATTTTGCGGTCATACCGGGTTTTCATCTTTTCAGACATTTGCTGGCCCGATTGTCTGACGTGCTCATAAACGTCATTCATTTTTTTCCGCAAGTCATTTGCATAATCGGTTATACTGCGTGGAGCATCGGGTGGTATCCCGGTGATCAGGTCTGCAGGCAGCCGTAATTCTCTTCCAAAGTTTGCGAAAGCTGGTGTCACTGCTGTACTTTCGTGAACAGAACTTCGATATGACAACAAAAACGGTTGTATGTGCTTGTCCCAATCTCGTTGCCGATTGTCTACAACTTTTGCTAGGTACCTCTCCAATGTCTGGTTAAATCGTTCCACCATTCCATCAGATTGCGGGTGATAAGAAGTCGTTCTTGTTTTATGAGTACCCATAACTCGGCAAGTTTCCTGGAATATTTGAGACTCAAAATTCCTTCCTTGATCGCTGTGAATCTCTAAAGGTACTCCAAAACGACAGAAGACTTCATGAACTAGTTTATCTGCAACTGTTGAAGCTTCTTGATTTGGAATGGCGAAGACTTCTGGCCACTTAGTGAAGTAATCCATCACAACCATGAAATACTTGTTACCGCTTTCACTCTCCGGAAACGGCCCCGCCACGTCAATGGCTATTCTCTCCCATGGTGCACCAACATTGTACAACTTCAATGCACCTCTACTACGAGTCTGAGGTCCCTTTACAGCCGCACAACTTGTACATTTGCGACACCAGTCCTCGACATCGTTTCGACAGTGGACCCAGTAAAACCGTTCTCGGATCTTCAGTAGAGTTCGTTTAACTCCCAGATGGCCTCCTGAACAATCATTATGGTACAGCTGTAGAACATCCGGTACTTTAACTTTAGGGACAACCATTTGCAAATGACAGCTGTCTCCCCGAACGTTTTCCCATTTACGACACAGAACTCCATCCTGAAGCAGCAAGCTGTCCCACTGGGCCCAATAGCTTTTAGTGGTCGAACTCATCGCTGAGACGTCACTCCACTTGGGCTTGGGAGCACTGGCCTTTATCCATTCCAGAATCGGCTTGATGTCCGGATCTTCCTGCTGTGCATGTAGTAAGCTGTCCTTCCACTCGTTGCTGAGGTGGTCTGCCCTGAGCATCCTCACGGATACCACTTCCTTACTCTCTTGCCTAGTACAATGTTTGCAATCTTCAGGACAAGGTCTTCTTGACAATGCATCTGCGTTGCCATGAGATTTCCCGCTGCGATGTTCGATCTCAAAGTCGTATTCCTGCAGTAGTTCAATCCACCTCGCAACTTGTCCTTCTGGGTTTTTAAACTGCAATAGCCATTTTAGTGCAGCATGGTCAGTTCGTAAGTGAAATTTTCGTCCCAGAAGATATTTGCTAAAATGTTGCAACGACTTTACCACAGCTAGCAATTCGCGTCTTGTGACACAGTAGTTCCTTTCCGGCTTTGACAACGACTTGCTGAAGTACGCTATCACGACCTCTTGGTCACCATTACGTTGAGACAACACACCGCCAAGTCCTATATCACTTGCGTCTGTGTCAACTATAAATTCTTTGCTTGCATCAGGGTATCCCAAAATAGGTGTTTTGCACAGACGGTCCTTGAGCTCCTGGAATGCGATGTTACAACTTTCATCCCAGCAGAAATGTCGCTTCTCCTCGGTTAGCTTATGCAGAGGTTTGGCTATATCTGCAAAGTTCTTCACAAAACGTCGGTAATAGGAGCACAAACCCAAAAATGCTCTAACCTGCGTCTTGTCTTTTGGAACCGGCCAATCCTTTACAGCTGCGATTTTCTCTGGATCCGTGCGGATACCTTCTTCCGACACTACATACCCCAAAAAGTTGACTTGCCGTTTGAATAGTGAACATTTCTTCGGACTCAACTTAAGGTTGGCACTCCTAATCTTCATGAGCACGCGTTCCAGGTTTTGAAGGTGTTCCTCAAACGTACGGCCCACGATGATGATGTCATCCAAGTAGACCAGACAGGCATCGCCAATTAGCCCGGTAAGTACAAGTTCCATCAGCCTTTCAAACGTTGCTGGAGCATTGCACAACCCAAACGGCATTACTTTGAATTGCCACAGACCCTTTCCCGTCGAGAACGCAGTTTTCTCCTTGTCCTTAGGGTCAATTTCAACTTGCCAGTAGCCACTTTTTAGATCTAGCGTGCTAAACCATTTTACTCCTGTAAGCATGTCCAGCGTGTCATCAATTCTTGGCAAGGGATAGCTGTCCTTCTTTGTAACGTCGTTCAGACGGCGGTAATCAACACAGAACCGCATGCTGCCATCCTTCTTTTTCACCAGCACCACTGGTGAACACCATGGACTAGAGGAAGGTTCAATAACACCATCCTTCACCATTCCTTCAATCATGGTTTCCACTTCCTTTTCACGTGCTACCGGCAATCTTCTTGGCCGCTGACGGATAGGCAATTCCTCTCCTGTGTTTATTTTGTGTTGAACTAGGCCAGTCTTTCCTATGTCAGCATCATTTGATGAGAATACATCGGCGTACTTGAGTAACAACTTCTTCGCCTTGACCAATTCGTTCGGGGACAGAACACTGCGACAGTCTTCCAAAAGTGTGGTCACTCTCGTTTCTGAATCCTTGCTGGGGGTCCCACTCGATATATATTGGCACTGACGTAACCAATCCACTTCCTCACAAGTACCAACCAGTGTGCCTTTTTCTATAATCTGTTCCCGGTCGCAAAGGTTCAGCACACGTACTCCTGAGATGTCAGTGGTCCTGACCAAGGTTCGAGCTACTTTTCATGGAAGGTCATTGTTTACCCTTTCCACAAGTACACAACGGTGAGCTTGCCCAGCGTTTCGAGGAAGACTAACCGGAACAATCGTTTCCGATCTCGGCGGAAGAACAATCTTCTTGATGCTGTACACGTTCCCTGGTAACGCACCTTCCATAAAAAGTTCCTCCTGTCCACATTTCAAAACACCTTGCTTAACGTCGATCTCGCAACAATTATTCCTCATAAAGTCTAAGCCTAGGATGCAGTCGTCCATTATATCAGCCACGATGACATTATGCAGGTAGATCACGTTGCCTAGCTTCAACTCCATCTCCTTCTCTCCACGGACGGGTATACGCTGACCGGTGGCTGTTACCAAATTAATGCGTTCTCGGTTGTATGCGGAGTCCCCAAGGAACTGACTTATAAGTTGGGAACTAACAACCGTACGAGAGGCTCCAGTGTCTATGGTCAGTTTACACGGCATTCCGTTGACCTCGCCCTTGATGATTAGACTGTTCCCATCATGGGTTTGTGAGATCGAGATCCTTGGGGCTCTTTTAACATCAGCCAGCACCCACCCCGCAGTTCTGGCTTTTACTCGTTTCCCTGCCGCTGCTGGGCGGTGCTGTTGGCCGCACTACCCACCTGGGATCGTTCACCTTCCCTTTCTAGGGTTCGCTTAGGGCAGCTGGATCGAAGATGGCCCTTTTCCCCACAGCCATAGCACCTTGGGCTGTATCCTTTGTTGCGGTCGCGAACTGTAGCGGGTGCAACCTCCCTGACGCGATGGGAACGATGATCCTGCCGCACGGCTTCTACCTCCAGTGCATGGGCCAAGGCGTCCTTAAGCGTCTCGTGGTGCCCGAGCCTCACAGCAGCTCTGACTTCCAGGTCACGGATGCCGTCGATAAATGTCTGCACCAGGTTCCCTTTAATGAGCGCAGGTACAGACCGGTAAGCTTTTCGCACCAGCTTCTCCACCTCTAGAGCCCACTGCTGCAGGTTTTCGTTGATGCGCTGCACACGATCTTTAAGCTGCGCACGAAAGACGTGTTCCAGGTGAGCGTCGCCATATCTCGCCTCCAATGCCTCAAGGAGTTGCTCATAAGTCACTTCCTCACCGAGAGCTTCCAGAACTGTTAAGGCCTGGTCGCGCAGGCCTAGTGTGAGAGCAGTCATGGCCTGACTTTTATTCCAGCCGTTCGCCTTCATAACAGCCTCGAACTGGATTTTGTAGGCTGACCAGGAAGAGGTACCGTCGAACGGTGGCACCTTGAACCCACGTAGCGAAGGTGTTGTAGCTACTACGGGAGCTGTAGCTCCATCTCCAAGTTTGAGTTCGTCCAGTGATTTCTTCATGTCAGCCATTACGTTGTCAACCCGATTGTTTACTTGGTCGATTCGGATTTCAGTTTTCTCGATTCGGTTTTCAGCTTCCGACAGGCGGTTGTCATGATGAGCAACCCTATCCTTCACCTCCTTTATCTCCTTCCCGAAGGTAGCGTGAAGGTCCTTCATGAGGAGCATCTGTTCCTCCTGTCGGCGGGCCTGTTCCTCGTGTCGGCGGGCCTGGTCCTCCTGCTGCTCTTTCAACTGACTGGCCTGTTCCTCCTGTCCGCGCTTCAGCTGCTCTTCGAACCGACGAGCCTGTTCCTCCTGTCCGCCCCGCAGCTGCTCTTCTAATCGGCGGGCCTGTTCCTCCTGTCCGCCCCGCAGCTGCTCTTCCAAACGACGGACCTGTTCCTCCTGTCGGCGAGCCTGCTCCTGCAGCATCACCATCAGAGCACCTAAGTCAGGTGCTGCAGATGTAGGAGCTACTGACGGGCCTGCAGCTGGCGGCTGGCCCTCCGACGTCTGCGGCGTCGCACCATCAAATCTTCGTTGGTCCGTCTCCTGCTGGCGTTGACTTCGGGTACGGACACCCTCCGTTTCCTCCTTAGGTAAAATCGGCATGATTTTATCCCACTTCTGACACCAATTGTTACGAGCTTTAGGTTCGTGACAATAAAAATTGCCGATAAAATTACCTAAATTAACACTTTAATTTACTTTACACAATTAAAGTTAAAACACTAATAATTTAAACACACTAATTCACTTAATTCCACTCCGAAGCTTCGCTTGTTTCGCCCAAATCAACACTAACTCCATCGCATCTTGCAGCGCCTATATATTTAAATTAGCAAAGAAATATCCAGAATGTTCAAGTAAACACGCGGAAGGTACCGAGCGTTCGAGTTTCGACTAGGCGCTGTCAGTTGAGTGATTTGTGATGTCATTTTCTCAATGCTCCCCTCGCTCTCGTTCCTGACACTAGATGGCGCTAGTTGACTTATTCATGCAACAATATTGATATGCTTTGCGTGGGCTTATAAATGAACGTGTGCTACCGGTATCCAGCATGAATTTAGAATCTAACTCGGGGATATATATATAAGGTAATTTCAAATTAGAGTCACAATTTAGTTCTATGGTTTCGGGGGTTTGGTTGAGGCGTATATGTGAAAATTTTCAATATTTTCCGTCGTCTTGATGTCATTTGTATCTGCCGCGTTGGTCTCAGTTTCCGCGCTTACAGTTTCTTCGAATTGATATTCGGGGTAAGAGTAAGAAGCGTCATTAGGATATTGATCGAAATAGTGTGGGTTTTCGTAGTAATACATATCGTCGTTATAATCATTCTCGTTTAATTCTAATTCATTTACCCTAAAACCTTGCTGCGGTCGTGCTACAGGTGCTGTGCGCATCGACACATCTGTGTTAATTCGCGGTTGGTTATGCTGAGGGGCATTACTATTATTATTGTATCGCTGTTGCATACCGAACTGTTGAGAACGCATCGAAGGCAAAGGCTGAAGGCTACAGGTCTATAGCCAAATTGAGGTGGACGATATCCGAATTGCATTTGGTTGTTATTAGGTTGTGGTGGTCGATAATAATTTCCGAAATTGTTAAATTGTCGCTGCTGACCTTGAGTGGGAAGCGGCATCTGCACCTGCTTGTTCGGTGGGATACCAAAATTATATCTAGGTGGTTGGTTCATTTGCATGGGCTTAAAACTAGAAAAATGTTGAGGTTGAGTGTTATTATTACCGAATTTAAATGATGACGATTCGTTATGCGATTGTGAATGAGATGCGGGATTAGATCCAAACATTTTGTTTCTCATTTGGTACTGACTATGGAAGTTAACTTCTTCTAATACAGTGGAGAGCGCATCCTCTAATGAATTTGGGGCCTTGAGACGCACTACTCGAACTAAATGTTCCGGTAAATTGTACAGGAAAACGTTTAATGACGTATTTTCATAAATAGCCTTTTTACTACAACGCATATTTGAGTCCGATAACCGATTAACTTTGCCTATTAAAATTGATCTCAAAGATTGAATTCGACAGAGAAAAATCTAAATAACTTTCTCCGGGTTTAATTCTTAAAGTCTCAAGTTCGATATTTAAACACTCCTCACTTTGCGAGTCTCCAAAATGCTGAATTAATAATTGCTTAAACTCATCCCACGTTTCGATATCATCGCGCTCCCCGACTATTGCAGCTGCATTGCCGATAAGGCGACTTGTTATTGTATTCATCACGTACAAATTCTGTTTCGTCGTGCCAGTAAATTTAGCTAGAGAAGTTCGATCTCAAGATAACAGAACGTCGAGGTAGTGGAAAGGATGGTGAAAAGTTCTACTCACCAGCCCCCAGCTGCTCTCATGGTTCAGGATCAGCTCCGCTTCCTTGACAAATTTCTTTGGTTCGAGGATCGTCTCGGTTTTTTTTCGCACCGCAAACCACCGATTACGACAGAGTTTTATATCGAATTCGCGAAGGACGCAACACTACCGAAGTGTGACGATCCTACCGGCTGCGCCAGTCAAGATTACGGGAACGTAAAATGATTTTTTAAAAACTATTTAAAATCTATTTTATTTCTTAATACAATTATAATTATAACTACTTAATACGTCTTGACAGAATTTGATGTCAGAACGAAGTGGCCGCTCCCATGAACTCTGCCTGATACCTCATGCAACCAAAAGCGCTGACTCTACAGTTACTGGATACTGTCAATGCTTATGCAGCCCCTTCTAAATACGAACCGTAACAACCCTATGGTCTTGTGGTTGCATAACTACCTATTGTACTATTATTTGTACAATGTACAGGTGCGTTTTACCATGACATAATGTTTGTTTGTTTTTTGCTTATTATTTAATTTAAATTAAAACATGTTAAATTATTCTTGTACAATAAAGCAGACATTTTCTGATTTATGTCACCATCATCATGTCTTAATACGCATATTAAGCAGTTGCATAACCTTTTTAATTATCGCCATGTATCTTCAAAATTCTAGCGTATTTAGAAAAATCTTTCTACTCATCCATTAGAAGTTATAAATTACCAAAATGAACTTCTTAACAATATTTTCACAGTTCGATCGTTCCCTGAATAACGTATATCCTATTCAAGCAAAATGAAGATAGATTAATTCTAACTAATTAGTAAGATGGAGTGGAAATAAGCCGGCCATGTAGGAGTTCCTTTAGTGAAATCCGTGATCTAGCATGCGCAGTCTGACTGTTGACTTAATGAAATGACCGATACGACCTGGGGACCTTCAAGAAAAGAGCGTACTCCTTTCTAAAGGGCCGGCAACGCACCTGCAATTCCCCTGGTGTTGCGGTTGATCATGGGCGGCGGTAGTCACTTAACATCAGGTGAGCCGAATACTCGTTTGCCCCCCTCTTCTATAAAAAAAAGCTGATACAGTATTAGAACGATTTTATTAACACTGGTTTCACTCACGTCACAAACGGCAAATTCTGAGCCAAAGGGTCTGGCCACAAACTAAATTTGTTTGTGTCGCACAATCATAAATGATGATAAAATACTCTAGTAACAGCCAGTCTGTGTGAATAAATATTTAGAATTAGAATTAGAATATTTATTTGCTAATATTGTCGAGAAACAAATTTTAAACAAAAATTATTAAAACATTTTTGCCATACCTTTTAACTTGAGAGAGAGAGAGAGAGCAAATTGTACGATAGGTTCAAATTGTACGATTTTTATTAGTAAGTTATTTGCATATAAGTGTATATATTTACTATAGTACATATTACTTAAGTATTCTTAGGTACTATGTATATATATTTAACTATAATCTATTTATCTAAAATTTCTTGTATCATTAATTTTAAATGATGATAATGAATGAGTTATTGATGAATTATTCTTGCCGTCAAAAATATTCACTACCCAACATCTTCCCGTGGGTGTCGTAAAAGGCGAGAAAGGGAATCTGAAGCAGGAGATAGGCAGCAGCATCTTTCTGATAAGCAATACTACAACATAAAAACTGCGGTTGCCAACCCGTTCGGGAACTGTGGCAATATAACCCTCCGGGCGATAGTTACTGACGGCCCAGTCACCGGCAGCGCCGTTATTCCTGGCTACGGTGGCGACCATGGTAATTGCGGGGCAGGGGTTGCTAAAGATCTCCGATGAAGGTTCGGTTGCCACCTAAGACGACCCTACCTGGCAATATATAACGCACGTACCCTAATGACTGACGAGAAGATTCTGGATCTGGAAAGAAAAACAAACAAGTTGCGTTGGGACGTTATAGGATTATCTGAGGTTCGAAGAGCAGGGAGATAACGACATGGGATGCGTACCTAATACTCAGAATCACCAATCGGTACTAGTTGAAGGTCATACTTGTAAACGCACCAACCTGGAGGTGCGTTCTTCTTCTTCAACACCCTTTCCAATACGTGGCTGGACGTTATGGGGCTGGATATGCCTACGCAAGTTTAAGACTTTCTCAAGAATGTGTACGTAGTAGAAGTACGCTTCAGCGGTTATGGCTGCAATAAGAATAAGTCAACTTGACCGGGGAAGGGACGCACAGAATACCAGCGTAAATTATCAGGAAACGCTGGTTTGTTTGGTTTGGTTAGTGACAAGAAGAGGCGATATATTTAGTGGTAAAATGCATTCCGTTTTAAACCTCAGGGTAGACGTCTATGTCTACGGGCCACAGCACCCACTTTCTATCAATTGTAATATGTGCTTGTTTTCACCCTTTTTTCCATAGAAACGTTCAAAGAAGCATGAAATAAGTTGAAGACGTAATAATGTATGACTTACTCACAGTATGCGGGTTGGTGGATACAGACCAATACCTTCGCAATAATTATGCAGCTTCTTGTTACTTTTTACGTTCTGTGAAATTTAGATGATGATTTCTTCTAATAATAATAATAATAGTAATATAAGCCTTTATTCAGACATATTTTTTTAATATATATATCTTATATTCACGACTCTGGGTAATCGATGACACCAACAACTTGGTCTGTTTGCCCAACTTTGGCAAAGGCCTCCTCCATTTCTTTCCACGCTGTTCTGTTCATTGCTTTCCTAGTTCATGTTTTCCCTGCCGTGGCCTTTATTTCGTCTCCCACCTTCGAAACTGTCTACATCGTTTCTTTTTTTCTATTTCTCGGGTACCAAAATACAATGGTTTCGTTCCATTTCTCAATGCCTCTAATTATATGGCCTGCCCATTTCCACTTGAGTTTTCCTATTTTCCTTGTTAAATTTTCTATTTTGGTACGTTTCCTAATAATTCTGTTCCTTATTCTATCCGATTTCTTTATATTCAGCATGATCATCTCCATTGCTTGATGATTTCTTATATTTACGCAAATACTACGCATTAAATAAAACTTCTTTTACGGATTTTATCACGCTTAATTTTAACTTTTTAATTCCCCTAGTTTTGGGTGCTTTACAATACCCATGGTCACATTGGGAACTGAGGTCTTTGATACCCGAAACGTCGGGAAATAAAAAGTTTAAATTAAACGTGATAAAATTCGTGAAATTAGTTTCACATAATCAGTGAAATTTATACAACGTTATTACAAGTTTGAATTTAATACTGATGAATAGTATGATAACATACCCATTATATTTATGTTATATACGTATCTATAACAGATTTAATAAACAACGGACAAAAATATGAGAGTGATAAATTGCGTTTCATTAGTTGCTAATAATGCACGGAACGGTTTTTGAGTGTTTATTACATTTTTTTATTTGAGATATATTTTCGGCTGCTACTAATTTTATTATTTTCTATGTAATTTCAAATGATATATGATGTGATATTTAAGAGTGTAATAAACGTTTGTAGCATAGAATAAAACATAACGTGTTTTCATAGTCCAGATCCAAAGATGAAAAAACGCAGTTGGTCTAAGGAGGAGTCTTCCATAGACCAGCCCAGGAAACCTGTGAAGCTGGCAACGGAAGATATGGATCTCAGCTTCAATGCCGTTGCTTGCTCAACATTTGTTAAAATTCGCTATTTACATATCTACGATTCAGGAAAATCTTTTCAGCCTTATGAACATCATCAAATTCTTTCGGGGTTTGTTAAATTTTCAATTTTTTTTCCAAATTCAAATTTATTTATTGCCAGAATTATAGTACATAATATTATGATGTTATTAGTTATTAATGAAACTTTACATTCTACCATGATAATGGCGTGCAATAACTTTACAGTATACAAACATATTATTAATACAATTTAATGAAGTAACTTAGTGAAGATAATTAATTATGTACTTATTCAAAAATATTTTAGCGTCAAGTTGTTAAATTACAATAAATACTACATGTCAAAATTTTTATTAACGTAAATGTTTATATATAAATGTCAAATATCTAAAAAATCATTAAATTGTTAAAAATAAAATAAAAAAGCCATAAATTTTAGTGTGAAAAAATTAGTTTTTTCATAAAAGTAAAGATAAAGTTACAGCCTATATACATCGCACTGCTGGGCACTGGCCTCCCCTCATTTATGAGAGGGTTTTAGGCATTGATGTATATGTTATCACTAGATCAGTAATAAGCGCGCCAAAGCATTGCCACTGCACATATGGCCACAGCCATATGCCTAGCTAACGTCAGTTCAGTCTTCATTGTGACGCCAACAGAACGAGCCGCGACAAAAAAATGGGTAAATGCGTAGTGAAAGAATGCGATTCAAGGTCACAAAAAGATAATAAATCAAGCGGAATCACTTTTCACACGTAAGTTTTAGTTCATTTTATCATATAAACGTAAAAACCATACAAAAATAAAATATAATACCGAATATTGCTATCTAGGTTAAATGTTGCCACTTTTCCGCCTTTATGATTTACCCACATTAATGGGAGATTATATAATTTATGAAATAAGTTAATTTATTACCTCTACTTTTAAATGTTTTGAAAATTATAATAAAAACTACGTTTTTCCGCCTTTATGATTTACCCACATTACTGGGAGACTATATAATTTATGAAATAAGTTAATTTATTACCTCTAATTTTAAATATTTTGAAAATTATAATAAAAACTACGTTATAACCTTCATAAAAATAATGAATTATTCTTATTTTAATTTATTCATGAATTATCTATTAATTATATTTTATTACCTACCTAATTTATGTTAATAATTTTGCAGGATATCTAAAGATGCAACATGCCGTAAGAAGTGGGTGGAAATAATACGATTGCTGAGAAAGGAGACTGACTGGGTGCCTTCTAAATCTACTCTTATTTGTTCTATGCACTTCAGGGATCAAGACAAACTAGGACCAAAAAGCGATTGTGGCCGTGTTTATTTGTCTAACGAAGTAATTCCAATGCTTGTTGTAAGTAAAGATTTAAAAGGCTCGTTAATTAATATTGTGACAAATGTGGGAATTTTATGAAAAGTGTGTAAAAATACCTTTTCATAAAACTCCCATAGCAAAGTGTTTTGCAAACTAATTTTGTACTATTATTATTATAAACTCATTTATTTCGAATTAAATTATACTATCATCATCATCATCATTGTTGTTTTTGTTATCCAATTTAGTTGCTAAACATCACAAAACATTATCACCCTTAGCGAAGATGAACGATAACTTTATACAAAATATCATCATCATCATCATTACAGCCCTTCACAAGTCCACTGCTGAACATAGGCCTCCCCCAAGTAATGCCACAAAGCACGGTCCTGAGCCACCTGCATCCATCGACTTCCTGTATATCTTACCAGGTCGTCACTCCATCTACTGGGAGGTCGCCTTACACTACACCTACCAGTACGAGATCCACTCGAGAAATTTCTTCCCCATCGGTTATCGGTTCTTCGAGCTATATGGCCGGCCCATTGCCACTTCAGCTTACTAATCCGTTGGGCTATGTCGGTCACTCTGGTTTTACTGCGGATATCCTCATTTCTGAGTCTATTACGCAGAGAAACTCCGAGCATAGCCCTCTCCATAGCTCGCTAAGCGACCTTGAGCGTCCTCATACGGCCAGCAGTTATTATTATTATTCAAATAATACTATGATGAATATTTATTTTATCTCATTAATTAGGTTTCATAGTTTTCGGGACGAAGATATTTTGAAAATCCGATGGAACTTTTAGTAGAAGAAAATATGGACGATGATGTTATGGAAACCGATGAAGAGATAGATGAAATAACTGAAACACCGCGAAAGCATAAAATGAGAAAAACAATTCAAAGTTTGAAAATTTTATCTACACGAAGACTAAAAACAATAAAAAATGTCGCAGAAAATTAAAAGACTAAAAACAAAAACTAAAAAATTAAAAGACGTTATCGAAAAAATAAAAAAAACATGTTTTGAGCGAATAAGAAGAGATGCAGCTAAATTTGAACGGAGAAACAGAGCAATTGATGGAAGAATTTAAAAAGTCCTTCAAACAGGAGAGGGCTTTTAATAAATTTCCTTTTAAAAATGTGTTAAAGAAATTTGCTTTAACATTAAACTTTTACTCTCCTGCTGCCTATAAATATGTTCGATCCTCATTTAACAAAGCATTACCGCATCCAAGAACACTAGTTACTTGGTATAGCAAAATTAACGGGGATCCTCGATTTACGTCGGAGTCTTTTAATGTTCTTATGGTCAAAAGTGATAATTCTAAGTCCAAGATTATTTGTAATTTAGTTATCGATGAGATGGCTATCCGTCAACAAAAATTTTCGATGGAAAGAAGCATGTTGGGTTTGTTAATTATGGATTAGATGACACAAACTATACACAAAATCTAGCAGCCTCTGCATTAGTTCTAATTCTCGTATGTTTTAATCAAACATGGAAAATACCTATTGGATATTTTTTTACTTATGGGTTATCTTCAGTTAAACTTGCCAATATAATAAATTTGGCACTGACAAAATGCACACAAATTAACGTCGAAGTAGCATCAGTAACATGTGACGGCAGTCAGACTAACATTGCTGCAATGCGAGTTTTAGGATGTAACCTAAACGACCCAAATAACTTGAAAACTACTTTCAAACATCCTACAACAGGAAACAATGTGGTGCTATTGTTAGACGCTTGTCACATGCTCAAACTAGTGAGAAACAGTTTTCAATCGCAGAAAATATTATTAAACAAAAATAATAACAAGATAGAATGGAAGTATTTAAAACGTTTACAAGAAATTCAAGAAATCGAAGGGCTTAGAACAGGCAATAAATTAACCAACCGTCATATTAATTTTCGAAATCAAATCATGAAGGTCAAGCCGGCATCACAGCTGCTAAGTAATAGTGTGGCTCAGTCACTTCATTTGGCCAAAGACTTGTCTTCTGAATTTTCGGAATGTGAAGCCACTGCGGAATTTATTAAAATACATAATGACATTTTTGATGTATTAAATTGCAAGGGAGACCCCAAAGCTGATGGATTTAAGAAAAGTCTTAAACTAACAACAAAAAAAGATATATACACATTAATTGTTAAATATAAAGAGTATGTTACGAACCTAAGTGTAGAAGTGAAAACAAAAAAAAACAATCAAACGAAGGGGTCAGATACACAATTTAATTATAAAAAAAATATGAAAAAAGTGTTAGATTGCAAATTTAAAACGGGATTTTTGGGTTTTCTTATTTGTCTTGAAAGCTTAAAAGTATTATATGCTAGGTTAATTGAGATTAACGTAATGGAATATATCGCAACGTATAGACTTTCACAAGACCATCTAGAATTATTTTTTAGTTGTATCCGGCAAAAATGTGGGTATAATAACAATCATAATGTTGTGCAGTTTAAATCAGCCTAAAAAAATAATAAACCACCTTGAATTAAAAAAACAGTTTAAGAGGTAACTGTGTGAACCCCCCCCCCTTGAAAAAATTAATATCTTGTGTTCTAAAACATCTACGATTGATAAAAACCATATAGAAGAAATCAATAAGTCTTCCTTTGATCATCGCCATGATGACATTGACGAGGAAAAACCACAAACTATAAAGAATAATATAAACGAAACAGCTTTGGATGAAACAGATTTTTTACTTATTTTATATTTTTGTTTGATTTATTAGTACAATAAAAATTATTTAAAAAATGTCTTTTATTTCATCAGTTAGGCTTACTTCTTATTCATCTTATAAGAAAATATACATATTTAAAAAAAAAACAATTAATTGCAGCCTTAATAAACTCCTTTTTATGGGTAGGCAACACCAACCCGCCATTGCATGTTTGTCTTTCTATCTATATCTAATCTTAGCGACGGTATTGTTTTCGTGGCTAGTGTAAGTGAGATGGATATATGTTTATTTAAAATTGTTATTAGTTTCAAAGCTACGTCGTCGCGTTTGGATAGTGGTTACGCTTTTTTCGACGCGCGGTAATGTGGTTTGCTCCTCTAGTGTTGTATAACTCAATGGTTTTAGGGCAAGGAAGGGTCCGCCGCGCAGCTCCAATGCGTGTTGGCGAACTTCACATGTCTTCGAAATATTTTTTCCTTATTACTCAGACATGCAGGTTTCCTCACGATGTTTTCCTTCACCGCCGAGCACGTGGTAAATAAGTTGAAAAAGTAATAAGGTGAAAAAGTTTATATAGATATAAGGCCAATTCCTGTTTCAGTTCAGTTCACTCACGTGATAACATGAGGTAGTGAATATTCATACACCACCACTACAGTATTGCTTAAGGTTTACTTGTTAAAACAACAAATTAAATTATTACATTGAACTAGCATAACTTATATTACTTTCTATTAAAAAGTTATTAGTAGTAACAATTCGTGCTATAAGTTTACTGTACATCGCGATTATGGTGGGTATATAGTGTTTGTAAAATTATGGTGTCGTGTGCTGGGGTCCAGACATCAACATCTTGTTTAAGTCTTTGGTTAAGAATCAAAATGCAGAAGTGCTTTACTGACATATAGGTATATCGGTAGGTATGAGGTCGAGACTATCTAATGTTTTTTTTATGTTTACGCAAACACAACACATTCAATGAAACTAGTTTTACAGATTTCATCGTGTTTTAATCACTGATCCGGTGATCAAGGATGGTGTCACTATATGTCACGGGGGAGCGTAGGTTCCTTGTGACCATGAACGTTCTACTAGTAAGATTACGTCGAAAATATAAAACAGGTTAATTAAATCTGCAATAAAATCCGTAAAACTAGTTAATTTCAGAGTATCTAACTTTGGACAACACTGACAATAAATTTGCCGTTTAAAACCCTCCAAAAACCTTAGATGATTTAATACACCCAAATATAGAGCATTAATTTTCCAAAATAAAACAGCTTCAACATTATCCTTAAAATCAAATTAGAGGGATTCTCGTAATTTACTATAATTATAGTTTATCATTCATCCTTTTTTTATAAACCAAATTGAAAATAATCAGTGGCATATCAGCAGCGTTTATATTATAACTTTAATTTTTCTACGTTTTATTTTAATATTTAAATTAACGTTGTTATATTTTTGAGGATATCCGCAGCAGAACCAGAGTGATCGACATAGCTCACCAGTAAGCTAAAGTGGCAATGGACTGGCCATATATAGCTTGAAGAACCGACAACAGACGTGGGGAAAAGGTTCTCGAGTGGCAGCCTCATACCGGTAGAGTGACCCCCACGAGATGGAGTGACGACCTGGTAAGACATGCAGGAAGTTGATGAATGTAGGTGCCTCAGGACCGTGCTTTGTGGCATTCCTTGGGATAGGCCTTCCTCTATTCAGCAGTGGAGCTGTGAAGGGCTGTATTGATGATGAGGTTATATCACAAATAATTAAAAGAAAATACAGTCCACAATGACGGTAATTGGCTACTGCGGTCTCTTAATACCTTTTTATCGTATAGGAGTGGACAAACGAGCACAGAGTCCACCTGATGGTAACATACTCACAGCATCAACCCATATACATTTATATCTATTTTCGATTAAGAATCAAAATTCAGATGCTTTGTCACCCCTGTGTATCTTGATGGAAAGCCTCGTTTCCAGTTAAAATAGTTTTCTGTTATCTACTATGGAAATACTATGGCTGGGGATGCCGTTACCACAAGTTGCAAAGCAGTCCACACTTACGGATGCCATCGTGGATCTTACGGTTACTATTCCATCATCGCCAGCAGTAATTAGTACAACCATTAAGAAGCAATTAGATAGACTGTTTTATGTTGTTCAATTCCTAGGAAGGCAGTGAACAACTCAAAACAGCTGACTTTGTTTTGAGTTTGTCACACGTATTCTACGTACAAATATAAGTTCCCAAATATTGTACGGCTTTCAAAATAAGTGAATTCGACAAAATTTTCTCATATTTCGCTATACAATAATCTTGAAGCTATTCGTTTCAAGTTCTGAAAATGTATGTATAGTCAGTAGCTTTTTTCTTTCAGCAAATTTACCTTGTAAATTTTCTGGACGGTTACGGAAAACGGAAAATAGTCGTTACTTACCATATTTATAAGCCAAAAATGATATAGAATTAATCCTTAAAAAAGATTACGTACCGATTTCCATTATCATCATTATAGCCTATCATAAGTCCACTATCTTGAGTCAACTGAACTCATCTACCTGCGCGTCTCATCGAGTAACTTTATCTAATAGTAGTGGCACGATCAACACTGCGCTTGCCAGTATGAGCCTGCTTATCAAAAAGTTTATTCCTCATCGGTTGTCGGTTCTTCGAGCTATATGGCCAGCTCACTGCTACTTCATCTTACTGATCTAATATGCTGTTTGTAAAAAATCAGCTATAAGTTTTTGAAGTAATCCACCATTTGCATACTTTTAAGTAGATAGATAAAATTAAAGTAAAAAATAACTCGAAACTTCCACATTTTGTAGAGCTTTGCTGAAGCTATATTATGTTTTTTTTATAGTATAGGATGACAAACGAGCACACAGTCCACCTGATGGTAAGTGGTTGCTGTATCCCAAAGACATCTACATCTATCCTCGATTACGAATCAAAATGCAGATGCATTGTCATCCGCGAGGACTCAGGTGGAATGCCTCGTTTCCAGTAAAGAGGGTCTCCGGTTCTCTACACTCACCACACGAAACACAGCAGCATTAAGCTACTATTTGAAGCTGGTATTCTGTGAGAGCGTGGTCCTTCCCCGGTCGAGCCGACCCACTCGTGCTACAAATATACTAATATAACTGCAGCATGGCTCTACCACGTAAAATTGTTTCACGAGGGTTGAATCACGAATGGGTCGGCTCGACCGGAGTAGAACCACGCCCTCACAGAATACCATTGTAAAATAGCAGCTTAATTATAATTTGTTTTATATGGTGAGTGTACAATGTATGTATGGTGAGTGTAGAGCACCAGCGATCCTTATAAGTGGAAATTCCAACTTAGTCCTCAGGTAATAACGAAATTAAGATTTCTACGGGCCAAAACGTCAACTTACAGAAGTTACAGCGTACTAAAGTCTACTACTAAATATGGGCCTCCCCCATACAATACGTCATAGAGGAGATATTTGCCATAGGTGCCACGTTTTACAAGCGGGCTGGCAATCGCAGTTTGCTCATCTCGTGATTTGTTACTCTCTATCCTTTCTTACAACACCCAAGGGATGACATTTAGTAGTGAATATTCTTACACTACTACTATACGGTAAGTAGAACTATGTATATTATCACAGTTTAAAGATTTTATTTTTGTAGCCAAGTGGCAATAAACTCGTCAATCTTGTTTTTTTAAGGTATAAATCCCTGCCAAAGCCAATAAGCCCGTTCTAGTCTATTAAATATTTACGAAGTCAAAATCATTCACCTTTATCGACAGAAAAATCAAGTTTCATCATATTTACCTTTTATCTTACCGCTAGTAAACTCATTTTTTCGGTTATGAAAAGCCTCGTGACACAAGCTCCACTAATCGAATCTCACCGCATTGAATTTAGCGCGAAACTGACAGATTGAAATTTATTTTAGTAATTCTGTTTGTTGTCTGGAAAAATAAAATATGTAAGTTACGGTAAGTTATTATTATAATGTTAGCGACTGTCTGAAAATCTATTGATCCCATTAATGATCAATTTACCTAACGTTTTTTTTATAGAATAAGGATGTCAAACGAACACATAGTCCACCTTATGGTAAGAGGATGCTGTGGCCCATACACATCTACATTTATTCTCGATCAAGAAACAAATTGCAGATGCTTTTTCGACACGGTGCTAAGATGGAATGGGTCGTCGATTCTCTACACTCACCATACAAAACACTGCAGCATTACCCTGATATTTTACGCTGGTATTCTGTGAATACGTTAAAGGCATGTAGGCATTTTAACTTGTGATATAGGAAATGCCAAAAAAAATTATGGCTTTCGACAGATGGCGATATAACAACCCCATTTACGCCAGACTTAGAATAGGCAGATCAGCAATAAGGGCAACATATGCCTACCAAGCGTGGCGTTTAATGAACGAAATTATTTTTTTACGTATAGTTTAATTCAATATGAAATAATGTCCACTAGACCAAATTTCGGTCACGGCGGCTTGTCTCAGCGAAGATCAATCAGCCATCTGCCATCTGCGGAGGACAATTTTAAAGAAGACGTGTGTGTGCGAAAGTGCATTCTTAATTCCCACACTCTTATAGTTCGATAGGATCAAAATTCGATAGAAAAAAGTCTCTCTGAGCTGCTATTTAAACTTTTTTGACAGAAAACCTAATATATAATTTTTGTCCCAAATCCGACATTCGAACCCGGATAAAATTACCGC
Organism: Parnassius apollo; assembly: GCA_907164705.1. Classification (NCBI taxonomy): domain Eukaryota; kingdom Metazoa; phylum Arthropoda; class Insecta; order Lepidoptera; family Papilionidae; genus Parnassius; species Parnassius apollo. The sequence continues at coordinate 136,896 of CAJQZP010001281.1, forward strand.
AGTTGATGGTTTACTACCGATACACGAGCGTAAATGAGGTCGATTTATAAATGACTTACATTAATTCTTTAAAGGATTTTTAAACCTGTAAACTAACTTATTACCAACTAGCGACCCGCCCCGGCTTCGCCTGGATAGCATCTATTAATGTAGCGCTACTTAGATTTCAGATATTCAATTATAAATGGATTAGGATTTTAAACCTGTAAATTAATTACCAACTAGCGACCCGCCCGGTTTCTACTGGATAGGATCTGGTTGCGCGGAAAACCATTCGCATTTATTTTATTTGACGGTAGGCTGCCAAATCGGTTATCCCTTTCCAAAACGACATCATTCATACCCTCCTATCGACACATCGGGGTGGTGGGGTGGGAGGGGAAAGAAGATGTTTCTAGAACATCACGTAATCATCGGAACCGAGGATATATAAGGCACGCGCGACCGACGTGCAACCTCTTCCCGCCGCGCTCGTCGTTGAAACCACACCGCCTAGGATAAAAGTGTCCTAAAGAGCCCTCTTCCTGCCGCGCCCGTTGTTGAAACCGCACCACTAGTAGAAACCGCTTTAGCCTGGAAGCAATCGAGCTCCAGGAAACCCGCCTCACCTCGTGTGAGATATAGTCGCGCACCGCCTCTCTCCGGAGTGTTCCAGAAGAAGTTCCAGAAGTCGCAGTTATAGTGCTCGACCGCATATAAGAAACATCCCGGTGATTCAATATCCAATATTATTGCCTGTTTGATATAATTGTTTTAACCCGCTCCAATTTTGTGTTCTCCTAATCAAGCAGGATTCCTTTCATCGATTTGGCAAATAATAGTTCGTTTTTAGGGAAGAGCGCGTGCATTGTACCGCATGATATAGTCGTCGTTATATAAGCGTAGAAAAATTTAGTAGAATTTAGTAGATACAGTCCACTTAGATTAATAGCTCGCGTAATAGGTTTAAGGTTCGACCGGGGAATTAGACTTCGGCAACCTTAGACACGTGGCTCCACCAGGATCTATTAACGTAGCGTTATTTAGATTTCAGATATTCAATTATAAATGGATTAGGATTTTAAACCTGTAAACTAACTTATTACCAACTAACGACCCGCCCCGGCTTTGCCTGGATAGCATCTATTAACGTAGCGTTATTTAGATTTCAGATATTCAATTATAAATGGATTAGGACTTTAAACCTGTAAACTAACTTATTACCAACTAGCGACCCGCCCCGGCTTCGCTTAAATAGGATCTATTAACGTAGCGTTATTTAGATTTCAGATATTCAATTATAAATGGTTTAGGATTTTAAACCTGTAAACTAACTTACTACCAACTAGCGACCTGCCCCGGCTTTGCCCGGATAGGATCTATTAATGTAGAGTTATTTAGATTTCAGATATTCAATTATAAATGGATTAAGACTTTAAACCCGTAAGCTAACTTATTATCAACTAGCGACCCGCCCCGGCTTCGCTGGATAGGATCTATTAACGTAGAGTTATTTAGATTTCATTTATTTAATTATAAATAGTTTAGGATTTGAAACCTCTAAATTAACTTATTACCAACTAGCGACCCGCCCCGGCTTCGTCTGGATAGGATTTATTAAAGTAGCGTTATTTAGATTTCAGATATTTAATTATAAATGGTTTAGGATTTGAAACCTGTAAACTAACTTATTACCAACTAGCGACCCGCCCCGGCTTCTCCTGGATAGGATCTATTAACGTAGCGTTATTTAGATTTCAGATATTCAATTATAAATGGATTAGGATTTTAAACCCGTAAACTAACTTATTACCAACTAGCGACCCGCCCCGGCTTCGCCTAGATAGGATCTATTAACGTAGCGTTATATAGATTTCAAATATTCAATTATAAATGGATTAAGATTTTAAACCTGTAAAATAACTTATTACCAACTAGCGACCCGCCCTGGCTTCGCCTGAATACGATCTATTAACGTAGCGTTATTTAGATTCAGATATTCAATTATTAATGGATTAGGATTTTAAACCTGTAAACTAACTTATTACCAACTAGCGACACGCCCGGTTTCGCCTGGATAAGATCTATTAACGTAGCGTTATTTAGATTTCAGATATTCAATTATAAATGGATTAGGATTTTAAACCTGTAAACTAATTTATTACCAACTATCGACCCGCCCCGGCTTCGCCTGAATAGGATCTTTTAACGTAGCGTTATTTAGATTTGAGATATTCAAATATAAATAGATTAGGATTTTAAACCTGTAAACTAACTTATTATCAACTAGTGACCCGCCTGGCTTCGCCTGAATAGGATCTATTAACGTAGCGTTATTTAGGTTTCAGATATTCAATTATAAATAGATTAGGATTTTAAATCTGTAAACTAACTTATTACCAACTAGCGACCCGCCCCGGCTTCGCCTGGATAGGATCTATTCATCATCATCATCATCATTACAGCCCTTCACAAGTCCACTGCTGAACATAGGCCTCCCCCAAGTAATGCCACAAAGCACGGTCCTGAGCCACCTGCATCCATCGACTTCCTGCATATCTTACCAGGTCGTCACTCCATCTAGTGGGGGGTCGCCCTACACTACGCCTACCGGTACGAGGCTGCCACTCGAGAACCCTTCTTCCCCATCGGTTATCGGTTCTTCGAGCTATATGGCCGGCCCATTGCCACTTCAGCTTAGCCCGCCCCGGCTTCGCTTAAATAGGATCTATTAACGTAGCGTTATTTAGATTTCAGATATTCAATTATAAATGGATTAGGATTTTAAACCTGTAAACTAACTTACTACCAACTAGCGACCCGCCCCGGCTTTGCCTGGATAGGATCTATTAATGTAGAGTTATTTAGATTTCAGATATTCAATTATAAATGGATTAGGATTTTAAACCCGTAAGCTAACTTATTATCAACTAGCGACCCGCCCCGGCTTCGCTGGATAGGATCTATTAACGTAGAGTTATTTAGATTTCATTTATTTAATTATAAATAGATTAGGATTTGAAACCTGTAAATTAACTTATTACCAACTAGCGACCCGCCCCGGCTTCGGCTGGATAGGATTTATTAACGTAGCGTTATTTAGATTTCAGATATTCAATTATAAATGGATTAGGATTTGAAACCTGTAAACTAACTTATTACCAACTACCGACCCGCCCCGGCTTCTCCTGGATAGGATCTATTAACGTAGCGTTATATAGATTTCAAATATTCAATTATAAATGGATTAGGATTTTAAACCTGTAAAATAACTTATTACCAACTAGCGACCCGCCCCAGCTTCGTCTGGATAGGATTTATTAACGTAGCGTTATTTAGATTTCAGATATTCAATTATGAATGGATTAGGATTTGAAACCTGTAAACTAACTTATTACCAACTACCGACCCGCCCCGGCTTCGCCTGAATACGATCTATTAACGTAGCGTTATTTAGATTCAGATATTCAATTATTAATGGATTAGGATTTTAAACCTGTAAACTAACTTATTACCAACTAGCGACACGCCCGGTTTCGCCTGGATAAGATCTATTAACGTAGCGTTATTTAGATTTGTGATATTCAATTATAAATGGATTAGGATTTTAAACCTGTAAACTAACTTATTACCAACTATCGACCCGCCCCGGCTTCGCCTGAATAGGATCTGTTAACGTAGCGTTATTTAGATTTGAGAAATTCAAATATAAATGGATTAGGATTTTAAACCTGTAAACTAACTTATTACCAACTAGTGACCCGCCCTGGCTTCGCCTGAATAGGATCTATAAACGTAGCGTTATTTAGGTTTCAGATATTCAATTATAAATAGATTAGGATTTTAAACCTGTAAACTAACTTATTCCTAACTAGCGACCCGCCCCGGCTTCGCTTAAATAGGATCTATTAACGTAGCGTTATATAGATTTCAGATATTCAATTATAAATGGATTAGGATTTTAAACCTGTAAACTAACTTATTACCAACTAGCGACCCGCCCCGGCTTCGCCTGGATAGGATCTATTAACGTAGTGTTATTTAGATTTCAGATATTCAATTATAAATGGATTAGGATTTTAAAGCTGTAAACTAACTTATTACCAACTAGCGACACGCCCCGGCTTCGCCTGTATAGGATCTACTAATGTAGCGTTATTTAGATTTAAGATATTCAATTATAAATGAATTAGGATTTTAAACCTGTAAACTAACTTATTACCAACTAGCGACCCGCCCCGGCTTCGCCTGTATAGGATCTACTAATGTAGCGTTATTTAGAATTCAGATATTCAATTATAAATGAATTAAGACTTTAAACCCGTAAGCTAACTTATTATCAAAAAAGCGACCCGCCCCGGCTTCGCTGGATAAGATTTAATAACGTAGCGTTATTTAGATTTCAGATATTTAATTATAAATAGATTAGGATTTGAAACCTGTAAACTAACTTATTACCAACTAGCGACCCGCCCCTTCTTCGCCTGGATAGGATCTATTAACGTAGTGTTATTTAGATTTCAGATATTCAATTATAAATGGTTTAGGATTTTAAACCTGTAAACTAACTTACTACCAACTAGCGACCCGCCCGGGCTTTGCCCGGATAGGATCTATTAATGTAGAGTTATTTAGATTTCAGATATTCAATTATAAATGGATTAAGATTTTAAACCCGTAAGCTCACTTATTATCAACAAGCGACCCGCCCCGGCTTCGCTGGATAGGATCTAATAACGTAGCGTTATTTAGATTTCAGATATTCAATTATAAATGAATTAAGATTTTAAACCCGTAAGCTCACTTATTATCAACAAGCGACCCGCCCCGGCTTCGCTGGATAGGATCTAATAACGTAGCGTTATTTAGATTTCAGATATTCAATTATAAATGGATTAGGATTTAAAACCTGTAAAGTAAATTATTACCAACTAGCGACCCGCCCCAGCTTCGCCTGGATAGGATCTACTAATGTAGCGTTATTTAGATTTCAGATATTAAATTATAAATGAATTAAGATTTTAAACCCGTAAGCTCACTTATTATCAACAAGCGACCCGCCCCGGCTTCGCTGGATAGGATCTATTAACGTAGCGTTATTTAGATTTCAGATATTTAATTATAAATAGATTAGGATTTGAAACCTGTAAACTAACTTATTACCAACTAGCGACCCGCCCCAGCTTTTCCTTTATACGACCTATTAACGTAGCGTTATTTAGATTTCAGATATTCAATTATAAATTGATTAGGATTTTAAACCTGTAAACTAATTTATGACCAATTAGCGACCAACCCCGGCTTCGCCTGGATAGGATCTATTAACGTAGCGTTATTTAGATTTCAGATATTCAATTATAAATGGATTAAGATTTTAAACCTGTAAACTAACTTATTACCAACTAGCGATCCGCCCCGCCTTCGCCTGGATTGGATCTATTAATGTAGCGTTATTTAGATTTCAGATATTCAATTATAAATGGATTAGGATTTTAAATCTGTAAACTAACTTATTACCAACTAGCGACCCGCCCCGGCTTCGCCTGGATAGGATCTATTCATCATCATCATCATCATTACAGCCCTTCACAAGTCCACTGCTGAACATAGGCCTCCCCCAAGTAATGCCACAAAGCACGGTCCTGAGCCACCTGCATCCATCGACTTCCTGCATATCTTACCAGGTCGTCACTCCATCTAGTGGGGGGTCGCCCTACACTACGCCTACCGGTACGAGGCTGCCACTCGAGAACCCTTCTTCCCCATCGGTTATCGGTTCTTCGAGCTATATGGCCGGCCCATTGCCACTTCAGCTTACTAATCCGTTGGGCTATGTCGGTCACTCTGGTTCTACTGCGGATATCCTCATTTCTGAGTCTATTACGCAGAGAAACTCCGAGCATAGCCCTCTCCATAGCTCGCTGAGCGACCTTGAGCGTCCTCATACGGCCAGCAGTGAAGGACCACGTCTCTGATCCGTAAGTCATCACTGGCAACACGCACTGGTTGTACACTTTAGTTTTCAGAGATTGAGGTATACCTGACGAGAAGATGTGTCGTAATTTCCCGAACGCTGCCCAGCCGAGTTGAATCCGTCGATTGACCTCTCGGTCGAAGTTGGACTTACCTAGTCGGACTATTTGTCCCAGGTAAACGTACTCGTCAACAACTTCGAGCATAGTGCTCCCCACAACTACCGGCATAGGTGTGACATGGACATTGAACATAATCTTTGTTTTGTCCATGTTCATCTTAAGACCTATCCGTTGGGAGACACCATTGAGGTCATTGAGCATAGTGCTAAGGTCCTCCAGCGATTCTGCCATAAGGACTATATCGTCGGCAAATCGAAGGTGAGTGATGTACTCGCCATTGATGTTAATACCGTATCCTTTCCAGTCCAGTAGCTTGAAAACGTCTTCCAAAGCAGCGGTGAAGAGTTTCGGGGATATAACGTCACCCTGTCTTACACCTCTCTGCAGTTGGATAGGTTTCGAGCTCTGGTTCTGTACTCGGATAGCCATCGTAGCCCTACTGTACAAACACTTCAGCACTTCGATATACCGACAGTCAACTTGGCACCGCTGAAGGGACTGCAGCACCGCCCAACTTTCGACGGAATCAAAGGCTTTCTCATAGTCCACATACGCCAGGCAAAGTGGCAAATTGTACTCGTCAGTCTTCTGTACAATCTGCCGCAGGGTATGTATGTGGTCTATGGTACTGAAGCCTTTTCGGAAACCGGCTTGTTCGGGAGGCTGGAAGTCGTCGAGTCTGCTTGCGAGACGATTCGTAATGACTCTCGAAAACAGCACGTAGACGCGGCTCAGAAGGGAAATCGGTCTGTAGTTCTTCAAGAGAGCGTTGTCGCCTTTCTTAAAGAACAAGACCACCGCACTTCTGCTCCACGCCTCTGGAGTAGTGCCACCATGGAGGACGGAATTGAAGAGCTTCTGAAGGACTTCAAGTACCGGTGTTCCACCCGCTTTCAGAAGCTCCGCTGTAATTCCATCCTCGCCCGGGGCCTTGCCGTTTTTAAGGTGTTGGAGAGCCATTCTAATCTCGCTCAGACTGACGTCCGGGATATCATCGGAATAGTGTCGGATAAGACTTGCTCTTGGATCGTCACTCACACTTGAGTGTGGCTCCAACGATGATGTGTACAGCTGCCCATAGAACCTCTCAATCTCACTCAGAATCTCAGGTGTCCCGGAAACGATGTTGCCACACTCAGTCTTCAGCCTTGACAGTTGGCTCTTTCTGGCAGACAGATCTCTGGCAAAGACTTTGGAGCCCTGGTTCCGCTCGATCGCTTCTTTAATACGAGAAGTATTAAAGTTGCGTAAGTCTCGCCGCATGCATTTGGAGATCTGTCTGTTCAGTTGCCTGTATGCTGTCAAATCTGTTGACGATTGCAGCCTCATCTCCCGTCTAACAGCCATGAGATTAAGAGTGTGATCGGAGAGTTTTTGTGTTCTTCTGCGGCGGGTCTTGCAGAACTTAGCTCCGACCGCATGGACAGTTTCCACGAGCTTGTCATTCATATCGTCCACTGCATTGCAATCTTGTTGGCACTGAAAGCGGTTGTGTAACTCGAGCTGAAAGTTTTCTGGATTCTGGATTAGAGCACGAGGGGGACGGAGCGTTGACTTCATTAGACGAGACCTCTCCAACTTAACGTTTAGGTTCAGTGTGCCTCTAACCATTCGGTGATCGCTGCCAGTTTTCACCCTTGCGATCACTGAGACATCACTGAACAGTTGGCGTCTGGTCGTCATAATGAAGTCAATCTCATTTTTTGTCGAACCGTCGGGGCTCGACCAGGTCCACTTCCTGTGGGGCCGCTTCTGGAAGAAAGAGTTCATCATAAAGAGTCCCTCTTTCTCCATAAAGTCGGCCAGCTGCTGGCCCCTTCGGTTCCGTTGCCCTATTCCAAATTTCCCTAACTTCAGCTCACCGTTTTCTCTTGTGCCTAGTTTTGCGTTGAAGTCTCCCATCAACACCGTGTAGTGGGTTTTGGAGGAATGCATGGCTTTGGAAATATCCTCATACATTTCCTCCACCTCCTCATCGGAATGTGCCGAGGTTGGTGCGTAAACCTGTATGACCTTCAGCGAATACCGTTTGGTGATTCTGAGTATCAGGTACGCGACCCTCGTCGACACACTCCCAATCTTTACAACGTTGTTGACGAGAGACTTGTGGACGATAAATCCGACACCTCCTTGGGACAGATGGTCGCCCTCCCGGTGATAGAACAAGTTGCCGGATTCGAGAATCACCGTGTCCTCCCCCTCTCTTCGGACCTCGGATAATCCTATAATACTCCAGCGCAACTTGTCTATCTCTTCTTCCAGCTCCAGGATCTTCTCGTCGGTCCTCAGTGTGCGTGCGTTAAATGTTGCCAGGTCGAGTCGTCGTAGGTGGCAACCGAACCTCCACCGGAGATTCTTAGCACCCCCTGCCCCGCCGTTACCATGGTCGCCACCGTAGCCAGGAATAGCGGAGCCGCCGGGGACTGGGGGCCGTCTATTTGTGTAATTGTTCATGGGGGGTATATTGCCATAGTTGCCACGCTTGGCGAGCGGGTTGGCAACCGCAGTTTTTTTTTTTTATCGTACAGTTGCTGTTATCAGGAAGATGCTGCTGCCCATCTCCTGCCTGTCTCCCTCTGTCGCCTTTTACGACACCCACGGGAAGATATGGGGTAGTGGATATTCTTAACCGCCACTACACGGCAATATAGATATTAACGTAGTAACGATAGGATCTATTAACGTAGCGTTATTTAGATTCAGATATTCAATTATAAATGGATTAGGATTTTAAACCTGTAAACTAATTTATTACCAACTAGCGACCCGCCCCGGCTTCGCCTGGATAGGATCTATTAATGTAGCGTTATTTAGATTTCAGATATTCAATTATAAATGGATTAGGATTTTAAACCTGTAAACTAACTTATTACCAACTAGCGACCCGCCCCGGCTTTGCCTGGATAGGATCTATTAACGTAGCGTTATTTAGATTTCAGATATTCAATTATAAATGGATTAGGATTTTAATCCTGTAAACTAACTTATTACCAACTAGCGACCCGCCCCGGCTTCGCCTGGATACGATCTATTAATGTAGCGTTATTTAGATTGCATGTATTATAATATCATTTACTTTATCAATTTTTCTTGTTTAAAAAATCTGATAGAGTACAGCCTAGATCCTTTCTGTCATTGCCTTCTATCTGCTTGTAAAGTTTTTTCACAATCGGTTTCAAGTACTCTGAAAATTGGCACGGACAGACAAACAGACAAACATTTTATGAATGGTTGTTTAATTCTAGCATGTAAACAAGCCCGTGAACCTAATAGAAGCCACTTATTACTAAATTGCAAACACTTCAACTTTATTTATATTATGTATTGATTACCTAAAATTTCTATAATTTCTAAAATTGTATACGATTTGCATTTATTTTTGAGGGTAATTTCAGATCGATTTTTATTCTGTCTTTAACTTAAAAATGTTAAAGTAGCAAGCAATATCCGACCCTGTACTCGTATTCACGGAACGCCAGAAGAGTGAAAAGATTGGCAAGAACTGTCAAGAGCAAGATGTTCACAATTTCGTCGCGGCGTTCTGCTTTGAATTAAACAGTACATATTTTCACAATCCACGTTTTCACCGGCTACCAGGTCCCTAATTTTTTGTTTTCATTTTACAATTGCCTATGAGTTAAAAAACTTAAATAAGCATCATTTTTGCATAATTACTTAAAATGTTAAAATCATTAATTAAGTTTAAGTCAACGGTATTACGGTAATAAAAACTAATAAATTCAATCATGCTGGAACAAGCTTATCAGTATACATAGCATATACATATTTTTTATAGATTTGATAAAAAATTACATTATTTACATCGATATTTTACGTTATAAACATAAGTTATATAGCATTATCATATACCAATTGCCATCCTCATTCTTAGTGACGTAATTCGCATACCTGGCGCATCTGGTCCGCGTAATAGAGGTTGCTCATTTTTTAATAACGATACTTACTAATGATTATACTTATAATTAAATAATTCATAATATAAATGAGTATAGCTTAGAAAGTTGATATAATATTCACTAATTATTAATGAAAATCCTATCAATATACTACGTAAGGCACATGTGCGCAAGTACTGGTGCACTCTCTGTTCCCTTACTCTCCTAGTCTGATGGCACTGTAATACGACACGACCGAACGGAGGTTTGGCTTCTCGTGTTTTCCGAGGCTACTGAGACCGACTCCGAGCTGCTACTGAGAATTTATTGACATATAATCTAAATTATCGATTTTTATTTGACCCTGGGTTCTTACCAGGGACATGGGTCGCAGTTGCAATTACGATGAAAGCAGTCTTCACCATTAGTTTGTGGAATTTGGGCTCGCCATGTTTTTATTGAAACTTTCACTAGCAATCACGCTGCAGGCAAGGTTGGCAATTGTAGATGTTCGTCTCCCTTAGACCGCTGTTTAGTTTGCTTTTTCCAATGTTTTTATATTCAAAAAAAATCTAACAACGTTGTTAAAGTGGTTAAAGGTAAAATTAGTAAAATAGTTACTTATTTTACCTTTAACCACACCTGTAGGATGTAGAAAAGGCCTTTGTCCAACAGTAGTTATAAGCTTTAGAAAATCAAGAGAAACATCAACTAAACATCCATCTGATGCCAAGTAGCTACTGCAGTCCATGGACCAGTAACCTAAAACCGACTTCAAAAAATTATATCTACAATGGAATGTCTCACAACCTACACCTAATAGCTCTCTATACCCTTCGGAACGGAACGCACCAGTGCAAGCACTGCTATTGGACATTAGAAGTAGGTAAGAGTGTGGTACCTATAGAGATTGAGTCCTAGTCAGAAAATGTGTCCTAGCTTTTAGTAAAAATCTATCTAGAAGTCTTGTTTCTCCCATGTCCAAAGGCCATGGTGATTTACGTAATCAATAGTGTCGTGAGCTAAGATTGTGTATATCGAACGGATTTTAAGCGCCTAATAATTAAATAACACATTTAATTTTTTTATATTTATATTTCTGATAAAAAAGTAAAGCAATCTGGCCATAAAAGAAGGCTTCATTTTTGCTTCCTAAAGTATATTTCAATGATTCTACATATTTCCGACAAAAGTAGCGAGATAAAAGTAGCGAGATAAAAGCGTTTTAGAGGTTTTTAAAAAGCAATAATATTACGTCATGAGGAAGCAAAAATCCACTTCCTTACTCCGACAACAGGAAAAGTGAATTTGTCGGCGAACAGCGACTTCCGTTTGTATTTTGAAATAATACTTGAAATGTTTTCTTCGAAATTTTATTAAGCTTATAGCAAAAGTTAAGCTTTTGTTTTATTTCATAGAAAGTAAATAAAGTTTGACAGAATTTTTTCCATTACTGCTGGTTGTAAGCTCGAGATCATTCAGCGAACTATGCAGAGATCTATGCTTCTCTTATCTTGGAGTTTCTCTGCGAGATAGACTTCATAATGAGAATACCAGCTGCAGAAATGTAGTGACCGAAGTGGTAATGGCCGGCGCATGTATTTAGAAGAATTGCACCTGAAAGTGAAGTGTAGTTTAGCCAGGTCGATACTCCACCACCAAATGGTGGTAGAGTGTTGACCTGGTAATGTTTGCAGGAAGTTCATGTATTTAGTAGGCACGGAACTGTGTTATAAGGGTGCCTTGATGTTCAGCAGTGGACTTGTGAAGGGCTGTAAAGGTGATGATGTTTACTTAATTTCGTGTGATGACAATGGAAACTACCATAATAACATATTTGTTGTTTTCTGACATAACATCATTTTCCGTGATCGCTACACTTAACGATTACAGATCCAATGCTATATTATGCATTCAGTATACAGGCTAACTAGTGCGATGAAGAACATTTATGATAGTTTTTAAATACTTGTAAGCTTGTAAACTTGTAATTATCATTCTGCAGATTAAAACAATATCATGTATTAATTAACACAATTATTATCTAATTGATTTTTTAATCCACCTGCATTATTTTTTAAATTTGAGCTATGATATAAAAACGTCTACAGTGGGCACTGTCCAGAAAGTTCAAAATACACAGTGGTACCGACAGCGTTATAATAATCAAATCCATAGGCAATGCCCGATCAGGTCTGTTATTATAAAACAGTCTGAAGTTAAATACTGTGATTTTCTATTCTTATGATACTTAGGACGTTTTGGGGTAGGGTAAATTTCTAATATCATAAAATATTAAAATCATATATATTAAAAACAATGTTTAGTTAATTTTACATTAACACTCACATTACCGATGTTAGATTATTATTAAGAAAATTTCACTTTTAAACAATGAAATTACGTTTAATTAATAATGTTTAATATTTACTTCAAATACATCACCAGACTTTGACCATTCAGTGCATTAATCGCAGTCAGTACCGCAAGGGGCTTACGTCAGCTCTGAGTTATTAGTTTTGTACTGGAAGCGAGAGGATCGAAACGGGGTCTGTTAATATGAAGGATGAAGGTGGAAATTTTTAAAATATTTTAAATCTCTTCAAATAATACTTCGATTATACATATATTTACAACTTTTATATTAGAATAAGTAATAAATTGTGCTAGTTGTAGGTTTTAGAGGTATAACATTTAATATTTATTAGAACAAATAAGAAAGTTCTAACAGAACTAAGAATATTTTTTTGCTATTTTTTAGAAAACAACTTATAGTTTTCAACTAGTAATAGTTATTCAATATCTAGGTATTTTATGTGTTTTTAAACAAATGTGTTAATAGACAAATAACATTTTTATACAGGATTATTTTGCAATAAACGGCCAAAGTTGATAGAGAAGGTTTAGAATAAGTAATATGGGCATATGGTGAAGAAAAATGAATTCAAAAAGATCTCAAGCATTCTGTCCTTTTTATCTTTTAAATTCAAAAACAGTGGTAATGCATTATTTTTACTGATTTTACTGTGCACGCACAGATTCTTAAGGGTCGATCGGTAGGCAAAAAACGTTGTTGCCCATAAATCACATTCAATTTGGGATCATCATCATCATCATTACAGCCCTTTACAAGTCCACTGCTGAACATAGGCCTCCCCCAAGTTATGCCACAAAGCACGGTCCTGAGCCACCTTCATCCATCGACTTCCTGCATGTCTTACCAGGTCGTCACTCCATCTAGTGGGGGGTCGCCCTACACTTCGTCTACCGGTACGAGGCTGCCACTCGAGAACCTTTTTTTCCCAACGGTTGTCGGTTCTTCGAGCTATATGGCCGGCTCATTGCCACTTCAGCTTACTAATCCGTTGGGCTATGTCGGTCACTCCGGTTCTACTGCGGATATCCTCATTTCTAAGTTTATCACTCAGAGAAACTCCGAGCATAGCTCTCTCCATAGCTCGCTGAGCGACTTTGAGCGTCCTCATACGGCTAGCAGTGAATTACCACGTCTCAGTTCCATATGTCATCACTGGCAACACGCACTGGTTGTACAACTTAGTTTTCAGGTTTTGAGGTATACCTGACGAGAAGATGCGTTGTAATTTCCCGAACGCTGCCCAGCCGAGTTGAATCCGTCGATTGACCTCTCGGTCGAAGTTGGACTTACCTAGCCGGACTATTTGTCCCAGGTAAACGTACTCGTCAACAACTTCGAGCTTAGTGCTCCTAACAACTACCAGCGTAGGTGTGACATGGACATTAAAGATGATCCTTGTTTTGTCCATGTTCATCTTAAGACCTATCCGTTGGGAGGCACTACTGAGGTCATTGAGCATAGTGCTTAAGTCCTCCAGGGACTCTGCCATAAGGACTATATCGTCGGCAAATCGAAGGTGAGTGATGTACTCGCCATTGATGTTAATACCGTATCCTTTCCAGTCCAGTAGCTTGAAAACGTCTTCCAATGCAGCGGTGAAGAGTTTCGGGGAAATAACGTCACCCTGTCTTACACCTCTCTGCAGTTGGATAGGTTTTGTACTCTGGTTCTGTACTCGGGTAGCCATCGTAGCCCTACTGTACAAACACTTCAGCACTTCGATATACCGACAGTCAACTTGGCACCGCTGAAGGGACTGTAGCACCTCCCAAATTTCGACGGAATTAAAGGCTTTCTCATAGTCCACATACGCCAGGCAAAGTGGCAGATTGTACTCTTCGGACTTCTGTACAATTTGCCGAAGGGTATGTATGTGGTCTATGGTACTAAAGCCTTTTCTGCTCCACGCCTCCGGAGTAATGCCACCATGGAGGGCGGAATTAAAGAGCCTCTGAAGGACTTCAAGTATCGGTTTTCCACCCGCTTTCAGAAGCTCCGCTGTAATTCCATCCTCGCCCGGGGACTTGCCGTTTTTAAGGTGCTGGAGAGCCATTTAATCTCGCTCAGACTGACGTCCGGTATATCAATTTGGGATAATTTCAAATAAAATTAGAAGCCCTATTTACTCGTATTTTCAAAAACTGCAATTACAGTATATCATTGTTTATATATTTGTACTTACGCTAAAAATTTGGCTACTCTTTGGAAAATATCCCTGTATAATCATTTTTTCATCTCTTTCATTCATTCATTACAACCTATAAAAGACCACTGCTTACATAGACAAGAACATAGACCTTCCGACAAATTGTTTATCATAAAGTGGAGAGATATATTAATAGTTGCCAAGCTTGGCAGGTGGGTTGACAATAGCATTTTTTTATTTTTTTAGTTATTATTAGAACGATACCCATGCAAAACCACCACCCAAATCTTTATATTTTTTTGATCCCAGAAAATCCTTTACACAGTAATTTCCATTGAGAAATGTTAAGTTATGAAATATTTTTTTAAACTTATATAAATAACACAATTCGATCAAAGATGTAAGAAAGAATGAACATATATTTTTATAACACTTAAGCAACAAACGAACTTACCGGAACTAACATCAAAGAGTAAGCGAATGCGTTGTCACCTCTGAGGGGCGAGAGAGAATGACTTGCAGCCTGTAAATATTGGCTCTCTATACCCTTCAGACCGGATCCTGGGTGGTACCTACCCAAGCCCTTACCTACCTTTTGAAATGTTATGCATGTCATCTTTTCTCCACCTCCTCGCTGTGCACATTGCTGATTCGACGAGTCTTTGGCGGCAAACTGATGGTCGAAAATCTGTGAAGTATTCAATTGAGGCTTATGTCGTGTCTGTGATTTATTGCTTGAAGTTAATTGGAGGTGCCTTTGCAGCGAATTATTCTCAATTGAATTTTCATCGTGTTGGGCACTTAAAATTTTATAGAAGAAATCAAATTCATGCGACTGTTACTAGCTTTAGCGCTTATATATAAATTTACCAAAATTAGCATCGGCACTTTTTCTTCAACAATCAGCTTAAGCATACCTTTCCTAACATTTCAAAACAAAATATACCTATTATGTTACCATGCCTTTTGGGTTATATTTAAGTAAATAAAAAATAGCTAACTATTTAGATACGAATTAACTCCGGCTCTAACACAATAAACGTTCAGTGAATCTGTCGTTGGAATCACATCTAATAAAATATTACAAAATGTCCTTTGATGGAAACCGGTCACAACGACGTGGCACTTTAACTAATTTTACACAATTCTCATCCGCCTTCAAAATAAACCCTAATAAAATGGCCCCGTCTTGGCAATTAGAATTTCAGTAGATTTTCACTTGCACCATTTCGCACTAACAGCTGAAATTGAAACCAATTATTTTGGCACATTTAAATATTCGTAATTCGAAACAGGTGTGCTGTCATTTTTTTTAAATAAAGGACCAAACATATTTAAATCATCCTGTCTAAATGGAGCAACAACTACACCAGATGGCTGGTAGCAACTTGGTATGTGAAGGAGAAAATCAGGTCGTGTGCTTTAGAAGAAACCTATATCCAGCAGAAAACTGCCGTAGGCTCATGATTACCACACTTAGGTATTTTCGCAGTGGACGATGATGTAATCCGGTGTGGTAAATCCGTAAAAGAATCTATCACCCCATTTCGTTCCGTGGATATCATAGGAAGTGACTACGGGAAATTCCAACTATGGGAAAATCCTATTTAAATAAACAAGTTTCTATTTCTGTTTCTGACAGAAAAATCTTGGTAGAGCCATGCTGCAGGAATGTTACAGTTTTAGCACGAATAGGTTGTCTCGATCAGGGAAGGACCACGTTCTCACAGAATACTGGCGTAAAATAGCAGCTTAATGCTGCTGGGTTTTGTATGGTTAGTGTTGAGAACCGGAAACCACTTTTAATGGAAATGGGGCATTTTGTCTTAGTCCTCAGGGGTGACAACGCATGTATATTTTGATTCTTTATTAAAGATTGATATAGTTATCTATAGGCACCCACATCAATCCTTAATACAGCATGTACTTCTGAGTGGGCTGTGTGCTCGTATATCATCTTATACTATTACAATAAAATGGCATATGGCTTATAAAAGATGCAATATGAAAGGCTCATGTTCATCAGTAATATTTTAGGTGATGATGAAGGTGAATAAGCAGAATAATATATACGACAGGTCGTCAGGTTTAAAAGCCATTCTGAACTATTAAAAACATATTTTGACATCTATGGCATTAATGCTACTATGGTTTATTTCACTTGACTCTTCGTTAGCTTAAAACTTAAACATATATTTTAAGTTTTTTTTTAAAGTTCACAGTGATGTACTATAATCGACATAAAATTCAAAACTCTTCGAATCACCATTCTGCCATACCACCGGCAAATTCATTTTTCCTGTTATAAACGACGCCAAGGCGCGCTTAACGTAATCAAATCCCGTAAGTTCAACGCAATCTGAAGGAAACATTTTCTTGTGAATTTCTCTTTAATGACATCTCAACAGAAATATTTCATTACACTATGTTACTTTATGTCGTTTCAATTTTATTGAATTTCTGGCTTGATTAAGTGTTGTAGTTTTCAGCAGATTCGTACAAGTTTTCCGTACACTAAATTCTAACTCAGTAGAAAGACTCCTTTTGTGACTAAGAGTCCGTCTGGCATCATCCTTTAACTATATTTGTGTTCAAGTAGCAGTTCATGTACTGCTGGGTCCGGTCTGAAGAATATACAGATGCATTATAATTACAGGCTATGCAGCATTTCACCTCAGTTCTCAGAAGTGATAACACATCTTAGCCTTCTACGTTTAAAGATGATTCCAGGAGTCTATGAACATCAGTAATAACTGAGCATCAGGTGGACTGTTAGTTGGTTTGTCACTTCATTTTTTAAAACAAAAATATCCTTAATTGTGTGCTGTTTATTAAAATAGTAAAGTGAATTAATAAAGTACCGTAAGTAAAGTAAGTAATCATATTTGAGCATAGTCCATTGCGTTGCTTCAGCATGTGTTTGCGGACTTCATATGTTCTCCTTTATTGCTATTCTATTTTACCTCTCGGTATTTGCTATCAGCATTTACAATTGCAATTAACAATTTCGTTAGTAACAGCCGTTCAAACCCGGGTTGCTTACACGCTATTAAATTAGAGCGAGACATGGCGCTCTACTCCTATTTAAACTCCTTACTTAATTATTATATTCCCTAATTCCGAGCAAATGCAAATGACATGTAGTAGTTGCAACACTGCATGTACAACGTCGCTTGCAATTAAAGCCTCGGTGCTTCGTCACTTCAATTAGCTTCTCAGTTCTGCCTGGAGACAGCAACGAATCAATGCTCTTTGTTTTACTAATTAAAAGTTTTTTTCTGAACGTCAGATCGGTTCACGCACTTGACGATTTCGTTCATTTTTAATCAACTTCAAAAAATCTTCTTTTTTTAATGTTTTTTGTGTATATGTATATACGTGTGTATATATGTACGCAATATCTTCGTCTTCCGGACCCAATTTTGACGACTCCTTTTATTAAGTAGCTTTTCTTTAACTTCCATATAAATTTGGAGAAAATCTTCCACCTCTTAAGAGTGGAAAAATGGAGGATCAAATATTTAAATAATAATTTTAGAAATATAATGATGTAGTATATTTGAGTGAAACAACAAAATAAGTGCTGCAGATTTATTTTAGTTTTATTTCCATCTATGAGCGCTTTTAAATAGCTATGTCGACTTAAAACGTTGTATTACGTAAAATGTATCAAGGTCGTTAGTGTTTCGAACAAATTATAATTAAATAAAGAAAATAAAATGAGTGCTTAAAAGTAACAAGTAAAGGTCATAGTTAAAGCATTGTCGTTTTTATTTATCATTTGGTTACTATATCAATCTTAATATACTCGTATATAAATTACGTGTCACGTTGTTTGTCCGCGATGGACTCCTAAACTACTTAACCGATTTTAATCAAATTTGCACACCGTGTGCACTTTGGTCCAACTTGAGAGATAGGATAGTATTTTGCCCATGAGTGACCTACAATTTTTTGCGAATTTAATGATTTTTAATAGGACATGACAAAGGGTCGTCGAAAGGGCAGAACAGCGTCTGCCTGGCAAGCTAGTCTTAATATATATAAAGTACGTGTCACGTTGTTTATCCGCGATGGACTCCTAAACTACTTAACCGCTTTTAATTAAATTTGCACACCGTATGCAGTTTGGTTGAACTTGATAGATAGGTTAGTTTTTTTTTTTGCCCATGAGTGACCCAATATTTTTTGTGAATTTAAGGGTTTTTAATAGGACATAACAAAGGGTCGTCGAAAAGGGCAAAACTACGTCTGCCTGGCAAGCTAGTATATTTATAACAATCATCAACACGTAAAAGTCCATTGCTGTATGGACCTATCCCGTTATAGGAACGACTTAAATAATTACACTAAAATCTTCACATCTAAATTTCTACACTTAGGAATGTAACTTTTTCTTTAAATTCATATGAAACTACCCCTGAAATATATACAATATATTGAAAAAATAATAATTTACTTTATATTAAGTACAAAACATCCAAGTCGAATATTCCTTTTGAACATTCTCGTTTTTTAATTCTATGAGTTCAAAAGGAAGGATAGGCCCATCTAAATATTTTACTCATAAGTTTTTCATACAAGAAAAATTAGCACATCTGTCATAATACAAACGTCATATCATAACACGACGTAACCAGGGTCGAATTCACGGTACCATTATTTCATAGTTTGTAGTATATGGTATCGTGATAATACTAAGCGAAAATACCATAATTTTACCTAAAGGTCGACTTGTATTATTATTGGGTCATTTTTAATATTAACTTTACGATATCGAGCTTTTTAATATTAACTTTACGATATCGAGAATTTCTGTATTGTACATGAGTACCCCGTTTTTTTAATAAAATTAAAATTAGTTTCCTTTCTCGTCAATCGGTGCTCGATCGATGCATTTATGTTGAATCCTTGATACAACTATAACGAGAAGCTATCACGATAAAAACTCAATGCTCCAGAAGCAATCGGTTTGACAACAGAATTTCAAAATATTTTACAAATCTAATTTTCAGATTCAATTAAGCAGATATGGTTTCTATTTGTATTGTACTCTATTCTATTGTACTCTTTTCGTTTTACCCTTATATAATATGAAATATATTAGGTATCAATATTCAAAATTTAACTTACACTAAGTTTTTTAGACAAAAATAAAACAGGAATAAAAATAAAACCGTCAAAAAACCAAACGTATAGATAAAGTAGACGCGTGACTCCAAAAATCCCGACACATGGTGAAAAAAGAAACATGAAACGTCAAACGTGATATAATATTTTTTTAAATAGTATTATTTTATTTTCCATGTACAATATTTTTGAGGGTCTGAATCCAGCCCTGGCCTAATCTTGGTAACGTAACTAAATGAACCGTAAAGTAAAACTTTAAAAATGCATTTATATACTAATTTAATAGTAACAAAATTAATATAAGGTTATTAACCGATGATACGATATCCCATGTTCCTTTTTTAATTTGTATCGTAATTATTTCATTCTTTTACCATGCAACTAGACATATTTATGACAAGCAAATCTGTCCTGCGCGCGCACCACTGTCGACCAATTCGCGTTGGCCCTAAACTGTAATTTTAGGGCCAGCGCACTGGTCCATTTTAGTTGTTCGGTCGGCCCGGTCCTTACGCTAGTAATATATAAGTCGATGCATTATATAAAGTAAATATTAACTGATAAGATAAACTATAATAGTAAAACGTTATCTACAGTATACATATATTAATTTAATTCTATATCTTATTAAATGGAGGTAACTACAGCGTAATGATTTACAAAATAGTTGACTCAACCGGGGATGGACCAAACTCGCTTAGAATAACAGCGAAAAGTTGGATTTCGTATGAGTTACGGTAACCTTTGACGCTTTTTATCGGTAGTGCGGCATTTCAACATAATTCCTGTTAAATGTACAGCCTGTTAAAGCCCACCGCTGAACATAGATTCCCTGATCCGGGGGATAATTGCTACAGTTGCCACGCATGGCAGGTGGGTTAGCAACATTTTTGTTATCTTTAATTAGTCGTTAGTTGGTGTCGTTAGTTTTTTAGTTGTTATCAGGAACACGCTGCAGCAAACCTACTTATTTTATTCCCTACAACCTCTTACGATACCCGCAGAACAATATGTGGTAACGAGTATACATACTTACATCGCGACAACATGCTCCATTATATATTTGAACAAAAATTAATGTAGGTGTAAACTAAATATTATCTTCTTCTGCAATATAATTACAGTTATAAAACATCCTTCCAAAACAAAACGCGCCTTAAGTAAACGAAACGAGGGGCTAAGTTGTAGCGCCTTTAATTAAAATCAGCAGCATTTATACTATTAATTTGTTACCCAATTTTTTTCTTTTTTTTTAAATCGGAGGAGTTAAAGACATAAAAAATTCACTTTTTTGCTTTTGTTATCTCGTTGCTAGCTGAGTTTTTGATTAAATGGGCTTTGCACTTGAAATAAGACCTATTAATAAATATTTGATAAAACGTAGAATGGCTAAAATCTAATTTTGTTTCGTAACATTTCTAAATAAAATCTAACTAAATAGAAAAAGAAGGTAAATTATAATTGTTTGGTGAAGTTATCGTATCATTCCTTGATCTCATGTTTTCTTTGTAATAGGAGATTAACTGAGGTATTTTCTTAATAACAACTAAAAATAATAAAACATTGCGCATATCAACAGCATTGGCAAGCGTTGCAAATGTCGTAATATCCCTCGTAAGAGGAAAACTATGAAGAGGCCTATGTTCAGAAAAGAACTTTTGGTAGACTGGAATACATATGTTATATATGGCATGAATGAATGAAATCCATACCATCCAAAAATATTACTATCTTTTGTGCTTCGCCGCAGTCGGGTAGGAAAACATGCTACTACTGGTTACCTAAAATTATGGCCCCGAGCCACCTGCATCGATCGATTGCCTGCGTGTTTCGTCCGGTCGTGACTCCGTCTAGTGGTCTACAGTGTATTAGCGGTGTGAGAATGTTCACCACCATATCATCCTGTCGGTGTTAAGAGACGATAAGAGGGAACTAACTCCATCATCTTCCTAATAATACCTTGATATAACACTGCAGATAACAATCCGTTTGCCAATGTGGCAATTATAGCAAATCTCCCCTCTATAAGAAAACAACTGAATAAAATTATAGGTTCTATATTTCATTATTAGCAGAATTAAGTAGACGCTTAATTACTTTAATTACCACCACGCTAAATAATCAAAAACGAGAGGTAACCGAGGACGCGCTGAATTCTCGCATAAATTGCTAATAAATAAGAAGTAATAACAACAAAGAAAATTTACTTGTATTTCCTTTACGATTTCGCACTCGACGCGAAAACATTAGATAAATATTTCATTAGGCATAATACCAGATAGAAATACAAGTCATAAGCGTTTAAGGATTTTGTTGATCATAATTAGAAGTAAAATCATGCTTTTAAATCCTCTCTCATTGTAGGGAATTGTAGAGATTTTTTTTCATAAACGCCATTTGGTAGGCGAATTGGTGTATGCTGTCACAGTCATCTAGTACATTTGAATTTTCTGTCATCGAATAAGGGATGCAACTATATCATGCACATTTCCTCACACAGGTTGCAAGCTCCCTAATAAAATCTTACTCGACTTGAGATTCCTTCCTATCTAAGATCTCACAATCAGCAGTTGTGTTTGTACTTAAATGAGACGGTGATTAATATCGAGTCATCAATGATCGTAGTAGTACGAATATCACTCATTAAGCTTGGAGATGCTCGAAATTTAAAAATGAAACGCACCCGTGTTATGTTTCTAAAAATCAAATTTTAGAAACATAACACGGATGCGTTTAATTAAACTATTATTTACGAATTTTATCGCGTTTAATTCAACTTCAATTTATTTTTATTATCCCGACGTTTCGGGTGCTTTACAGCACCCATGGTCACGGGGGGACTGAGATGTTTGACGTCCCAATGTCATAGTCATACTACATTCAGTTTTTGAATATTAATTTTTGGTCCGATTTACGCAAAATGAGCTTATAGTATCATGAAGTCTTGCAGTGGTATGCTTGGGTTTGGGTTTAATTTTGTAAATTATAGGATACCAAGCAGCTGGCAGCACCCATCCATCTTCTGTATTGAAATTTGAATGTTTTTTAATTTCAATAGCCTTGCGTATCATCCTTGGTAGGAATCGGTGTTCTTTTACGAGGATTTGTGTTTTATCAAATCTAATGTAATGGCCCCACCATTACATACCTCCCTTAGAACAAAATCATTTATTGAGGAATCTGTTGTTGAAACTCTAAGTCACCCACCCTATAGCCCTGATTTAGCTCCTTGTGATTTTTTTTTAATCACAAAAGTCAAATAAAAAATAAAAGGCAAGTTTTTTTCAAGCGCCAAAGAAGCCGTGGCTGCCTACGAAGAAGCGATTTCCGACCTGTCAGATTAAGACTGGCAAGTGTTTTCAAAGTTGGTTTAGGCGAATGGAACTTTGTATAGAATATGATAAAGAATATTTTGAAAAGATGTAAAATAAATATTAATAGTATGTAGTACACTTTTTGTATATCTTTTTTTTATAAGAAAAGGGTGACAAGCGAGCACACAGTCCACCTGATGGTAAGTGGCTGCAGTGGCCCATAGACATCTACATCTATCCTCGATCACGAATCAAAATGAAGATACGTTGTCAGCCTTCAGGACTAAGATGGAATGCCTCTTTTCCAGTGAATAGGGTCTCCGGTTCTCTACACCCACCATACGAAAGACAGCAGCATTAAGCTGCTATTAGACGCTGGTATTCTGTGAGAGCGTGGTCCTTCCCCGTTCAAGCCGACCCATTCGTGGTACAACTATACAATTAATATAACTGCAGCATGGCTCTACCACATAAGATCAAAACTTATTGAGTGTCCTACGTCGAAGTAGTACTAGTAGAACAGAAAGTAGAGACTCCTAAATCTGTCATTGTGCGCTTATTAAATATTATTTTTGGTCAAGGATATTTAGTAATTTTTAAGGGTATGGCGGAGAAGATATGATAACAGATACTTTAACGTTAACTAAAGAATTTATGTTCGTCTTGGAGCCAAGCTGTAACAATATTATGCTTGCAGTACAAATGACTTGGCTCGACCCTGGAAGAACCATGTTCGTACGGAATACCCGCGTACAACAGTGGCATAACACTGCTGTATTCGTATGATGAGAGTAGAAAGCTTGTAACCTTAGATCCTTACAATTCATAACGATTTATCATATATGTTTAAGGATGACAACGCTTTTGCATTTTTATTCTTAATATTCTGCATTTTAATCCAATATCTATGCCTGTTTTTCATAAAAATTATATATGTTTAAGGATAAAACTGATATCAGTTTAGTAATTACACATGTTGTTTCATAGTATATAATTTTTTTCCTTAAATATTTCACAGGTATCAGGTGACAACCCTATCAGAATATACCTATTCTACATACATTTCGACGTTGTATGGAAGCTTCTCCTCTGGTCCTTACTTTTGTGACTTATTGCTCACGTTTCGCGCCGGTGACGATATTGAATATATAATATTAACGTAATATAAAGATGACAATTGCAACATATAAGGTGATTGAAAATTGAAAATTTGGTGGGTTTAATTGATATATTTTTTTTAAGTTTTATAGATTATGAACCAAAATTTTGGTATATGATTTTTGACTATATGGCCTTAGATTGCGTTAGGATAAGACGATAGAAAAGAAATTGCAAAATAGGTTCTAATTAGTTACATTTCTCCAAGACACCACAATATTTTTTCGAATAAGGTCATGGAATAATTTTAAGGCATAATAAATAATCTCGCTCAGACTGACATCCGGAATATCATCGGAATAGTATCGGGTAAGACTTGCTCTTACATCGTTACTCACACTTGCGTGTTGCTCCAACGATGATGTGTACAGCTGCCCATAGAACCTCTCAATCTCACTCAAAATCTCAGGTGTCTCGGAAACGATGCTGCTACACTCAGTCTTCAGCTTTGACAGTTGGCTCTTTCTGGCAGACAGATCTCTGGCAAAAACTTTGGAGCCCTGGTTCCGCTCGATCGCTTCTTTAATACGAGCAGTATTAAAGTTGCGTAAGTCTCGCCGCATGCATTTGGAGATCTGTCTGTTCAGTTGCCTGTATGCTGTCAAATCTGTTGACGATTGCAGCCTCATCTCCCGTCTAACAGCCATGAGATTAAGAGTGTGATCGGAGAGTTTTTGTATTCTTCTGCGGCGGGTCTTGCAGAACTTAGCTCCGACCGCATGGACAGTTTCCACAATCTTCACACAATCTTCTAGGCACTGAAAGCGGTTACGTTACTCGAGCTGAAAAGATTCGGGATTCTGGATTAGAGCACGGGGGGGACGGAGCGTTGACTTCATTAGACGAGACCTCTCCAACTTAACGTTTAGGTTCAGTGTGCCTCTAACCATTCGGTGATCGCTGCCGGTTTTCACCCATGCGATCACAGAGACATCACTGAACAGTTGGCGTCTGGTCGTCATAATGAAGTCAATCTCAATTTTTGTCGAACCGTCGGGGCTCGACCAGGTCCACTTCCTGTGGGGCTGCTTCTGGAAGAAAGAGTTCATCATAAATAGTCCCTCTTTCTCTATTAAGTCAGCCAGCTGCTGGCCCCTACGGTTCCGTTGCCCTACTCAAAACTTCAGCTCACCGCCTTCTCTTGTGCCTAGTTTTGCGTTGAAGTCTCCCATCAACACCGTGTAGTGGGTTTTGAAGGAATGCATGGCTTTAGAAATATTACATACATTTCCTCCACCTCCTCATCGGGATTTGCTGAGGTTGGTGCGTAGACCTGTATGACCTTCAGCGAATACCGTTTGGTGATTCTGAGTGTCAGGTACGCGACCCTCGTCGATACACTCCCAATCTTTACAACGTTGTTGACGAGAGACTTGTGGACGATAAATCCGACTACGTGCTGTTTTCGAGAGTCATTACGAATCGTTTCGCACGCGGATATAGTCCTTACGTCAGAATCGCTGGAGGACCTTAGCACTATGCTCAATGACCTCAATGGTGTCTCCCAACGGATAGGTCTTAAGATGAACATGGACAAAACAAAGATCATGTTTAATGTCCATGTCACACCTATGCCGGTAGTTGTTGGGAGCACTATGCTCGAAGTTGTTGACGAGTACGTTTACCTGGGACAAATAGTCCGACTAGGTAAGTCCAACTTCGACCGAGAGGTCAATCGACGGATTCAACTCGGCTGGGCAGCGTTCGGGAAATTACGACACATCTTCACGTCAGGTATACCTCAATCTCTGAAAACTAAAGTTTAAAACCAGTGCGTGTTGCCAGTGATGACTTATAAATCAGAGACGTGGTCCTTCACCGCTGGCCGTATCAGAATGCTCAAAGTCGCTCAGCGAGCTATGGAGAGGGCTATGCTCGGAGTTTCTCTGCGTGATAGACTCAGAAATGAGGATATCCGCAGTAGAACCAGAGTGACCGACATAGCCGAACGGATTAGTAAGCTGAAGTGGCAATGGGCCGGCCATATAGCTCGAAGAACCGATAACCGATGGGGAAGAAAGATTCTCGAGTGGCAGCCTCGTACCGGTAGGCGTAGTGTAGGGCGACCCCCCACTAGATGGAGTGACGACCTGGTAACACATGCAGGAAGTCGATGGATGCAGGTGGCTCAGGACCGTGCTTTGTGGCGTTACTTGGGGGAGGCCTATGTTCAGCAGTGGACTTGTGAAGGGCTGTAATGATAATGATGATAATGATGATATTAAATAAACATATCTAAATTCTTGTAAACCATTTTTTAATTCATAACGAAGTTTTATTAAAAATAAATAAAAATGTTGTTTGGCGCTTACTTAGTTTTTAACGAGCATGTGCTCGGTATAACTATCTCATAATTTGCGTATTATGGAGTCATTGCATCACTGTCATTTTAACACTCCCTTAGTCCGTGAGCTTCACCGACAACCGGAGCTACATAATCGCACTGTTTGTTCTTTTAATGACCGATTCGGAACCGGAGACCCTTTTTACTGGAAAAGAGGCATTCCATCTTGGTCCTCAGGAGTGGCAACGAATCTGCATGCTCGTTTGTCACCCTATTCAAAAATAAATCACGTATTTACGTAAATATTATAAATCTTAACTTGCTTTTTGAAAAATATCCTAGAATTTAAAATTTTGTAACCCTTAGTTATAAAATCAATTTCCAAGTGCACAATTTGCATGATGCTGATATTCAGTATTCATACGAGTGCGACGCTTATAAAAATTCTTTACTCCGTGCGCTCGTTATCGCAGATTATAAACGTTGAAACTTTATAGCGAAGCAAACGACAAAATACAAAGTAGGCAGCTCATCTGGTAACGTATTGTTTCTCACTTATTCATGGAAGCAATCAGAAATTTATACGTGGTAGAGCCATGCTGCAGTTATATTAATAGTATAGTTGTAGCACGAATGGGCCGGCTCGACCAGGGAAGGACCACGCTCTCACAGAATACCAGCGTGAAATAGTAGCTTAATGCTGCAGTGTTTCGTTTGGTGAGTGTAGAGAACTGGAAACGAGGCATTCTGTCTTAGTCCTCACGGGTGACAACGCATCTGCATTTTGATTTGTGATCGAGGATAGGTGTAGATGTTTATGGGCCGCAGCAACCATTTACAATCAGGTGGACTGTGTACTCGTTTGTCACCCTATCCTATAGAAAAAAATTTCGACACTGATTGTGCAGTGACCCCGACTAGATTGAGTGACGACCTAGTAGGAGATGCAGGAAGTTGATTGATATAGGTGGCTGAGGACCCGGCTTTGTGTCATTCCTTGGGGGAGGCCTATGTTCAGCAGTGGACTTGTGAAGGGCTGTAATGATGACGATGTTTTTGAAGCAAAAGTATCGATATAGATTACTAAAAAAATATTATACCAGAAACAGACAAAAGTAAGCAATAAGAGTCACTCATCTCCACAGTCAATAATTAATTTATGGGGCTATCCCAAAATCAATTACTGACTCGAATACGGATCGATGTAAAAATAGAAAGTGATACTATATGCATATTGATACAATTAACTTTGTTTTTCTAAATCTATGAATTATGAATAACTTTGCTTTGAACAAGTTACAATAGAGATGGACATATTATGTAATAAAAACGCATATTAATATAAAAATACCAATATATGCCAATTTCAAATGTATGCAATTACTATTCGTAATAATTTAAGCTTTACTGTTAAGTTATATTTCAAAATTTGTAAATATTTGCTGTAGTTATTCTTGTAAGATTAGCATAATATTATTATATTGATATTTGTATATGATAATGACATAAAATATTGATAATTTTGCTGTTTCTACGCTATAAGGACGAGAGAGATGAAACGCCCTAGTGTTAACATAAGACTGCCTGTAATTACATTTTTGTTAAATTTATATATTAGATTATACGTATATACGTACACCTCGGTAGATACTACACCTTTCTTCTCAAAGATTGTATTTGATTGCATTTCTTTTTTATCATAAAAATATTTAAAATACACAATAATTATAACCTATTTTATAGTATTCTTAGCTATAAATTGTAATATAACATAAGTAAAAGCTTAAAGTGATAATTAAAATAAAGGTAAGATTAATATGTTTGCAATTGATATAATTTATTTAATTTTCTTTATTTATTTATTTTTAAGGGAAATATACAGTACAATAAAAATACATTATAAAACATATAAAAGTAATCCTAAAACTATGGAGTTTAAAAGTAAGGAGTACCAACTCCCATAGTAGAATAGTTGAAAAAGTGATCATTTGTAAGCAGTAAATAACAGTTCAAAAACTCTCCACAACAGCGCTGGAGTAGCTACTGGGATGAAATGATCCTAGCAGTTTCGACGGTTTGAAGTGTGCTGCTGAACTGCTCAGTAGCTCTAAAATCTAAAATAATTTTATTTTGTAAATATAACCTCGAAAAAGTCGTCTATCCCACTAGTATTTTCGGTGCGTTTTTTAAAATTTACCCCCGTAGCTATATAGTGGCGCCACCTTATTTAAAGGTTTTTATGGACACTTTTTAATACACAGTCTGTACTCCTTACTTCTACACTCCATACCTAAAACCAATGAAGTTTCCACAGATATCTAATACATATTAAAAGCTTGCAACCTCAATAGGTATGTATAAAAATTAAACAAATAAATGGTATTTATAATTAAACATTAAGTACTAAGAAGCGAATGTGAATTAATATTCATAAATAATGAATGTGAATATTAAATAATTATTTAGCAATAATAATAATAAAACAAAATAAATGTTCCTCCTTCATAATATTGCTGTGCCCATGAGGGTCTATGGAGATACCATAACTATGTAACACCTTTTGTAACCTATGGAATGCAATAAAGTTATTGAGTATTGAGTATTGAAGTTAAAAGTAATACAATACATACAACCTATAGTGAAGCTACCAATTATAAATTAAGTTTTACAATATTTTTTATGACTTATATTTAAGTAAAAGAGATCTAGTTCACAATATTTTAAGTAAAATTTTTTACATGTACGAGATACAAAATCATTTTTTTATAATACGGTAAGGTAATATTAATTAATCAAACTTAGCACATTAATTTATTATTGTTGTAATTGATTACACAATGTTGGAAATACGATAACTATAATTTTTGATAAAATGGATTACCATATTATGTGTGTCATATTATAGTAAATTTATTACATTTATTGTAAGGATAATACAGTTTAGTTCGGTTTTTGTGAACAATATATTTTTTGCCCTCTCTTACTATTTTATGAGACAAATATCACCTAAGTTATTTTTACACATTTTAAAATAAAGAAAGAAAGATAGAAAACACAAAACTTTGTTCGCCGCTACAAAACAATACACAAAAATTAAATATACGGAAAATTTATATAAAATAAACAATTTAATGGATTGATTTTGGTACACAAAAACACGCCAAACCTTTCTGAATGTAACAAAAGTTGATTGAACAAAGTAACAAAGTTCTCTGAAGGTGTCTTTAATATTTAATTGCCAAAAGCTTTTAAGCCTCTCTTTGATATTTTGACGTCTGCGCAGTGGAGGAAAATCTGTGAGAATTTTAAAATACTCCGCCTACCTACGAATTTATAAATTGTAAAAGAATAATAATATAATTTTGATTAAAATGACTAAAACTGTCTACATAATGTACCTAGTAATGAAAGCAAAAGTCATTCAAAGAACAAACAGTGCGATTACGTAGCTCCGGTTGGAATAGTGGTTTGACATTGGACGTTTTAGTTTATTGAGTTTTATTGAGTAAATTTATCAGTATTGATTACAAAATGGCGGCTTTTAAATTAATACTAACTTATTTTAGGTTACAAGATATTGTCATAATAAAAAAGCATAACGGAAAGTACGGAGTGATTCCCACTGGAAAACCATTTCCAGCAAATTAAAAGATTCTCCATCGCTGGGTATAGAAAGTAGGCACAGGTGATTTAGAGTTCTCCGCACGATACCGTTGACTGTAGAAACGTCGGCTTCACGAGGCACACCATCTGGTCTGGGGCATAGTATGTCTCAAAACGCGAGGAAAACAGAGGCGTATTATCGTCCTTTAATAGTACCAAATTTTAAACTGCAGCTCCTTGGATTTGACGCGCTACTTCGTTCGTTGTCGCAGCTCGGCTATATACTTGTTTGCCTATCGTCTTCAGAAATGCTGGAGAGCTTGCTCTGAATGCTCGTAGCAGTCGAGGCGATGAGTATTGTATTCGACAAGGTTCGGCGATGTCAGCGATGCTAGCGGCCTTCCAATCAAAAAGTGACCCGGGGTCATCATCATCATCATTACAGCCCTTCACAAGTCCACTGCTGAACATAGGCCTCCCCCAAGGTATGACACAAAGCACGGCTCTGAGCCACCTGCATGTCTTACCAGGTCGTCACTCCATCTAGTGGGGGGTCGCCCTCCACTTCGCCTACCGGTACGAGGCTGCCACTCAAGAACCTTTTTCCCCCCAACGGTTGTCGGTTATTCAAGCTATATGGCCGGCCCATTGCCACTTCAGCTTACTAATCCATTGGGCTATGCCGGTCACTCTAGTGCTACTGCGGATATCCTCATTTCTAAGTTTATCACGAGGAAAAACTCCGAGCATAGCCCTTTCCACAGCTCGCTGAGCTACTTTGAGCGTCCTCATACGGCCAGCAGTGAAGTACCACGTCTCGGTTCCGTAGGTCATCACTGGCAACACGCACTGGTAGTACAACTTAGTTTTCAGGATTTGAGGTATACCTGACGAGAAGATGTGTTGTAATTTCCCAAACGCTGCCCAGCCGAGTTGAATCAGTCGATTGACCTCTCGGTCGAAGTTGGACTTACCTAGTTGGACTATTAGCTTGTACAAAAGTCCGAAGAGTACAATCTGCCACTTTGCATGGCGTATATGGACTATGAGAAAGCCTTTGATTCCGTCAAAATTTGGACGGTGCTACAGTCTCTTCAGCGGTGCTAAGTTGACTGTTGGTATATCGAAGTGCTGAAGTGTTTGTAGAGTAGGGCTACGATGGCTATTCGAGTACAGAAACAGAGTACGAAACCTATCCAACTGCAGAGAAGTGTAAGACAGGGTGATGTTATTTCCCCGAAACTCTTCACCGCTTCATTGGAAGACGTTTTCAAGCTACTGGACTAGAAAGGGTACGGTATTAACATTAATGGCGAGTACATCACTCACCTTCGATTTGCCGACGATATAGTCCTTATGGCAGAATCGCTGGAGGACTTAAACACTATGCTCAATGACCTCAATAGTGCCTCCCAACGGATAGGTCTTAAGATGAACATGGACAAAACAAAGATCATGATTAATGTCCATGTCACACCTATGCCAGTAGTTGTGACCCGGAGTAAAAGGCTGGAAATCATAGGAATCATTAGGACTTGTGGGACAAAGGGGACGGCTGTTGAGAATTGCCTCTATTTGTGAAAACAATGAAGCTAGCTTGAATGTAATTCACCCGTTATCTTTGGCAACACTAAGCAACTACTTATGACATTATATGAGGAATTTTTCGTAAGTAATTGAACCGCTCAATGGTCAACATTAAAATTCGTTGAAATATCACCAATACCTGATTGGTGATATTTCAACGATCGGTGTCCTGGATGTCTGAGAAGTCAGATTTAACCTCTGCTTTACAGCAGACGTTATAAGACAAGACTGGCTTCCGCTGTCTAGTAGCGAACTGTAGTTACGTCTTTCGTAATAGGATCGTCAAGTTGAACTAATGCAGTGCACAGTAAAATTTCAAGTTAAGACACCGTGGGCATGGCTATAGTGTGGGTCTCACCAGAATTACTAGAACTGTGGTTATCATGCATCAAAACTACAATTTATGTCTCTGTTTACAATAATGACACGTACCATAAATTCTACAGCGGCGGACGTTATGGCCCAGTCTCAAACAGTTAGCTCACAGTCTTAAGGAAGCTACTATCGCGTTCCTTTCTTCAAGGGGTTTTTTCTCGAATGAGTTGCAGTTATAAATGCAATGAGAGCCCTTGCATATAATATATTCAACGCTACTCTTAGGAATGGGTGACTCGCTTGAAGTAATGACCAATGACTTCGTCTGTACTTTAGATTGAGGGAGCGTCAACAAATGTGAATGCCTTGCCTATTACGCTGCATAGTCTCAAGGACGTCCGCCCGATTTTAAAGAAACGTGAAAAACTGATCTAGCGTTGGTATCTAAGGAAAAGTAGAATAGATTATTAACACATCCCATGTATCTGTAGGTGAGCCTAGGGCCCTCAGAGCCCGTAGACTTTTGGTAACGTGATCTGTTACAAAACGAAGCGATTTGTTGCTTTTAACTACATTTTAGTTGTAGTTGTTTTCAGTGACCTCAAGATTACACAACACGGAACAGAATCGGCCTCAAGATAAGAGTTCAAGTAATGAAATTTATGTTCATATATATATATATATATATATATATATATATATATATATATATATATATATATATATATATATATATATATATATATATATATAAATATATATATATATATATTTATGTATTTAGTCATTATTATATACCAAGGACACAAACGTTTCTTTGAATTCGAGCCTCGACACGCCTCGAACAATTTGGATTTTATCCATTCGTTCGTCCATTTTGCTGTAGTATTTTTGGAGCTTTCCTTAATATCAAAAACATATATAACAGCGATTTTCTCAGTTATATTCACGATGGATTTACCAATACTAATACTAATAAAACTATATTTGAACAATTGATTCTGTTCGAAGGTAATTGGCTAATTTAATGTGGATTTTGAAAATATGATTGCTTCGCCGCCAGGCACCTTTGTTAAAATTGACGTTTGAACTTAGTTTGATCCCCGTTGACCCCAATAAAATTTTTTTATTGCTGATTAACCACGTGTTTAGCTATAGAAAGAAACAAATTACGAAATTTCATGGTAAATAAATGGAGTGAAGTACAAAAATTCGTTTCTCGCGGTTTTCGTTCAATTTATAACCCTGTAAGCTATGAGAGGTGACGAATGCTCAAATGTGGGACATACATTTTACTAGGTGGTAGGACGTCTATTCTGCCTAGGAGTCCGTCTGGGCAGCTGGCTACCCTTTTACTTGGGTACTCTACCTCTTACCTATGTTGTACGTGTACTTACGTATAGAGAGCCAATGTAATTACAGGATATGTGTGTGTGAGGCATTCCATCTTAGTCCTCTAGCGTGACAAAGCATCTGTTGCCTTCTTTTTCTAAAATTCATCATAAAGTGGACTCTTAGTTCGTTTGTCACTTCAGTTTAAAAAAAATAGCTATTATTTTATACACGAGATGGTTGTACTTATAAAATACAATGAATTATAATTAAAGGAATCATTTTAATCTGGTGGAAATTTTAATACATACGAGTCTCTCATTATTTTTTACATCGTAAATATGCGGTGCATATTATCGTAAACTATAAATGTATAATCCACCCGGTAAGCATTTAAATTTAATCCTCAAGAGTGACCTCGCTTTTTAGCCTTTTTTTGAGGCGGTTATTTCAGGAGCTATATTTCTACCACCAATGTACTGCGTGCGCTCCTGTGTTCAGGTCTAAAGGGTAGAGAGAACCAATATAATTACAGGTTGCGAGGCATTCCGCCTTAGTCGTCAGAGGTGACAACGTATCTATTGCGTTTAAGATTGTCTGATTTAAGTCAGTTGCAGGTGTCAGTGAGCTGACAAATCCACTTAGAACCAGGAGGACTATTTGTTTATTTCATAATTAAAAATGTGTTCTTGAGTTGCGATTTTCTCTGTGCAGTAAGTGGATTTTTAGCTCTTTTGTTACTCTACTAAGAAAAATTTTAATATATTTCATTAATTCAAAATTTATAGACATTTCACGTTTGAGTTAGTTATTAGAAAGAGTCGTTTGCATTAATTTAACTACTTCTCTCAGCTTTATCTTTCTAGTCTAGACAAGACGCAATAACAATTGAAATAAAACTAATATCTAAATCTGTAGGCACCTCAACCCCTTTTCGTAAATTTGATAGGTCGAATCATTGTTATTGTGTTATTTCAGACAAATAATAGAGTTTAAACACTCCAACAACACGCTTTGATCATCAGCTGGGAAGATCACAGTGAGAGTACTAGATAATGGTCATGAAATTATTGTATTATCAACGATTCTTACTACGTCTGCAAATTTTCTGATTATTTAAAGGTATGGAAGTGGGAGAAAAGTGAACTACAGAATTCCATTACATTCACAAATTCTGTCTCTCCCTTCCACCATCAGACAAATCATAGATTATTATTATAATATTATAATTCACCCTTTTATTGTAAACACACATATTGTTGAGCTAAGTCGTTGCACTTTCCCATTTTCGGCAGAATTACCACTTATAATAAGGTTATTTTTAACCTAATAAGGGTGGAAAACGAGCACACAGACTAGGTACGGTACGGTAAGTGGGTACTGTCAGTACCCACTTACTATCAGCTACCTAGTCTTTAGGGTAGTGTTTAGTCTATAACGCTTAAAAATTTAAATTTTATATCTGACTGCTATGTGTACTTCTGTTCTATATATTCTGCATCCTAGTTAGAACTTTGTACAATCCATTAACGCTAATAGAAAAGAATACAAAATCAACGTTTGGTCACGTGACAGTTCGACATTATTTTGAGATATTATGTCATTGCTATTCATTTTTACCGTTTTCAATTAGCGCCGACGACTCTAGAAACTCATTTTGGTTAACCATGCTGATCACTCGCAGCGGTTTATGACTAAATGTTTAAAAGGTACAACTTCGTAACAACCTACGGCCTACGGTTCATTTATCATAAGCAAAAAATTTATGACGAATAGCTCCAGGCAATTGTGGTATTAAATTTATTGCGGATCGTTTCCCCAAAGCAATTACCAATAATATGTATGTTGTAATATTTTAATAACAAAAATATTTTTTTCGACTTAAAAAAGTAGGATGTTCTCAATATTAACTGTATTTTGATGTATCTTACGCAATAACTTCACTGATTGATTTCAATTATATATTTGTTTAGTACATTCGTCAAGGACGTTTTCATGTTATGAAAAAGTTATGGGATGTCAATTTATTGCCTTGAAAATATTACTTTAGTGCTATAGTGTGGCTCCACTAATTATATATATTTGTGTTAAGTGTACAATAAGAACAGTATAATTAAAGTCTTGAGTAGATAAACACGTCTCCCTTTCATTTACCAACCGTACAACATTACATGGCGACCCTGCCAGGCGGTGCGCGTGCATTGTCGCAGCGCACCGCCGACAATGCACACGCACCGCCTGGCAGGCTGCAATTTTTTTTAATATAATGGGAAAATAATTTAAAGAAATAATAAAGGGATAATGTAAAAAAATTCAATTTTTGAATTGACATACTACCGGATGTGACAAGAAAACCAAAAACTGATACGAGAAGTGGCCACAATAATAATTTAAAGAAGTTAACTCAAAATTAAAATTGAAATATATGTAGTACTATGAAGACAATCAAACTATGAATATTATTAATTTATTAATTAGTAAACAAAGAATGAGGAAAATAAAATGTGGATTTCAAGATACGGCATATTAATTTAAAGAGGCAAGAATCAGTTGTACTCCAGCGAGCTTAGCCCAGAATATTATGAAAACTGCGCCAAAAGAACAAAGAAGAAATCAGGATGTAATTTTCACACCTGAGTGACTTTTATTCAGTTATAATTTCTATATTATTTTACTACTGTGTTCTGCCTAAAAATGTATGTGATAATAATATAATAGATTACAATTTTACGTACTTGATTTGAAATTTCACTGTGATATCATATTTCATAGTTTTTTTTGCGTATCCAAATTTTTAAAATATCGTTTTAAGTTTTAATTAATTTCTGTAAGGGCATTAAATCATTAATTTGTATAATAACTTACGAAAAATATTAAATTTTGTTCTTTGAATATTTAAGTAAATTAATGTGGCGTTGTGTTAAGTTCATAGATGTTATAGTGATTTTAATTATTTTGTGTACTCGATACAATAAGTATCATATTTCTAGAAATCTTTTTCGATCTACGTAAAAGTAATAAAATTATTAACAATGTAACTATTTCTTGACTTTTGTGTAAATTAAAGTAATGTTTAAGAATCACCTTTAAGGTACATTTTACTTGAACTCATATTATACCATATTGTACAGGTTTTCTAAAAATTAGGTATGAATCACAATGTGTGGTAAAAGTTCGATATAAATGCAAACATTTCCATATACGTACTTTGAAACTTAA
This sequence comes from Parnassius apollo, assembly GCA_907164705.1. Taxonomy (NCBI): domain Eukaryota; kingdom Metazoa; phylum Arthropoda; class Insecta; order Lepidoptera; family Papilionidae; genus Parnassius; species Parnassius apollo. The sequence goes on from CAJQZP010001281.1 coordinate 173,331, forward strand.
TACAAAGCTGTTTCAAATTACTTGCGCTGCTAGGATTACAATTTGTATTTTGATTTGTCCGTTGTTATGGTAGTGATGACGAATTAAGTTCCCAATTTCTTGGTTCTGTTCATTTTAATATGCAATATAGTAATTTAATTTCGGTTTAATATTGTTAGAATATTTAAATCTTTTCAACTATTCTAATGTATTATTTCCTCGAAAGAGAGTACTTACTTGTGAGGATTATGAAATAATTTCTTGCTGTATATGACTTTGAAACTCCTTTTATGTATACACTTTAATTATTTAAATTTCATTGTGCTGATATTAAGAACCTCGTTCCCTGACTATAAATGATGTACTTAAATAACATATGAGACTATATGACGTAAATTTGTAAAAGATGTATGTAAATTTATGAATAAGTAACACCATAATTATAAACGAAAAGTATTGATAATATTATAGGTTTGAGTGACATAGGTAAAGAAAATTGTCGGTGATTAGCATATCCACATACAATCAGCCTGATCAGCTGAGAGTTTGGAAAACTAATAACTGATTAATTTTTTAAGGTTGACGGTTAAAGACGTAATGAGGTTTAGTAAGCGAAATGAGAATTTATTATGAATTGTATAGAAATAATGTCCATAATAATAACAAAATAATATATGAAAATAAAACAATAGTTGGCCTTAATAAATAAGTAATGGAGAGATATGGGAACGTCCATCACTGGTAAAGCACATAGTCCTCAAGCAGGGTATGCTTCCGTGATAGGTTGATAAAGTAAGGAGTTACGGGTACTAGGGAACAACGCCTTTAGTACAAGTGATGTACATGAGTTTACTCATATTAGTACTGTTAGGGACCAGAGAAGTCTTAAAGGGGGACGCCCATTTTCGGCCATGGAACGCCCAACAATGTGCATTTGTTAAAAAATTATATCTTTATTTATGGTTATTAATCGCGGTATTCATTTATCCTCAAAGAATGGGAATATTTTTTTGCACAAATTAAAAGTACCGGAAACATAATAATAAAAATTAGGTAAATCATTATGTCATTAGTTTGTGAATAAAAAAAAAGTGTTGCCAATCACAAAACACATTTAAAAAATCGATTCTCTTTTTCGATCGATTATTTACGGTGTCATCATTACAGTGCTAATATAATTTTGAAATAATTATGATGTTACGATAATTAAACAACGAATTACTAGCTGATTCCCAATGAATTCTTTAGAGAATAACAAATGCTACGGCACAATTTAACTGTTAATCTTAACCGATCTTCTTTGAAAACAGATAAGAACTGTTATTCTTATCTGTTTTTAAAGAAGATCGGTTAAGTTATTCTTATCTGTTTATAACAATACATTTAAAATAGAATCATGTTATGATAACGAAACAAGTTAATTTCCAGCTGATTTACCATGAATCCTTTAACCTTTTGAGCGCCAAAATCGCCTATACTTGACCAACACCTGCGGGCCCTGAGCGCCAACGACGTCTGTAGTTGAAACCCGGCTCCGAAAAATATGAAATATAGATATTGGAAAATTATTACAGGTATTTTAATTCTACACTCCTCAAAATAGGAATAAGCCAGCAACAATTGAGTATAAAAAACAAGTCTTCTAGAGCCACAAGTACTAAGAAACATTGAACTAATAAAAATGGATTTTTATCTAAGCAAATACTATGTCCAGCACGCCAAAGTCGTCTATGGTTGACCGCTAGTGTCAAACGCGGGAGGCATATATTTCTTGAAAACTATCCAAAATTCAGCTCAATGGTGTTTTTTTTTCTATTATTATTGATATTTGAATAAAATTAAAGGTTAGAAACATAAAACTATAATTAGCTACATGAATAAAAAAAAGTTATCAGATTATCTTCGCATGATAAATCTAATATCTCAACTCTAGCGCATCTTTAGCGCGTCATCGAAAATCAGTTCACTGGGCACCGTGGTCAAGGATAGACACCCTGATGACGTCATAAGTGATTACCGAGAAAAGTAGAGCAATGCAACATGAACGATTCCCCAGAACTCATTCGGATTTTGGAAAGCGTCGATGATGATGAATTTTGATTTTTGATTGATGAATTGTGATGAAATGTTTATTTATTCCATGACCAAGATTTTAGTATTATAAGGCTGATTTACCTAGTGCGAATAATTATATACAATTGTTGATTAATGAATAATTATGTACCTTTTTTTAATAATAATACAAAATTACAATTAATGTTTTTTTACTTAAGGTGTGAAGAGCAATTTTTCATTTTGTGTTGTGCCATTTTCTTTCTCAGTCTCAAAATCATCTAGCAGCATCAGCATCATATCAAATCTTTCTTCTGTGCTTCACTTGGTCTACGCCTTCCCCGACACATAAAATATTATGAATCGATGTCTGTATATTTCGGTCGATTTTGAAATCGATACACAACATTCTAAGAATGTTTAAAAAAGGAAGGTCAGCTACGCCGTTGTCGTCTAGTCGTTGACAGTGTTGTCATTAGGATGGAGAGTAGTGCTGTGGTTTACTACTATTTTATTGTTATTGTTTGTTTTTTATTTATGTTTATATGTACAAAGTACATATATAAAAAGAGTGGATGACAGCACAAGATTAAATAAAACATACAGTTTATAAAGAGTCATTTATAGCATAAAAAACCAACAAAAACAAGTTATTTTACGTTATCGATATATCAACTCTTGGCAACACTATTTTGTTTTGGCGCTTTGGCGTACAGGACACGGTAATTCGTTTTTAGCGTGGCGTTCAAAAGGTTAAAGCTAAACAAAACGCTACCGCACAATTTAACTGTTCTTAAAAATACATTTCAAATAGCATTTAAATAAATAAAGGAAAATATATTTTAAAAAAGTGTGCAGAACTTAAAGTACCTCAAAGATTGTTTTTTAACGATATTATTAATCGAATAAAAATCGATATCTTTTCATCTATTTTATGTCAGTTAAGTGGCAACATCGAGTCTGACAGCTAGGCCCTGTCATGGAATGAAATCACAATTCAGTTCATATTTCACAACTCTATCTATACCTATATAAATAGTCATATGTAGAATTCATTTGCGTGTTTGTTTTTATTTTTGTGAATTTGTTATCGAAGTAATGAACTAGCCTTCAAATACGACATCCAACTAGCGAACAGGAAAATTCACCAATTAATAGTCATGGACATGTATGTATCAGCTGTGGCAAGTCACTTTTGAGAATAAGATCACACACATTGTTTGGGTCTGATTCTCCACGTGAGGAACTCATAAGGAATGAAATTGCCCATCAAATTGCACCACGTGAGGTACGTATTCAACATTTTTTAATTTATTAAGTGTGTGGGCTCATATCTGATAGTGATACATGTTTTTACTATGATTACATCCACACAAACTATATCTTACAAACATACAAGCTTATTTATAACATGGCGATAAGATTAGCTTGTCACCACCAGATAGACTGCTACCGTTTTTACCAACTACCAAGTAATGAGACAATTGATTTTTCATTGTTTTTGGACTACTGGTAGTTTTTTAGTGCTTAATTATTAAATAATATAGGCCATTAAGTCTGCTTTTGTGCAGTAACAATTAACTTGATAAATATTTTATATGTATTTGAGTTTAAAGGAAACAAATCTATTTTATTTTTATTTAGTTCACTTTTTCACTTTTTTATTTAATATTATTTCAGTTGCAATCGTCATCTCGTGTGTGTAATAATTGTTGTCGAATGTTTGATAGAGCAGCATCACATTCAACTGCAGAACGGGAACTATCTGAATCATCTAGTTCATCCTCGTTGCAATCTGAAGTCGGTAATGTATTGCACCCATATTCAAACATTCTAATTTCAATAGAGAATGAAGCTGGGTATTTCCACCTGCTTGGGACACTGTAATTAATAAAATTAAAACTAAAACCAAGCATACCGCGCAAGACTTCAAGACAGTAAGTTCATTCTGCGTAGATCGGACCATAAATAGTTATTAAAAAGCTGAAGTTACTCCAAGTTAACACTGATTTCGGTACACCAGTCACCTCAATCCCCCATGACCATGTGTGCTGGAAAGCACCCGAAAGTCGGGAATTAAAAATCAAAGAAATTAAATGCGATAACATCGGTAAAATTAGTTGTTAAAAAACTGTATTTGTGAAAATAAAAACTTTTATATCTTAAAATTCCCCGACTTTTTTAAACCAATTTATTAACCATTTCATTCCTTTAATTGTATATTATCATATCTATATGCTTTTATATGTGGGCACCCATGGCCGAAATGTCTATGAAGAGTGGGCATTCCTCTTTGTTACCCTTAATAATGGTACACTGAGGTCACATCCTTCGTTGGATCACGGTGCGAACATAGTTTTCCTCTGTGACAATGGAGAAGATAACCATTTTTTGTTTTATATGCCAAAAAATTCTACAAAAAATTACGAGAATAACCGTGTTTTTAATTTTTTTCTATCTTCAAAACTGACTGAGATATAAAGGCGCAAAGTTAACATTTTCGGTCTAAGCCGCGGGCCGAGAGCGACATCGTTGATGACGTCACGATTTCCATCTTCGTGCAAGCGACCCGACGCGCACTTAGGAAATGAAAACATTTGCTCAAACGTGCCCGTCGTTCGCGGATCTACTGCTATCTATTCTCTATATCCATCTATTAAATATTGTGCTGTGCCTCAATGTAAAAATACGGCCACAAAAACACCTGAAAAGTTGTTTTTTAATGTGTCTAGAACTAGAAATCCTACCATCAGAAAAGAATGGACAAATGCTATGAGAAGAGCACATATTTAGGACCAAACACGGTAGCATATTGTTGTGAGGATCATTTCGATGTAAGTATTCAAATAGTAATAACCTTCACATGATAGCTCTTGGTTATTGCTAGTAAATGCTTTCTATTAGGCATGTAGGTACCTACCTACTCGAGTCGCAGTGTTTAAGTAACTAACGATTCATTGAACCTTTCCACGCATAATAATCATAATTTCAAGAAGAAACAATACCTACATATTTAACTAAAACTACTTCAGTGTAAATAAACATCCAAACTTGGGTAAAGTACTTACCTATGTAATGTAGATAAGTCAATGACCTGTCGTGAGTTCGTAAAGTTAGATACCTACCTATGTTTGCAGCAAATTTTAAAATGTTTATAATGCATTAATATAAAGGTTAAATATGGAATATGTTAACAAACGTTTTTATATTTTTACGAGCAAAAATTCGAGCAAAAAACTAAACACATCGCAGAGCTGTTCAACCTGCATACTTTTGCGGGCCGCAAATAATGGAAGAAGTTTGATTATGAAGTGGAGCACTTAAATTTTTTTTTCGTGTTTTCCTATTTTTATGTATTACATAGTTTATACGATACCATATTTTAAATATTTATGGAATACAAATTACAAGGTTCCTTCATTTTTTATAGACTAAATAAGTTTGTTTTTTTGTTCTAGGTCGAAAACGATATGGAAAACTACGTGAAGTGCAAACTAGTTGGTGGTCCCCTCAAACTTAAAAAAGATGTTTTGCCTCACAAGTTTGCTTGTCAAAATCGGTATACAGAAAAACCACAAAGATGTTTACTATCAAAACTAAATGCCAAATCCAGGTCAGAAACAGTTGCACATGCGATTGCCACTACTTCACAGGAAATTGAGCATAGATATGTTGTCGATCCTGTTACAACTCTAGATGATAATATTGACATTGATCCCTTGCCTGAAGAATATATAACTTCGATTTTAATCATAATATTAATGCGACCGTTTTTCTATTAATATTGAAAACATCGGATTTTTAGATAAAATCATATTTTTACTCACCGAAGGTATATTTGTAGTAAATTTCTTTATAAACAACAGGAATTTTATAACCATAAAAACTAAAAAAGGTCAGGGTGCACTTAAGGAGAATAAGAAAAAAAAACTAGTTAGAGGCAGATAGTAAGTAGGTAGGTAGGGAATGTTTACGTATTTTTGTTATACCTATTCTTATCATTAGCAAATGAAACCCAGAAGTATTAATGTAATAATGGGTACCTAGGTTATAAAAATATTATCTTATTCTTATGCGTATTTCAGTCGCGACAAAATCTTTGTTTCTTAGAAAATATTCCGCCACCATCATGTTACGAACTATTGGAAGGTTGTCAGATTGACCCTTTTGAAACCTATCTTCCATCACTAAATACTTACAACTCACCCACGAAATATTACAACAAACATATGATCGGCGCACTGGAACGGTATGGCGGCGCGGCCGCATGGAATCGATGACGTCACGCGCTACTCGCGGGCACGGGCGAGATTTTAAAAATCTACTTAAACTTTCCACGCTTATAACTTCGGTAATAGTGCACCGATCGATGTAAAATAAAAACTAGAATTATGTGTTTAGTCTAGACTTTTTACCTACGTAAAAAAGTCTAATATTGTAACCTTGTTATCTTCTCCATTGTTGGAGTCCTTTAAAAGTGACTTAAAAACGTAGCCCTCAAGGTTGTGCGCACAACCCAAGGTACACTATTACCTTGATACACTATGAAAAAAAATTATGTACCAATAAAATAAAATGAGTATAATACCCAAGTAAATGGGGGGCCCATATATATATGTATAAAGTACCCATATGATAAATATCATGAAATGAAATATAATTGAAGTGAATTGAAACTCCGGTTCCCGATATTTAATAAATAAATACATATATGCGTGAATAGAGAGGAATAAAGCTAGCTAAATGTCAAAATATTAATTAAAAAAAAAGAGAAAGTACGTACAAGATTTATGAAAAGAAATGATAATAAAAAAGCCTAACAATCTACAAAAATACAAGGTAATAAGGGGATCCCCGACCAAATCCATAGGGTTGGATAGATAGTCATGCAATAAAACTTATTATTTCTTAGTCGACACGGCCGCATCTTTATCCGCCGTAACATATAAACATGCTATCGAATGAAGTGTTTCATTACATAAAGAGAATGTAATTATAAACGGTCTAGGTGGCGAGGTGCAAAGAATCGGATATGTTTATATTCCATTAACGGTTCATGGATCTGTTATTAATCACAAGTTCTTTGTTTTTAATTATATATATTATATATATTTGTGTTAAGTGTAGAATAAGAACAGTATAATTAAAGTCTTGAATAGATAAACACGTCTCCCTTTCATTTACCAACCGTACAACATTACAGTGCACTTAAAAGGGTCTAATAATTAAACTTTAAAATAAAGTAAGAAAATATATTGGCGGTGAAAGTAATAGTGAGGAAACCTGAATGTCCAAGAAATAAAATAAAAATAATTCGAAGACATGTGAAGTCCGCCAACACGCATTGGGGCAGCGCGGCGGACATTTTCTTGCCCTAGAACCCTCTCAGAAATGAGAAGAGACCTGTGCCCAGCAGTGGGACGTATATAGGCTGTAACGTTTTTTAATGTTTTAATGCTTTTATTTATTTATTTATTTAACAATTTACGTACTCACAAAGTAATGTTACAATGAACAATAAAAAAGATATTTTTTACAAAGACACTGCTTATTTCAAATATAAATTTCTTACAGCAGGCCTGATTACTGGACAGATTCAAAGAGAAACGGATTTAGTGTGCACTCTCATAATAAATTTTATAATATTAATATACAAGACATACATTAGATCATTGGGACGACAAAGAAAGATGAAGCTGTTTAACTCGCCTTTTAAACGATGAAACCGTTTAAGGCTCACGAATCGCAGCACGAAGAGAATTTCATAACCAAACTACATGTACTGTAAAAGAGTGAGAATAGAACTTAGTTCTGAAAGAAGGGAAATTTAAGAGGGTTTTTAAATATGATCTGCAGACTGCATCGGGAGAATTAGCGAAGCGGAATTGATGACGTAGATACAGCGGTGATGTTGGATTGTATAATATGTTAAAGAGGAGACATAGGATTCGGGTATTCCTACGAAGTTAGATTGAGAGACACTTGAGCTGATTGCGCTAGGAGGAGACGTGGTCATACTAATTTAGTCCAAAAATATAATGAATACATACGTTTTGCAAGCGCTCAAGTTTGTTTAATTGCTTTTAACATTAAATTTATAATTAATAATCATTAAATTTAAGATCTTAACTAATGTACATAATGGATAATTAATCATTAAGTGTGGAATATAAACTATTTTAATAAGATGAGGTGGTACATTTAATAAATTTGTCATTTGTTTATGTAGTAGAAATCGGTTTGAAATTTAGAAAGTGTACGTAATACGACAGGATGCATTTAGCTTGGGAAATTTTTTGTTATGATTGATATGACTTTCGTTGTCGCCTTCTGAAAAATATAATTAAGATATACTTCGATTGACATTTCATTAAGCCTCATCCCGTTCCACTCTTTACAACTGGTTAAATGAGCTTAATTGTAGTAGAAGCAATCACAAAGACTATCAGCGTTTGGGCTGAAGATAAGTTAGTGCTTTGTGACATATGATAGTAGCATAATTTTAAACCACGTTAGTAAGATGTAGTATTTAGTTAAGTAGTAAATTTTTAGGATGTTTTTTTATTAGAAAATATTTTTATTAACATAATAATATAGTAATAATTTTTTCCTTTATTGCGCTGTTTTACATGAAAAATAATGGTTATTATCAGTATAATACAAATATATATACACACACATATGTACATATGTATCTGAGCGTGACGCTCACGCGAGTTCAGTGCTTTTTTCCCGAAAGTGCCCAACGTGGAAGAAGTTTTCTTTTTAAAAATTCAAACTGTCGATATGTACATACATACATACATAAACACTCACGCCTGTCACCCAGAGGGGTAGGCAGAGACTACGGACTTCCGGCACGATCCTGACATACCTCTTTCGCCTCCTTTACATCCATATATCTACGCATACATGCTCGTCGGTTAAGGGTACTTCTAACGTGGCCCCTTTTCAAAATATCGCCAATTTGGTCGATAAACTTTTTTCTAGGGCGTCCCTTACCGACTCGGCCGTTCACATCTGCCATATAAATTTGCTTTGTCAGTCTTTCCTCATTCATTCTTTCTACATGACCAAACCACCGAAGCATTCCTTTCTTAATCCTGGTCACAACATCATCTTGATTACCACATTTATCTCTTATCATGCAATGTCTCACCCTGTCATTCAGATTCAACCCTAGCATACTCCTTAAAGACCGCATTTCTACAGCATTTATTCTACTTTCGTGCTTCTTCTGCCACACCCAGCTTTCACTACCATACATTAAAGTAGGGACTAACACAGCATTATGAATTACCATACGTGTCTTTTTTGACACATTCTGGTTCTTCATAATAGAGTGTAATGCCTCATTCACTCTATTCCCTGCATTTACTCGTCGTTCTATATCCCTATCATATCTACCATCCCTGCTAAATACACATCCCAAATACACAAACTCATCCACTTGCTCAATTAACTCTCCTTCTATTCTTATTTCACATACCGTTTTGCTTTCTTCTCTTTCAAAAACCATCACTTTCGTCTTACTTGCGTTCACTTTCATTCCCTTTTCTTTTAATTCCCAGTTCATTAATGTAACCATCATTTGCAACTCAGCCGCCGATGACGCAAATATGACTTGATCTTCGGCATACAAAAGGCATTTGACGGTTAACTCGCCCATTATTAACCCACATTCTTCATCTTTCAAAGTTTGCAAACACCTGTCCATAAATAGGTTGAACAGCCAAGGGGACACTACACAGCCCTGTCTGACACCTTTTTGGATGCCAAACCAGTCCGAGTAGACCCCATTGATCCTGACACAAGCACTAGAGTCCCTATAAAGATACCTTAATGCCTGTATCAAACCAGCGCTCAACCCATATGAGTTCAGTGTTTGCCATAACACATTGCTGTCCACTCTGTCATAAGCCGTTTCCAAGTCCGTGAACGCACAAAAAACTTTCTGGTTTTTGGCCAAAAACTTCTCCTCAATCATGCGCATGGAAAAGACTTGATCTGTACACCCCATTCCCTTTCTAAAACCCGCTTGCACACTCCAAATTTTTCCATCAGTTTCTTTCATAACTCTTTCAATTAACACCTTAGCATACAGTTTACCCTCAATACTAAGCAAACTGATACCACGGTAGTTTTTGCAGTCCCGCTGTGACCCTTTTCCTTTATATATTGGTACTATAAATGCTTTACACCAGTCATCCGGTACCCGTTTTAATTCCCAACATAAATTAAACAAGGTGTACAGCAGGCCTGCCACCACTCCCTCTCCAGCCCTTAGCATCTAGAGTAACACTCTATCATATCCAGCTGCCTTACCTGCTTTCATGCTTTTCATTGCTTTCATTATTTCATCTACACTTATCTCCATACCCCATTCCACTTATTTCGGAATTTCTAGTTCATTTAATTTAGACGACTCTTCACTCATAAACACGCTTTCAAAGTATTCCTTCCATCTGTTTAAATTGGAAGCTTCATCATAGAGAATACATCCATTCTCGTCTCTTATAGCATTCATTATAGGCTGTTTTGTATTTCCCCTGGTAGTTCCTACGAGTTTCCAGAACATTTTTATGTTAGACTGGAAATTATCAGATATCCTTCTATCATTCTTATCCGTTCTTTCTTTCTTTTTCCTTTCAACAACTTCTTTTACTCTCTTATTTAGACGTCTAAATTCTGCCTTTTTTCTTTCAATCTCATCATTCATACCAGAAAAATTACCAGCTTTGGTTGCTAGTAAATCTAACTTATCGACAGATATGTGTGACAGAATAATACGGTATAAGTAATTGAATGTTTAGAATGTTTAGAAAATAATTTCTTTTAGTCTATGAATCAAAATAGTAATAAGAAATAAAAAAACCTTATCGTTCGTTTTATTTTTTCCTCAACGGTAACGGGGGAATCGGCGCATTACTTATAATATGACAACAGCACAAAGGAAAGGTATTTGATCATAATTTTATTTTTATTTTCCTCTTCAGGTTTTTTATGACATTTTAAGTGTTCCCGGGTAAAGATAAATTAGTTATTAAATCTGTTAGATAACTACATTATTTCGAATAACTTTTAGTTAGTATATTTTATTTAGTTTTGTTGTAAAACGTGAAAATTAATTGATAGCATTATTTTACTACTTTGTGCTCATTTGCCATTCTTACTTCAATAGAAAAGTACAAACAGAGATGGATTTGAGAGATGTAGATACAGCTAAAATAGACTGAAATCTGGAACCATAAACTAAACAGAAAATGAAAAATTAATCGATTCCATTTGATTTGATCGATTCAAATTTGCAACTAAAATGAAAAGCAAATTTTCACGGCCGTGACATCTTTATCATTATTCTTCATGTGATGATAAGGCAGGTATTGAAAACCTTTCCTGAATTCCGGTACAGTTTTTATTGATGTTTTAAAAAATCACTTTTCGTTACGGATTCGCTTAAGATATCGGTTTTAAGATACTGATTTCAAAACACCGAAAGTTTTCAGATTCTTAATCGGTCGGTAACTTTAATCATAAAACGGGATTAAAAAATTATTTTTAATGATGTTTTTTACCGAAAATAACATTTTGTGACCATTATTCGTCACTTAATGAAATCAAACAGGTTAGTTATTGTTTCTCCCGTTTACCGGTATTATGATGGTGCCTAATGCTTCTCAACCTTTGGTTTCGGTTATTTTATCCCAACCGCTAAATATTGATATTATTGAACTATTTTCATTCACTGCTTTAGGGTACTAAAGATATTCTTACTAAACGCATATAAACTAAACAAACATTTCGTGCTATCCCCGTATTTGTTAGCGCGTATTCCAAGTGGTCTTGATTAATAGGAGACGGTTATGGTGGATCCTTCTTAGAACTATCGTGGTCGACCCTTGGCATGTTTATGTCTTGGTAAATGTATATGTCTTTGTCAGGAAAATTACCCGCTTATAAAACAATAGCATTGTAACAAATTAGGCGTAAGCGTGTGTGTAGATAAATTATTATCAATAAATAGGAAACAAATGCAATAGTTTAAGGTCACTTTAGCGTTTAAGTTATATACCTAGTTAGGTATACTCTTTTTTATGGTCTGTTTGATATTATTTATTTTTCTAAAATCAAATAAATACCAGAAAATTAGTATCCACTTATTCACCTTATTCACTGTGACGCCATAATATCTGATATCCTCGATTAAGAACCCAATTAATAATCACAACGCAAATTGTTAATAAAAAGGGAAGAATAATTTCTGATGGTAGTCTGTGCGAAAGCCATAATACGCTGGAGCGTAGCGTGTCGTGGTACTGTAAGAATATCTACTACCACACATCATCCCGCGGGTGTCGTAAGAGGCGACTTTGGGAAAAAAACCAGGCAGCAGCGTCTACCTAATAACGACCAAAAATAAAAAATAAACTTCAGTTGCCAACTCACTTGCCAAGCTTGAGAATTATAGCTATCTCTTATGATGAGGCAAGCTATATGGAAGGCCTATGTTAAGTAGTGCACTTTAATGGGATAAGATGGTAACAGTATGAAATAGCTCGGGACGATTTCTTAATTGCTTATTCTTAATAGTCTAGGGAGATTTAAAAAGGCAAAATCGGAAACATCTACATTATTCCTTAAATTTTACCGTTTTAAAAATTTCAACGTAAAAGAAATGTTGAACGTTGTAATGGAAATGCTTAAAATGAAATTTTCTATTTTACCGAACGCTATTGAGCTGAAACCCATTTGAATATTCACTAAGCATACGTTGCTTCAATGAGCACAATAAAGCATCAACGTTCCGGGAAGTCTGCAGTTTGTGATCATATCCTAGACGGACCCAACCATTACATCAGATTTGATAGACCACAAATCCTCGCGAAAGAACACCGATTCCTACCAAGGATGATACGTGAGGCTATTGAAATTAAAAAAACATCCTAATTTCAATAGAGAAGGAGGCTGGGTACTACCACCTTCTTGGGATCCTATAATCAATAAAATTAAAACTAAACCCAAGCATACCACTGCAAGACCTCAAGACACAGTCAGTTCATTTTGCATAGATCGGACCATAAACAATAATTAAAAAAGCTGAAGGTACTCCGGGTTTAACAATGACATCGGGACGTCAGTCATCTCAGTCTCCCGTGACCATGGGTGCTGGAAAGCGCCCGAAACGTCGGGAATTAAAAATAAAAGTAAATAAAAAGTAAAAATAAACGCGATAAAATCCGTAAAAGTAGTTTTAATCATACCAAATATTAGTCAACATCACGAAATTGTTAGCTGTAATTACTCATGGTTCATTAAATTAGTTTGAGATAATCTCATGAGACAAGAAACAAGACGAAGTTAAGAAGTGAGTACAACCTGAATCAACACAATCATAGATAAAAAATCGCTGTCACATTTAAAGTTTGAGCGATAACACAAAAATAAACACTTTTTACAGCGGTAACGATTTCCACATATATAATCATTGAAATATCAAAAGGTGGAGAGCCCGTTAGAGCTAGGAACGCAATGCTTAATACGAATTTACATAACAAAATGCCCCTTTTTATTGTAAAATTTACCATTTACGCCTATATCAACGCCTGTTAACTCAGTATGTTTCATTCAATTGTCATGATTTGCAGGTGCTTTTTACCATAATATAAGGGAACCTGGATAACCATGTACTTTTCCTTATATTATGGTAAAAAAAACGATAAATTATATTTAGATACAAATTACAAACTGAAGAAATATGAATAAAAATTTTTGACCTTCTCGATAATTATTTTTCGTGTTTTAAAAAAAGTATACTAAAAAAGGGCTCCAAATAATATATTTTCTCACAAAAGAAGGAAAAAAAGGAAAAAAGATTCATACTGGAGACATTTGGACGCGAACCGGCGTTCAATGATTTCAGCACCGCCCAATTTCCATTTGAGCTGTTAAAACCATGTGGGCACCAGCAAAATTTACTTTCGTATTCTAATAATATTGTAGCAGTTTTTCATTACCTAAAAACATGGATAAAAAGTCATTTTCTAAAAATGAGTCCTAGCTATTTCGATTTTAGAGGTGACAACGCATCTGAAGTTTTTTTTTGTTTGAAGTTGGAAGTTTTAAAAAAATTGGGTGACAAAAGAGCCGAATATGAAATTATTGGAACATTGTCAGTTGGACGTTCGCTTCCACTGAAATTACTTAGCAACTTCATCTCGTTTCATTAAGTTCTCGATAGTGACTTTAGTTAGGTGACGCTTAAAAGCAGGATAACAACAAGAATAGTACTGAAAAAGGACGTTAACAACTAAAGAAGCTCTGTGTCCATCGGTAGTAGACACGCTTACATAAAGTGCGTACACAAAACTTCTATCAATTAACATAAGTCAATTAAACTAGGATAAAACACACCATACACATCATTGGGGCGATATTTGTCACAGTTGTCGCGATTGACAGTTGGGTTGGCAATCCAAGTTTATTTTTATTATTTTAAGTTGTTATCAAGAAGATCCTCCTGGCCATCACTTTTTTCATTTCCAACTGCTACTTATTACGGCACTCAAAGGATATCTCTTACATCACAACTATACAAATTATTACCTCATTAATTATTTTAAAACCAAAAAGGACCTAAAGCAATCAAAAAAGTGCAATACGTGAGTGCTTTTTCATATTTGTCAACGCTTATCCCAAGACCTCGTGACAGATGGGCGCTCATTAACGCAGACTCCTCGTTAGAACTATCGCGGTCGGCTCCTGTCGTATTTGCCCTTTGACAAATTATAGCATCTTTGCAGATAGAATTAACCATCTTTAGATACAATAATGCAGTATTAAATTGGGGTGGTTAACAATGGGTTTATTTTTCGCAAACCCTTATGACACTGAGAAATGGAGATATATGACCGGGTGTTGTTTTCTCTAAAATATATTTGACATTAATCTTTCAAAATTCAAACATAAAATATTTATCATATTTGGAGTATACAGAAGTTTAGTAACTCGTTCTCTAAATACTGGCCCCTGATTTACGCCGGTATTCTGTCTTATTAAAGAGAAGAGGTTTTCGTGCCTTGCTAATATATTTATTATTATGTCAATACATCATTCATTTATCACATCCTAAAGTCTACTGCAGAATGAAGTAATCCCCATAGATTGCCGATCAAAAATCCTACAACACCTGGATCAGGCAGACACCCACGGCGAGGTATACTAACTGTTCGTCGGCAGCTGGCTAGACCCTCCCACAATGCCAATAATTAAAAATTACATAGTCACCATCTCTTGCACGCTGATGACACTAAGTTGTATTGAATCATCAGATCAATTAGTGACTGCCACAAACTCCAAAAAGACTTACACCTATTACATGAATACTGTGAATCCAAACATCTGTTCCTAAACAGCGATAAATGCTACATAATATCATATACTCGCAAAAAAAAATCAGTTATTTACGACTATCACATAAATCAGAAGGCCTTGAATATAGTAACCACAATCAGGGACTTATGCATAATTATGGATTCGACCTTATCATTCCTTATATTCCACATATTGAGCACATATTACGACTACCACATAAATCAGAAGGCCTTGAATATAGTAACCACAATCAGGGACTTATGCATAATTATGGATTCGACCTTATCATTCCTTATATTCCACACATTGAGCACATATTATCTTCCGCTTTTAGAAATCTAGGTTTTATACTACAAATAAGTAAACCCTTTAAACGTCCCGAAACTCTAAAAATTTTATACTTCTCTTTTGTCAAATCTTTCCTTGGTTTGCAACATTATTTAGAGCCCTTGTTATGTAGTTCATAATGGGAGAATAGAAAGAATTAAAAAATTGTTTATAAAATCCCTAAATTATCGCCAAAATATTTTAAATCAGTCATACACCGATTCATTAAAAAAACTACAATTTACTTTCTCTTTGCAACAGGCGTAAAATTTTTGACTTAGTATTTCTATACAAAATTATTAATAACCAAGTTGATTCCTCGTGTTTCCCGAGTCCATCTAGCAGTGCGCTCCTCACGTCCAAAACCACTTTTCTAACTCATTTGTGTATCGTTCCACTAACATTTACAATAAAAATTCACAGATATTGATTTATTTAATACATCAGTATCTAAGCTTAAATCCGCTCTCTTTCAATGTTTGGCTTGTGAATAATCTTGTTACTCATCACTGAAAATGTTGCAGCACTCAATTCGCTAATTGAACCTGAATTGAATTTGTCAGTGTTACAATAATCAGATTTTTAACGCAAGTTTTTCTTCTCTCTTTTCCTTAATTGCACACCAAATTTTGACCAGTTATCTTATCTTAGAACTTAGTGTATTAATAAATAAATAAATTTATAATGTCCTTTGGTCCTAAAAGTGGCACAATAAGTTTAAAATGTTGTAAAAGTTTAGTTAAAGGCACTATAGGTATTTAGTGATATTAATATTTATTCATTTTACTATCTTTTTACATGACTGATTGTTGCCTTAAATAAATATAAAAAAGAAAAGAAAATAAACTTGAATAGGCCTATCCAGTCTCATAACGTCCAGGCACGTATTGAAAAGGGCGTTGAAGAAGTAAAACACACCTGGTTGATTCGTAAACCAGTTTTACCTTCAACTAGTACTGATTGGTGATTCTGAGTATAAGGTATGCAACCATTATCAATACACTCCCAATCTTTACAGCGTTGTTAATGAGAGACTTCATCATCATCATTACAGCCCTTCACAATTCCACTGCTGAACATAGGCCTCCCCCAAGTAATGCCACAAAGCACGGTCCTGAACCACCTGCATCCATAGATTTCCTGCATATCTTACCAGGTCGTCACTCCATCTAGGTGGGGGTCGCCCTACACTACGCCTACCGGTACGAGGCTGCCACTCGAGAACCTTCCTTCCCAGATAATGAGAGACTTATGGATGATAAATCCGACATGTTCTTGAGACAGATGGTCGACATCCCGGTGATAGAACAAGTTGCCAGATTTGAGGATTATCGTGTCCTCCCTCTCTTCGAACCTTAGATAATCCTATTATATCCCAACGCAACTTGTTTATCTCTTTTTCCAGATCCAGAATCTTCTCGTCAGTCATCAGGGTGCGTGTGTTATATATTACCACGTCGGGTCGTCTCAGGTGGCAACTGAACTCCCACCGGAGATTTTTAACATACATTTAGCATACATTTTACTTTGTGGTAGGACTTTTTTCTGCCTGAGCAGCTAGCTGGCTACCCTTTTACCTAGGTACCCTACCTCTTACCTACGTTGTACGTGTATAGAGAGCCAATGTAGTTACAGGATGTGTGTGTGTGTGTGTGTGTGCGTGCGTGCGTGCGTGCGTGCGTGCGTGCGTGCGTGCGTGCGTGCATGCGTGCGTGCGTGCGTGCGTGCGTGCGTGCGTGCGTGCGTGCGTGCGTGCGTGCGGGCGTGTGTGTGTGTGTGTGTGTGTGTGTGTGTGTGTGTGTGTGTGTGTGTGTGTGTGTGTGTGTGTGTGTGTGTGTGTGTGTGTGTGTGTGTGAGCATATTTAGAGCGACTTAAAGGGTCATGAAATAGGGATGTGTGTCTGGTACGCTTCAAAGGAGCATTGAATTGTAGGCATTGAATTGTCAATTCAGGACTATCAATTTTAATACAACAGATGTCGTGTAGAAACAAAATTTGTAGAAGTCCCCCGATTGTATTCACTGACAAGAGATAAAATTGTCTTATCCCTATGCCAGAGTTCTATCTAACCTGCAAGCATGGGCCTATAGTGGATATAATATCCACAGTAGATAAAATAGGAGATAAACTTATCCAAGCTTACAAGGAAGCAAAGCGCAACGCCTTGAAACTGTGATGCTCCCGCAGTAAAAAATTTGAGAAGTGGTAAAAAGTTACCAGATTTCAGTGTTCTTAGTGTCAAAATTTTCGTATTAAATAGACGCATCTAGTGGTGTAATTTTTTTGCCGCAAAATAGTTTATAGTAATTTTTCAAGTGATAAACCTTTTTTTCTCATATTAGCAAAACAGTAAATCGCGTGCGACGCTCGATTAGTTACCATAACCTGCTACTTTTTTAGTGATTTTTTGTGCGCCACCTAGAGACACATAATCTTCCAAAATTTGGAATTTTTGGATAAAGGACACCTGAGTTATTAGAGTAAAACCGAAAACCACAGGGTAGGTGATTTCACGAACCAGGTGTCTGCAGCTGGAATTGAAGGTGTCGCTCGTGGCGACTCGGAAATTTCTTTCCGAAAATATATGCATCATCAGCCGGAAGTGTATATCCTCGGAATAACCACACTTTTGCAGTTGGTGTACCACATCTTGTAAGTTTGGACTCTAATAACTTTTATTTTTGAGGACGTATGCCCTTAATGTGGATGAAATTTAAAATTTTTCAGATAAGCAGTTTTTTAATAGTGATTTTTTTTTTTGTAAAAAATATCCGTTTTCGCCATTCCATGATAAGTTTGTTTTGTCTGTAGTGGCTAGCTAGACCATAACGCTAGCTCGAAAAAAAATGAAATTGTCGTTCACTTTAAAAGTTAGGAATACACTGATTTTTATCCATTTTACATTTTTTTTCTCTTAAATTTATTTCATGCCCAACCAGTTTTATTCTTTATTTATATTATTATATTGGATCTCTGCACTTTGTTAAATTTACATATTAGATTTAGTATAGCTATAAGGTCCACTTTTTTATCATCCTATTTTAATTATTAATACACTGATCACGTATCGATTGCCGATGTAATTTTCTTTCTTGTTTTTCGATTTCTGATACGAAAATGTAGTTGCATGAGGCTTGAGAAATTTTTCGTACTAAAATGGCTTGAAGGTAAACTTAAACTCACGTCCATGAACGAGGATAAAATTGGCCCTTTCAAATGTCAAAAAGGGATAATTTTTTCTTTTGCCTTTGGCCCCATGTTACGGACAGGGAGATATATGTCTACTCGTTATGTCAAACGGGAATATACTTTAGGGATAAAAATAATTTTATCTCTTGTCAGTGGATATATTCGGGGGATATAATTATTATCTTCTGCCCATGCTCGAAGGGTGGATAAAACTGAGTTGGGGATAAAAAAATTATCCTCTCCCCGTAGATATATTGTCTCTTGCCCATGCTAGCCCGGCTTATGGTAAGTGGATGTTATTGTATATTGCGTATTTATTATTATTATTTTGTTATTGTGTACAGAGGTATGTAGTAAAACTTCTTTACGACATATAACTCTTCTCTTATTTTATACGTTACATAAGTAGGTTAAATGCAGCCCCAGCGACGAAATGTTATCAATGAAATGTTCCATTACGTCGATAAAGAAGTTTCACTTCAATATCATGCCTAGAACAAAATATACTAGGTGAATATAAAAATAAATAAAAGTAAAAGATTATATTCCTAAAAGGATCATGTAAAAGCATGAGCACAAACCACAATATGTATCGTTGAAGGTATCCGATGCATTATTTATGTATCGAAGCCCGGATTCCATTTTACGGATTTTTTGTAGCAAAGTATAAGGTAAACTGTGCCATAAAAATTTAAATACGTTCGTATTTATTACTAAATTTATTCTTTATTAAATACGTTCAGTATTAGTATTATATTAAACACAATAAAACATATAAAAATAATATCAAAAATTAACTTTTAATAAAAAGTCAACGCTGACTTCAAAGTACTTGTAGGTAAAGTAGTAAGTAGTAAGTAAAGTAAGGTGTCAAGACTTATTGCATGGAAGAATTCAGGTCCCGACTTTATGATATGAAATTATTTTATTCCTTTAGTCAAGGGACCTTGAAGTTCTTTTTTCTTTTTGTAGAATCAGGTTGACAAACGAGATTCTCCACTCTCACCATACAAAGCACAGCAATATTAAGCTACCCTTTGGAACTAGTATTCATTATTTCATATTAACGTGGTTTTTTTACGTTCTATTCGTGCTACAACCATAATATAGCTACAGCGGGGCTCTACTACGTAAAAAAGTGAAAATTGCTTTTACGTTTTATTAAATGTATTTTTTACCCTCTTTATTGGAATAAAGAATATAACAGTCGAAATATTTTATTCCACAAACCTACATGTTTATTACGGTGTTGTCCCTCACCGCAGAGAACTTAAAAGTGCAATTAACAATTTCATTGGTGCCGGCGGGGGATCGAGCTCAGGTTACTCGCGCGTCGTGAAATTATGGCTAGCGCTTAGCCGCTGAGCTACCACAGCTTATTAACATAAAGCATTAAAGGTTATTTGTTATGTGATTATTGTTACAGTGGTTTGTTCTATGATAATAAATCAGTCTGTTGACTACATACGCCTTTCATTGACGCTTTAATGAATTGCTTCATAACCCTTACGTACATATATATATATACAGTGCTGAACTTTATGTAAAATTAAAATAATCGCCTGGTCCAGTGCGTGTTGGCAGACTTGACATATTTTTCAAATTTTCCTATTTCTCAGACATACAGGTTTCCTCACGGTGTTTTACTTCACCGCCAAACACGTGGTAAAATCTGAACTACTACGGCTCGTATAGTTATACATTATAGTCGAGAATAAGGGTAACAAACCAGCACATATCTCACGTGCTGTTAAATTAATTCTGTGGTCCATGATATTTTTCTTCGTATACGAATTAAAATACAAATACGTTGTCACCTCTGAGGACTAAGACGGAATGCCTCGATTCCAATACGATTCGCAATAGGAAACATAGCAATATTAAGCTGCTTTTTTACGCTGGTATTCTGTGAGAATATATTACATAGTATTAACCATTAACCATTACCACTACCATACGCCTTCGGAGTAGTACGACCATGGAGGACGAAATTGAAGAGCTTCTGAAGGATTTTACGTACCGGTGTTCCACCCGCTTTCAGAAGCTCCACTGTAATTTCATCCTAGTCTGAGGCCTTGCCGTTTTTTAGGTACTGGAGAGTCATTCTAATCTCGTAGTATAATCTCGTGTGGTAGTGGTAGTGGCGGTATCGGCGTAGTGGCCGTATAAGAATACCTACTAGCCCATATCCTTTTGTAAGTGTCGTAAGAGACGACAGAGTGATACTAAAATAAGAAATGGGCAGCAGCGTCTTCCCGATAACAGATGAATAATAATAATAAGCCACACCTAGCAAGCGTGGCACCTATGGCAAAACTCCTCCTAAGAGACTATCTATTTGTGAGGCCTATGTTCAGTAGCGATCTTTTATAGGCTATAATACTTAGTAACAGATAGCATCTGTGAGAGCGTGATCCTCCCAGGTCGAGCTGACCCATTGGTTATTTTTCAAAAGTAGCCAAAATTTTAAACTATGGTCAAATATATAAATAATGACATACCGCTATCGCAGTCTTTAAGATTATAAGTAAATAAGACTTCTATTTTTATTTGAAATTTTCCCTAATTGAGTGTGATTCACGGGCAACATACTGACAACCTACTGATCGGTGCTTACGAATGTGTGTGTGCGCAGTTAAATCGGTAAAAATAATGCATTACCACGCATTTTGAATTTAAAAGATAAAAAGGACAGAATATTTGGATTTCTTTTATTAATTTGTCTTCGCCATTTGCCTATTTTACTTTTTATGAAACTTCTCTGAAAATTTGCCCGGTTATTACAAAATAAACCTATATAGCTGCAGCGTGGCTATACCCCGTTTGTTGACTTATTTATACGTAGCATGTAGGTTAAACAGAAATGCAGTAACCTGAAATGCAAATAGTCGCGAGCCCGTCCCGCGGTGCATCAGCTGTCGCGAATATACAACTGTTAACACAGCTCCACGTTGCTGTCTATTAAAACTTTTACCCATTATACGGAAATTACTTCGCCAATTACCGCGCCACTAGAACTTTATTCTATTGAAACTGTTAACTAACTACGTTGACTTTCGTAACCCAGTTATTATCCGCATTTGGAGGGTTCTATTCTGTACGATATACTATATTAATTATTTACCACCTACCTAAATATTATCCTTTTCTAATACTGACTATTGTGAAGTGTAATATCTTACATTCATTCTTAGATTCCAAATTCTTACTAATTGGGATATAAACCGATTCTCGTGGTAAATCAAAATCCATCCAAAAGTTTAAAAGTGTATACCTTTTCAAAAATATATTGATAGGAAATACAAACAAAACTAAACTTTATAATAAGTGAACTTATCACATGATACTTAAGAGCTTCTAAGATTTATACGGCAGACTAGCGACCAGCAACTTTTAATTAAGCGTTATTTAGATTTAAAACCATTTATTTTATCATTTTTTATCTTCAAATATTTCGGATAAAATATAACCTAGATCCCTCCTGGTGTTGCTGTCTACAGATTTACATTACTGACAGACAGACAGACAAAACTTTTAAAATGGTTTTTCATGTCTTCATAACATGCAAATAACTCCCTGTGCTTAAAAGAAGTCATTTATTTTAATATTACATACAGGCACTTAATTTTATTTCGTTTGAATTGTGAACTCCAGGTCATAAAGGTATGAAATGTAATTGCTTTTGTCAATAAATATACCTTAAATAATACTTTAAAACTCAGTTATTACAGAAAATCTAAAAGTATAAATTTGATCTGGAGGACATCACTTAGCGAAAATGAAAACGTGATAGAGAAAAAATGTCAGGAAAGTGGCCCTAACTTATAGGTACAAAAGTTTACATATAAAAAAAGAAAGTCACTTAAGAGTTAATAACACTCCAAAGAAAACCTGTAAGCCTTTATGTTTTATTTAGTGAATTATATAATTAGCTGTGATGGCCTCAACCGGGGTAGGACAACGCTCTCACAGAATACCGAGATAAAATAGCAGCTTTTATGTTGCTGTGTTTAGTATGGTAAGTGTAGAAAAACTGAGTTACTTTTTACTGCAAACGAGGCATTTCATCGTAGACCTCAAAAGTGACAACGCATCTCCATTTTCATTCTAAAGCGAGGATAAATATAGATGTCTATGAGCCACAGCATCTTTTTTTTTTTGTAGGAAAGGGGGTAAACGAGCATGCAGTTCACGTGATGGTAAGTGACTACAGCCGCCCATGAACAACTGCAACACCGGGGGAATTGCAGGTGCGTTTCTGGCCTTTTAATAAGAAGGAGTTTCTTTTCTTGAAGGTCCCTAAATAGTGTCGGTCCTGAAAAATATTTCGTGGTAGTCGATTCCACACGGTGAGGAAGAAAACTTTTAAATCGCACAGTGGTGGACCGCCATTCATTCAGAAGGAATAGATGGTATTGTGAGTTTTGTGGCGATGTGCAATGGTGAAATTGTACGACTGACATTAGAGCAATTCCCGTGGTAAATGCGATAAATTACGCAAAGAGATGCAACATCTCTTCGCAGTACTCTCTACTTACTGTCAAGTGAACAGTCCAGTCACTGCTCGTTTGTTAACCTATTATACTATATTCTATAAATAATATTTTTGTTCAGATTTAATTAGTGTAATAGTAACATATTATTATAAACTATTGTCAGTATTTATAAAAATAAAAAAGATCATTAAAGAACCAATTTTCTTTTTACATGTAGTAAACCTACAATGCTCTGACAAATGACAGACTGACAAAATTCGCAAGTGGTTTCAGGATACAAAAATATAAAAAGTATAATTCAAGACTACAGCGATAAATTTTATTTAAAATTACAAATTTTATTTTGCAACGTATCTGAACACTGAAAATCTAAAAGAATAAACATAAAAGCTCCTCTTAAGAAAATACGCTTCTTAATCGCATTCCCAAAATCTTTAAATGAAAATTTAGTGCGAAAGAACCAAGTGCTGAGTTACTTAATGAACTTGGTTTGAGAAATACTTTATTTCCACGTTTACAAATTGAAAAGGGCCGGGAGAGAAAAGAGTGGAATAGAGTAAGTAGCTCCGTAATTTTAAATTGTATTGATATTTTGTATTAAATTATCAAATAAAGTTAACGTAAATCTGATTTCTTACGGTAATCGTTTACGTGAAATTAAAGAAATATTTGGCTGAATCAACTTTGCTCGCCAACGTACATTAATAATCAGTAAAGATATCTTAGTTAGTTAGTAGCCGATGCTTTGTCACCCACGGTGAGCTAAGAGGAACCCACATGACTGCCCCTTCGGATGTTTGTTTGTGGACTGCGGTGAGTGGGGTTTCCTTTCCCTACGGCCGAAGCTGAGATGAATTCGCGAGTGTTTGATGACGAAGCGTCCAATCGCCTTATCCTCCGCAACTCTATGAGGGGAGTAACAGTTTGTGTAGTGGTAGTGGGGCCGCGGGTAAAGAGGACTGACGGTATTTTGAGGCGCCGCTTTTCCCACCCTCTGTGGTCGAATCTTGGTTGGGCCAAAGCCTACCGCCAGATCCACCGCTGATATCAGGAAGACTAGTGCTTCCGAGTGCTCATATTTACTTGTGTCTTGGCTTCAGCGCTATGGACACCATGTGTGCGATATTGAAGGGGAAAGTGAATAGGTGTACACCTCATCGTATGACCAAGGAATTGCATTCATTTTTAATATAACTGATTACTTTGGTTTTTTTTTGTATCTATTTCTATGATTCAACCTTATCAGATATGTAGAAAGTAGATTAACGCAGGTGACTCAGGACTGCACAGTCCAGAGTTGTTGTGATGTTACATTATGATTACATTGGAATATTAATTAACCTTTAAGTAGTGACGTGGGTGTCTCACAGACCCCTCCAGTCATCACCCCATTAGCCTCCTCAAGGCAATGGGCAAGCTCTTCGAAAGAGTCATCCAAACGCGTATGAGGCGCTATCTGTTTCCCACAGACGGCGACCCTCTTATCATTGCCCATCAATTCGGTTTCCGAGCCAAACACTCATGTCCCCAACAAGTTCACCGCATTGTGGAATATATCCTCAGCGGTTTTATCCTCGTCGTCATAAGACCATCGCGGTCTTTTTCGATATAGCTAAAGCTTTCGATAGAGTCTGGCACACAGGCCTCATCTACAAGCTCTACAAAATAGGTCTCCCCGATCGTCTAGTTCGTCTCGTGGCCTCCTACTTAAAACATCGTACCTTTCGTTTTAGACACGAAGGCACGCTATCTTCACAGCGAACTATCAAGGCTGGTGTCCCTCAGGGCTCAGTACTTGCTCCTCTGCTGTACATCCTGTTCACCAACGACATTCCCATCCCGTCGAAAGGTGTTCAACTCTCCCTCTTCGCAGACGACACTGCCATCTACTGCAAAGGTGTCTTACTACCCTTCATACGGAACAAGATCCAAAAGTCAGTTGATGACCTAGGAGCTTGGTTCAAAAAATGGCGCATCGATGTGAACCCGGAGAAGAGCTCCGCCGTTCACTTCGATTATAAACGATGCCGTCTCAAAAACACTCCACCAATACGTATGCTAGGGACCCCTGTCCCCTGGTATACGTCCGCCAAATATTTAGGTGTCACTCTAGACACAGGGCTCACTTTCAGGCCCCACGTCAAAACAGTAACCCGTCAC
This sequence comes from Parnassius apollo, assembly GCA_907164705.1. Classification (NCBI taxonomy): domain Eukaryota; kingdom Metazoa; phylum Arthropoda; class Insecta; order Lepidoptera; family Papilionidae; genus Parnassius; species Parnassius apollo. Next base: position 198,906 of record CAJQZP010001281.1, read on the forward strand.
GCACGGTTTTATCTGAGTAGGCTCAACAGTATGTTGGGCCGACACAGTAAAATGCCCCTTCGAAACAAGCGTACCCTTTACAAGGTCTGTATACGACCAGTCATGTCCTACGCGGGCCCCGTCTTGGCCCACGCAAACCCTAATATTATAAATGAACTCCAAATAGTTCAGAACCTCTTCTGTCGTCGAGCTGCGAACGCACCTTGGTACGTCCGTAATGCCGACCTTCATCGGGACTTAGAGCTCCCAACAATTCAACAATTTCTTAAAAAACTCTCTGAGAACTTCTTCAAAGCCTAAGAGTCACACCCAAACCAATTAATTTGTGAGGCAGCTTCTTATGCAGCCCCACCCCCCTCTCGCTATCGTGTCCGCAGGCTGAGAAACTCTCTCTCGGACCCGTCTAATAAACTTTCAAACGACCTGAACTCTCTCCTGGCGGCTCAGGCCAACTCTAATTAAATTAAATTATTGTATTAACTAACATTAATTTGCCTTCGTAGGCACTCCCTCAGCGGCTCTTAGCCGCCTGCGCCCTCTTTTCTCAAAAGAGGGTCGCTCATGATAAGGCACAATACAGCTTAATCAGCCGGCTGCCTATCCCCGAAGGCGGTTTTTAGAGGGTATCACTTAGGGTCCCCGGTAGGACAGTGAGCCCCTCATAACCACGATAGACCGGCTATCGTGGTATGCGTAATGCATTTACCGCCTCCCTACGTATAGGGTAGCCCTTTAACTGCTTCGGGCGCAAAAAAAAAAACTCACAGACGGCCTCGATGCAAAAATCAGTCTCGTGGCGTTAATTTTTTAAAGACGCTCCCACCCCTCCCGCTACCTTCGGGTTTCGGTGGTGTGATCGGTCAGTCGAGTGCTCGCGCTCGTGGCAGCAACACCTGTACCTGTACGACCGTTTGGTGTCCCTCAGATGTGAGGTCAGTATTTGCGTAAATAATTTATTAGATGTCACTACAGTATTATTGTATTTTTTTCTAAGTGTCTCTTATTCGTCACCTCACTGTGTACGTTATTATTTTAGATGGATCAATCTGGACCTTCAGAAAACAGTCGAAAGCGAGTAGCTCTAAATACTTCGACAAATGAAAAGACCTTAAGTCAGTGGATAGAGGCTGAGTTGGAGCGAGACCTCAGTGATGTGGACGATGAAGAAGTGGATCCAGATTTCTGTTTGCACAGTGATCATGACTCGGCTTCAGAACAATCTGAGGATGAAGAAACTCAATCTCGACGACAAAGATCACCCCGCAGTTCAGTTGCGATGGAAGATTCAGGTCTATCTTCAATACAAGATAATATACACACAGAATCCCAAAGATACTACATAGGCAAGAATGGTTTTAAATGGTCAAGCGTTGAACCAGTGATGCGTAACTGTCCTTCACTAAGTCACAACTTGGTTGACATACCTAGATCACAGCCTAGAGCATTCACCAACCTAGAAACCTTTTGGAGACATTTTATGGATGACGATATTACTGACAAAATAATTGAATATACCAACAAAAAACTTGCCCAGATACGGGCATTATATAAAAAATCAGGAAAAACCTGAGCTTCGCAACACGGACGCAGAAGAAATAAAGGCTTTCTTCTGGTTATTATTCTATTCATCTGTCTTCAAATCTAACCATGAGAATGCCAAATATATCTTTGCTACAGATGGTTCAGGTCGAGAGATATTTCGTGCAGTTATGTCTCAGTATAGATTTCTTACACTTTTGAACCGCATTCGCTTTGACGATGTAGAAACCAGACAGCTACGACTATAGATTGACAAACAGGCAGCAATTTTGGATATATTTGAAAAGTTTATATCTTATTGCAAAAAAGTTTATGTACCCGGTGCTTACCTATGCGTGGATGAAATGCTTATTCCCTTTAGAGGCCGATGCAAGTTCATAATTTATATGCCCAAAAAACCAGCAAAATACGGACTTAAAATTTTGTTAGTTTGTGATGCTGAGACATTTTATGTCTATAATGCTTATATCTACTGTGGCAAGGAATCGGACGGTTTAGGTTTACCAGAAGATGACAAAAAGTTTGCAATTCCTACACAGTCTGTTTTGCGACTTTGTAAAGACTTTAAGAACACCAATCGTAACATCACTGCTGACAACTGGTTCAGCTCTTATGAGCTAATGGAGCAGCTGAAACAGAGAGGTCTGACTTATGTTGGAACTCTAAAAAAAATGAACGTCACATTCCACCTGAATTTCAAGCGTCCAAAACAAGAGAACCTGAAACAGCATTGCATGGATTTAGAAAAGACTTTACCTTGGTTTCTTATGTTCCCAAGAAATCTAAAGCAGTATTACTGATTTCATCCATGCATCACACGTCCGAAATTGATCCCGTTACCAAGAAATCGGTTATCATAATGGAATATAATAAGAGAAAGGGTGGGGTTGATGAAGTTGATAAAAAATGTTCGAACTATTCCTGTAGCCGCCGCACTCGCAGATGGCCTTTAGCATTATTTTTCAGATTGCTAGACTTGAGCGAAGTGAATGCCTTTGTGCTTTATAGGCAGTGTGCTGACGTATCAGACATATCAAGAGGACAATTCTTACAGGATCTTGCCCGAGAATTAGTTTTACCACATTTACAACGACGAGTCTACAATGACCGTCTTCCAAGAGAGTTAAGACTGACAATGAAACGGATTCTTGGCGAAGATTTACCGCCAGATGCTAGCCGCATTGAGTCAGCTGTTGGTGAAAATGACAAAAAGACTTGTAAGGTGTGTCCAGCAAGGCTGAAGCGACGCACAAGGTACAAATGCGTTGCGTGTCATAAGCCTATATGCTTGGGCTGTTCCAAAACAATCTGCAGCTGACTGAGAGTGAATTTAGAAGACTGATTCTGTGGTAGTTCTTATATTATTTAAGTTGAAGAAGTAAGAAATTTTAATTTTTGTTAAAAAATAAGTCTGTTTCTTTATTTCATAACACTTAAGAAGTCAGTCTTTTATAGAATGTGATTTTTTCGTAACTTTTGCCAAATGTCCTAATAAATGTTGATTAATGCTTAAATTGGGTTTAATTTTAGTCTATATCATTGAAAAGAGGGTTTTTACTACTTAAAGTTTAAGGTGTTATTTTCTAACACTATTTCAAGAGGTTATCTCTGAATAGATCATAAAAAAAGCATATTAATTTTAGAGGTATTGACATGAATATGATCAATTATTATCCTATTTGTGGTGTTAATAAATAAATTATATGTTACACGACATACATAAACTTATTTTATCTTCCTCCATTAATTTTCGATTAACAAAACACTATATAACTCAAAATGTCCAATCTGTTGACATGATTATATATTCATAGGATCTATGTATGCAATCATTACTAACATAATTTGTATAACAAAAAGTAGAAATATCTTACAAATTTTACTAATCTATGAAACGATAAGCGTGTAAGTGTGTTTTCGATATATAAATAAATAAATAGTAATTATTAAAAAAGTAAAACTTTTATATTTAATTTGTTTTTAATATAAATTAAAACTCTTTCGTAAATTCTCTTATTTCTTTAAACATATCTGTATCGCTGAGACAATTTCTTTTATAAAATGAGAGTGACGAACAAGCGCACAGTCCACCGGATGGTAAGTGATTGCTGTGGCTCATAATCATCTCCATCCATCTTCGATTAAGAATCGAACTGAAAATTCGTGGTTACGCCTGAGAACTACGATGGAATTAATGGTTTCTAGAAGAGTTTTCTAGTTTATAGGGTCGACACGAACGGGAATCCCATTATATATGGGTGACAAAATAGCACACAGTCCACCTGATGTTATGTGGATGCTGTAGCCCATAGGTATTTACATCTCTCCTCGAATAAGATTACAAATACATTGTCAACCCTATGGACTAAAATGGAATGCCTCCTTTCCAGTAAAATAGGTAACCGGTTCTCTATACTCACTTTTATTCCCAGAACTCTATGAGAGCATGCTTTTCCCTCGTTTGAGCCGACTTATCCGTGCAGCAATCATAATATAGATGCAGCATGGTTTTACCATGTAGGTTTCCGTTGTAGGGAGAATTCGCATTAATCGTCACATGGCAGACTCATCCCGCGCCCGGAAAGGAACCCGGATGAAAGCCGCGCCCGGTGTTTGTGCGATTGAGAAGCCGTACGACTCGCGATAAATGGCTGAAAGCACAAAAACGATGTATAAACAATAATCAGCTGTATATTAAATGTAAGATCAATGCGTAAAAAATTTAATGAACTATTGGCGTTGTTGGATGGTTATTTAAATAAACTAGAAGTTATAGAAAAAAGTTTAAGAAACTGAAATAAATATAAAAAATATGAAATACCATTGTACTACATACCGGGCTAAAATGCTCATGCGTATACAAGAAATAACCGATACAATAACTTGTACACCCACTGAATATAGCGGGCAATCTTGTCTGGTGTTGCATGGCCTAATAATAATTAAGAATGATGGACCTATATATGTTTTTGTCGTATAGAGGCCCCCATATATAATAGATTTGTAGAAGAGTTGGATGAAATTCCGCTCAAGACTACAACTGCTCGGGGCAAACGGAGCAACAAGACCAAGGCGACCCCTGCCACGCTGTCCGTGAACTTCTGCAATATCACGGGACTTCACTCTAACCTAAACGCCGTCCACTACCATCTCGAGACGGCGAGGCCGGCTCTGCTCTTACTGACCGAGACGCAGGTGTCCTCTCCGGCTGATGTCTCGTATCTCTCCTACCCGGGGTACAAACTGGAACATTCCTTTGTGCCTCGGGCTGGAGTTTGCGTTTACGTCAGAGAGGACATCTGTTCTCGACGCCTCGGCAGACTTCAAGGTTCGGACCTGGCTATCCTTTGGCTACGCGTAGACAGCGACGACCTCTACAGGTCCCATAGCGCTAATGCCGAAACAGACCGACTCTTTGACCACGTCCAAATGGCTACAGATTCGTTGCTACAGCAGATCCCCTCCGCAGAGATCGTGATCCTCGGCGACTTTAACGCCCATCACGCCGAATGGCTTGGTTCACGTTTAACCGATCATGCGGGGAGATCTGTTCATGATTTTGCCTTGGCATATGGTCTGACACAATTGTTTACTTCGCCTACGCGGATTCCAGATGTGGAGGATCATGCACCTTCCCTGTTGGACCTTCTGCTGACCTCTCAGCCGGACGGATATCAGATATCCGTCGACGCCCCTTTAGGCTCCTCGGACCATTGTCTGGTCCGGAGTGTGGTGCCACTCACGCTGAAATCGCGGTTGCATTCTGCAGGCTGCCGCCGTGTTTGGCACTATAGGTCAGCCGATTGGGATGGGATGCGGTCTTTCTTTGCATCCTACCCTTGGGGGGCGGGTTTGCTTCTCGCCGGATGATCCCAACGTTGTTGCGGATTCTGTCGCTGATGTGGTACTTCAGGGTATGGAACTTTTTATTCCTTCCTCTGTGGTGCCCATTGGAGGCAAGTCTCAGCCATGGTTTGGTCGCTCCTGTAAAATAGCATCATGCTATAAGCAGGAGTGTTACCAAGCCTGGGCTGATGCATCAGCGTCCCGGGATGTAAACACCAGCGCTCTAAAAAAGAAGTATAATTCCGCCTCTAGGTCCTTCAAAAGAGTCATTGCCAAGGCAAAGTCAGAGCACATAGGCAGAATTGGTGAGAAACTAGTTCACCTTCCTTCTGGAACCCGTGCATTCTGGTCTCTCGCCAAGGCTGTCCAGGGAAATTTCTGTCAGCCATCTCTTCCATCTCTGCACAGGGAGGACGACTCACTGGCCCATACCGCAAAGGAGAAAGCCGATCTTCTAGGCTCTTTCTTTGCATCTAACTCGACTCTCGATGACGGGGGGAGTACTCCGCCGACCATCCCGCGGTGTGAGTGCTCCATGCCGGAAGTGCACTTCACACAGCGCTCGGTTCGCAAAGCACTCCTCTCCCTGGACATCCACAAGTCGAGTGGGCCTGACGGAATCCCCCAATTGTGCTGAGGACGTGTGCTCCAGAGTTGGCACCGGTTTTAACGCGTCTTTTCCGGTACTCCTACTCCATAGGCGTAGTCCCAAAATCATGGAAGATGGCTTACGTCCACCCGATCCCTAAAAAAAGGCGACCGCTCTGACCCGTCCAACTACCGGCCAATCGCCATCACCTCCTTGTTCTCCAAAACAATGGAGTCCATTGTAAACTGCCAGCTCATGAGGTACCTTGAAGATCACCAGCTCATTAGTGACCGCCAATACGGTTTTCGCCGTGGTCGGTCAGCTGGTGATCTTCTGGTCTACCTAACTCACAGATGGGCGGACGCAGTAGAGTTCAAGGGGGAGGCATTGGCCGTTAGTTTGGACATTGCGAAGGCCTTCGATCGGGTTTGGCACAAAGCGCTTCTTTCGAAGCTCCCCTTCCTATGGGCTTCCCGAGAAATTGTGCGATTGGATTACCAGCTTTCTTGCAGATCGGAGCATCAAGGTCGTTATAGACGGTGCAATCTCCGATTGCAAGCCTATTAATGCTGGTGTTCCACAGGGCTGCGTGCTATCGCCAACGCTGTTTCTTCTGCATATCAATGACATGTTACATACCCGTAACATTCATTGCTATGCAGATGACAGCACTGGTGATGCTCTTTACACCGGCCGAGCCAATATTTCTCGGGAAAACGTCTCCGAATGCCGGGACAAACTTGTGTCTGAAGTCGAGTCTCTGCTGGACAGAGTCTCGGATTGGGGGGCGACTAAATCTAGTCCAGTTTAACCCCCAGAAGACACAAGTTTGCGCGTTAACCGCTAAAAAGAACCCCTTTGTCGTATCCCCTCAGTTTCAAGGCACTCCCCTTGTTGCCTCAGCCAGTATCGGAATCCTCGGCGTCGACATATTGAGTGACGTGCAGTTTCGTGGTCACTTGGAAGGGAAGGCCAAATTGGCCTCTAAAAAGCTTGGCGTGCTCAGCAGAGCGGGACAGTATTTCATGCCGGCACACCGCCTGCAACTTTACAAGGCGCAGGTTCGGCTGCAAATGGAATACTGTTTCCATCTCTGGGCTGGGGCTCCCCAGTACCTGCTTCTTCCACTTGACCGTATCCAGCGCAGAGCGGCTCGAATCGTCGACGACCGAGTGCTTTCCGATCGGCTCGATTCACTGGCGCTGCGAAGAGATGTTGCATCTCTTTGCGTATTTTATTGCATCTATCACGGGGAGTGCTCTGAGGAATTGTTCGGATTAATCCCAGCCGCCAAATTTCGTGAACGCACTACACGTCAAACGTCCCGATACCATCCACACGATCTGGATGCTTGGCGGTCCACCACTGTACGTTTCACAAGGAGTTTTCTTCCACGTACAACCTCTCTGTGGAATAGTTTACCACCGGCGATTTTTCCGGACCGATACGACCTGAGGACCTTCAAGAAAAGAGCTTACTCCTTTCTAAAGGGCCGGCAACGCACCCGCAATTCTCCTGGTGTTGCGGTTGATCATGGGCGGCGGTAGTCACTTAAGGGGAAATATAACCTCAAATGGCTTAGCAAGATCCTCCGTTATGCCGAAAGTATTGCAGCATTAATTTTGAAATAAATATATGGTAAAGTTGAGGATTAATGTTAAGGTTTATGTTAGACGAAAACAGGATTCCGCAAAATTTGCGGAGCGACAGGAACCAAGCTTACGCGCCGATAGTTTAGGTAATTTCTTTTTACAGTGAAAATAATGATATTTTAAAAAAAAATAACATAAGCACTGCTTTATGGTTAGTTCAGTTAGTATGCAAAGTTTCATGATCTTATTTAAAGTATTTTATGAATAACAGCGGTTTATTGTTCAGTTTGGAGGTAACTTTGGATTTTTTTTTCTATCGAGAAAATTTTACGGAATCGTGTTTTCGTCTAACATAAACCTTAACATTAATCCTCAACTTTACCATATATTCTATTATTATTTCAAAATTAATGCTGCAATACTTTCGGCATAACGGAGGATCTTGCTAAGCCATTTGAGGTTATATTTCCCCTTAAGTGACTACCGCCGCCCATGATCAACCGCAACACCAGGAGAATTGCGGGTGCGTTGCCGGCCCTTTAGAAAGGAGTAAGCGCTCTTTCTTGAAGGTCCTCAGGTCGTATCGGTCCGGAAAAATCGCCGGTGGTAAACTATTCCACAGAGAGGTTGTACGTGGAAGAAAACTCCTTGTGAAACGTACAGTGGTGGACCGCCAAGCATCCAGATGGTGTGGATGGTATCGGGACGTTTGACGTGTAGTGCGTTCACAAAATTTGGAAATCTATTAACTGTCCGTTAGTTTTATGATAATTTATGTGAAATTTTCGATGAGACATATAAATGTGCAATAAAATATTAAAAAATTAATCAAAAATAAAACCGTGGGTTACAAATGAAGTAATTCTAATGAGTAAATTATGAGATGAACTTTTTAATAGGTCGAAATCTGTACCTTAAAACATGTGTTATCGGTTTTAATATACAAGATATAAAAAAGAGTAAATTATTGAGTGCGCAAAATAATTTCAGAAACAAATAGTTGTTTATTAATAAATGGAAAGGTAAAAGAAATTAAATGTTATTGATATTGTATTACAATATAGTGAAGAAGATATCGCGTGATCAGTAGTAATAGTGATTGATATCATTTCGATTTGTACAGGTTTTCCTAAAAAATTTACTCTAGAAGTAGATACAAAAAAAATCGACCTATTTGTAAGCAAGGATGCCATAACAGTTATAAAAGTAACAGGCCTATTGCATTACTTTCTGCCACAAACAAGTTCATTGAAAATGTAATTGTTGGTAACACACACGCTAAATCGCAGATTTCTAAGAGGATTATTTTATATTACGCCACCATTAGCACGGCTTTTAAAGAATTAGGAGTATAGCTATTGCTATAACTAACTTTACAGCCTATATAAATGAAATATTAAATGAGAGAAAACATGTAGTAGGCATATTTATTTATTTTAAAAGAGCTTCCTTTTAAGACACTTTAGAACATAATCTCTTGTTGAAAGCAATGTATGAATGTCGGTCCTAAAAACAGGTGGCTAAGTAATTATTAGCAAAATATAAAAATAGTAACAGTAATAAAAATATTACGGAAAAGAGAAAAATGTTATATCATGTGTACCCACTGGATCCGTATATGGACCAGTGGTCTATACAATGCATGTTAACAGTATATGTAACGTTCACTGTGCTGTCTTTATGTATGCTGCATCCTTTATGCCGACAAAAATCAAGATGAAATAAAGAAAAACATATAAAGTAATATTCACAACATAACTCTCGCGACAGTGGAATTATCATTAATACCAAAATAATATTAACAACATAACTAAGTCGAATTATTATTAACATAGCAAAAACTAAAGGAATGCATATGTCATCACCGCATAGTTTTAAAAATGCAAATAAAAATAGGATTGTGGGTCACTCTTAACAATGTATACTCGACAATATGGTAAGTGTGAGTGTATAGTTATAGAATTTGTAAAAAAATACTTAAGCTTAACAATATATACTCGTAGAAATATGAACTTGGGTAATCATATAAAATCATACACGTCTGTATTAAATTAAGAGGTACTTTAAGTAAATTCAATTTTTTGAAGAAAATAGCATTCGAAACCGTACTGTATGTTGTTTATTACGCATTAATTGTGTCAACGTTGCAATAAGGATTAGTAGCATATGGAAGGATATTTACATAATTCGATAAAGTAAAGCAATTTCAAATTAGATTTACGAAAATATTAGCGAACCCAATAACGTAAATTAAATTTAGGGATAATTATGAGCAGCTTTTCCAGGAGTATAATTTAATACCGATCCACGAGCAATTTGAAATATCATTTGCCACATATGATAAGTTTTAAACAATCTTGAGTGACACATTGCGAAGTTTTAACCCATAAATAAGAATACGCACAGACTGCATAAAGTAATAACATTACAATATAAATGTGCTAATTATTATAGCAAAATAACGTTCCAACACGTAATAACAAAAAATTATAACAATATACCGCAAGAAATTCCTTACGCATAAAACAAAAATACAGTTTAAAGATAAGTTATGAAAACTTTAAACAAATAAACAGTAAATATTTTAATATATCGTGACGATCCATGGTACAACACTATAGATAAGCTGTAATAATTATGTATGAATATATATGTATGTATGTATATGTGTATGTGTATGTGTACTTGAAAAATTTATGCATATTTGAAAAATGCCGTCATCCTTTAAATTATTGATTAATGTTACATTAATACTATTGGTTTGTTATGTTAGAGGTGATAGTGTGACGACCCAATATTATTATTAATAATTAAATTCAATATAAAGGGGCGTCAAAAATAGTCTTAAAAGATATATATTAAGCAATTAAGTTAAATTAATAAACATAAAGTTAATATATTTCAGACATTATCCCAATAACATAGTAAATTAAAGGCAAAATTATTGTTTTTCGTAATAAATAAATTTATTTAAAAACTTGAAAAAAATATTTAAAATAAGATAAATAATAGAAATACAAGTCAAAAAATATTATAAAATTAAGTTAAATAACGTTTATAAGATAATTAGAAAATTTGTTAAAAATTGTCATTGTCAAGTCATGGGAGGTGTTCGTGTATAAAAGAAAATTTTTCTAAGTTGTGGAAGGAGTTTACGTATAGATGAAATTTCTTAAGTTGTTGAAGGAGTTCATGTATTAAAGAAAAGTTATGGAAGGTGTTCACGTATAGACGTCTTGTATGGAGGAAGCTGCCGGAGGTACATACCTGCAGTTGTACATATATATGGGGTGGTCGGGAGCCCGACTGCCTGAAGTACTGTAGCACAATGACTAGTCCTATATTAGGGACTTATGATATTAAACTCAATGATACAAAAGCAATACTAAAGAAGGTCTCCATGATGAATTTGCATTACAATAGTAGGGTCGTGGGTTCGAACCCTATATATTAATGACTTATGAAAGTAAGGTCTATGATCCAAAAGCAATACTAAAGAAGGTCTCCATGATGAATTTGCATTACAATAGTAGGGTCGTGGGTTCGAATCCTATATATGAATGACTTATGAAAGTAAGGTCTATGATTCAAAAGCAATACTATAGAAGGTCTCTATGATTAACATGCATTACAATAGTAGGGTCGTGGGTTCGAATCCTATATATACATGACTTATGAAAGTAAGGTCTATGATACAAAAGCAATATTATAGGAGGTCTCCTTGATGCATAAGCATTGTATGGGGTGGTCGGGTGACTGACTGCTCCTAGTACTGTAGCAAAATTACTAGTCCTTATTAGAGACTTGAAAAGGAATATTGTGGTGGCGTGTGTGCTGCTTCACGAGCAATTGGTCCGAGGTAAACTTAGACTCGCTAACCGATGTGTCCTAGACATATCATCTTAGTGCAGGTGGTAAGCGGGTTTGTTGTAGCAATACGGCTTTCCCGTGGACATCGCACACCCATACCGTTTGTGGGCGACGTCGTTGCGCATAGCGATGTGTCGTCTATCTTTCGGATTGGGATGATGAGTGTGTTTGGTAGCACTTTTAAGTGTAACAGGCATACTCAACTTCATGGCTTAGTGCATTAGCGCTATGATACGTGGAGTTTTGTTCATTGGCGTCTTAGTAGCGTGCTACTATGATACGTTGGTGATATTTTTTTTATATAACAACAATACAAACTTTGTTACCAAAGTCGATAGGAATCATGTGGGTGTGTTGTGAGGGGGCGCCACCCGTATGATAGTTGCATTGATGCTTACTGCTACTTGCGGTATTGCGTCTTGTGATGGATCTACGGGTGTGCTGCGCCTGATTCGACGCTCTCTTGTGGTTCTGGTCGATGGAGGTATGCAGGTGGTGATGTCTGCTGGGATGTATGGGGGACCTTGGGATGGTGTAAGCCCGACGATAGTCGTATTGATGCTTGTTGCGTTCTGCAGTATTGCGTCTTTGCGATGGTTGTTTGGTGGGACGCTATTCTCAATGGCGCTCTCTGCGTCTTGGTTTGACTCACGCCTAAGTAGCTTTGCCAAGTCGGGTCCCTTTATTGCGGGGCTGCAGACTGTCTGCCCTCCACTATGTTTTATATAACAACATAATATTATATCTCTGTAACTTTCCCACCTTTGAATGATTGAAGGCAACTTGTTGATGGGTGAGACAAACATGATCGAAAATGCATTTACTCAACGTCAGTGACACAAACCCTTTCTGATGGAGAATTTATACTCTTATCTTATAACTGCCTTTTGGCTATATCTGCCATTGTATTGGTTGGTGGAGCATATGTATCGACCTCATGCGGGTGGTAGCTGACGGGAGGATCTGAGGAGACTCTCAAGGCTGCGGCCGAAAGCCGCACAACGTGGGACCCCATTCCCTTGAGGTGAGCGGTAGAATCATGTCACGCTCTGCGGCTAGTAGCCGTGCCGATCACGCAATTGGTGGTGATGCCATACACTTACATCACGTCTGCAGCAGCGGCGGTCTGGCAGGTGGTGGCGCTCATGGAGGGTTTACGGCCAGTGTGCCTATTTGCCTAAACCGTGTGACGTACATTCACTGCGGCTGGATTCGTTCGTATTCTGTATGGCGTTTACACGCATTGACATGCGCGACTTCGGTCGATGTTTGTGCTTACGCACTAACAAGGGGCCAAGCCTCTTTTACTGGTTCGCCAGTTATTTTGCTGTGGACTACGGTCCAGTTTCCGAATTAGCATTCCCTTCGGGGGGAGTGCATCAAAATGGTTGGCACTCACCGTGCACGGCGTGTGTGGGGCCGTGTACCTCCCCACATTTTTTTAAATAAATGTAGGAGAGCGAAGGCCTTGTATCGGGTATTTTGTATAAATATATTTTGAGCTTTTTCCGAGCGGGAAGGGATAATTAATAATGTAAACCTGATACAAGCGGAATAGGGAAGTTTTATGTTCTTAACCTTTTTCGAGCCCTGTCTTCGTGAACGGGGTTCACTTAACTTATAAAGCACTACCAACAGCTTTCAATAGCTCTAGTGAATATTCATTCTTCCAAAAGACACCTAAAAGAACTGTTACTAAACAAACACAACGTAAATAAGGGTCCTAACTAAGACTATCACGCAAAAATATTACAAACGGCCTATTATTAAACCTTTAGAAAGATCATTTAGAAAGACCAAAACATATTTTATTTATCCTAGTCACATATATATAATTTTTATCGAAAAGGGGTAAATTAATTATATCTAATATATTTATTATTATTGAGAGGGGGGCGGAGCGTTACAATAGCATTATTATATTAAGCTAGTTTTTGCATGTTAGGAAGTAAGGGAGCATTTTTTTCTGCCAACACACAGCTGAGCAGTTTGGCAGACTATATCACTGTAACTGTGTGAACTTTTATTATGTTAAATAAATAAATCGACAATCGCAGTAGCAGACGTCTCGCTATGACGCCGTTGGCCCTCACCGGTAGAGTATTTTACGTCCGGTATAAATGGTCGTACAGTCATCTATAGGAAGCCATTGAATTTTTCCGACATTTTTCATAGTCGCTATAACAAGGTACAGATTAAATAAAAATGTCTTATTTATTTGTTAAGCCCTTTTTATATTTTTCAGAAGAAACGGCAGCCTTATAAAAAAGGATTAAAAAAGGATGTTTATACGAGGTAGAGCCATTCTGCAGCTATATTAGTAGTAGTTGTAGCACAAATGCATAGGCTCGACCGCGGAAGGACCACGCTCTCATATGATATCAGCGTAAAATCGTAGCTTAACGCTACTGTGTTTCGTATGGTGAGTGTAGAGAACCGGAGACCTTTTTACTGGAGAGCATTCTATCTTTGTCCTCAGGGGTGACAACCCATCTGCGTTTTGATTCGTAGTCGAGGATAGATGTAGATGTCTGTAGTCCATAGCAACCATTTACCAGTAGGTATTGAGTGTGCTCGTTTGTAACCCTTATCCTATAAAAAAGGGAATACTTACTTTTCGATTTCTATCAAAGAATCTAATTTCCAAAATTATGTTATTCGATCTGTTCTACTGTTATAACTGGACTTCACGTGTCGTGAAAATTTTTACTCTAGAATTTTAAGGTTTTCTCAAATAAAATCAACCATTAAAATTGCAATCAACAATTTCTATTTGAATCAGGGTTTTTATCTTCTTTCTTACATATGAAATCAATTTCTGTCCGTTAGTTTAACTAAAATTCGAAAACAGTTCAATCGATTTTAATAATTTTTTGTGTGTATTTAAGTAGGTCCCTGGATGGTTTAATAACTCAATTGGACCCGGTAGGTGGCGCTGTTGTCGAGATTCAGGAATCATCCGTGCGAAGCCGGGCGGATCGCTAGTATACCATGAAATTCACAACAAGCGCTTAGCACCTGAGCTGCGGTGGTAGCTCTAGATTTAAAATTTTACGAAATATACAATACAATACAATGGTATTTGTTGTACAACAAAAAATATAACAAAAATAAACAAATATTAAGGGGAAAACAAAAGGCAGTTTTATAGCTACATAGCAGGCAACCGGCAACAGAAAAATAATAAAATAAAAAGAAGAGAAAGATTGACGGGTAGTGTGTGTTATAATAACAAAGAATAAGTTGATCCACTAAAAAGACAACATACTTTAGGAAATGGATCAGTGACCACAAATAAAAGGAGAAAGAGAGAATGGTTAAAATAAATCAAATAATTGTGTTAAAAATGGTAACAAATTTACATTTTTATTCATTTATTCCACTTTTTATATCACCTAAATTACGTTAATATTGCAATTTCCCATCTTTGCTCCGTCTTTTCAAATTGTGCCTACAAAGCGTAAAAGTGTAAATTATTAAAAAAGTTTTTACCATCGCTCTCGGCATAACCGGGTATTGGACCGAACACTTTTATAATTTTTTACACAATTCTTTTAAAATATACGTTTGTCTTGTTGTTTCTGGTATTCTATCTTAGTAATAAATATTATTTTCTTTCCAAAGCGTGACAGAGGTATTTGTTTCAAAAGATTTTGTATTTGGCAACTTTAGAAAAGTAGAAGTTACTCCGAATACGTTTTTAGTATGTTACGCGATATATTCTTCAATGGTAATTTTTTTTTCATAAAATAGCCTTCTTTTCAGGGGTGGCCCCATACATATTTGGTGAAAAAAAATTGCGACATTTCTCAATTTACTCAAAAGGGTAAAAAGTTAACTGGCATTGTGTACGGAAGTATTAAAGTCCTTACTTCAGAAGCTATTATCTATCTTTCTCAGCGTGGGTACTTCTTTTTAAAATATTTTAAATATATAGCCAAATAGCACTTCTTGCACCGCTGCGTTCCAGTCTGAAAGCTGTAGAGGGCCAATACAATTATAGGCTCTGAAGCGTTCAACTGAAAATTTCGGGAATAAAGGAAGTGACACAACATTACTATTTAAAAATGTATTTATTGCTTTTCGAAGTATTCACCGCGAAATTTGACACATTTTTCCATACGATGGAACCAATCATTGAAGCAACCATTCCATTCGGAAGTTGGGGTCTCCAAAATGGCCGTTTTGTAGGCGTCCACAGCTTCTTCAGGTGATGAAAATCTCTGTCCACGCAATTTATTCTTTATTTTAGGGAAAGTATAGAAATCATTAGTGCTTAGGTCGGGGCTGTACGGCGGATGGTCTAATAATTCTATGTTTTCTTGCTCTAAAAAACTCTTTTGTTCTGTGTGCGGTGTGAGAACTTGCGTTGTCGTGATGGAGGATGATGCGGCGGTTGCAGTTCTCTTTACGGAGTTTAGAAACGACATATGGGAAACAAATGCTAGCATACCATTCTTCATTAAATGTTCTTTGTCCTTCAAGAGGAATAGTCGTAACATGGCCGGTTTTGGAGACAAACGTGGCCACCATTTTTTTTGCAACACTCCGTGAACGAACAATTTTTGTTGGCTTTAACTCATTTTCGAACACCCAAACTCGTGACTGGTTTTTTGTTTCGGGTTCGTACGCACATATCCAGGATTTGTCACCTAATATGATGTTGTATACAGAATTTGAGGATCCTGCGTGGAATCTTTGGAGAGTTCTGACGCACCAAGTAACGCGAGCCCTCTTCACAGAGCGAATGCGGTATCCATCGGGAAAACAACTTTTTTACACCTAATTGTTCATGCAAGATTATTTGTATTTAACTCATGCCAATATCTAAAGTTGCCTGAATTTCGCGGTATGTCACATGTCGATCTTCCTCAATCAGCTTACGCACAGCATCAACGTTTTCTTGGGTGACTGCAGTTTTTGGACGACCTTGACGGGGATCATCACTGAGCTTGACACGTCCACGTGGAAATTCAGCAAACCAGCGATAAATTGTGGTTTTGGATGGTGCTTCATCACCAAATGCAGAAATCATCCGATCAACACAATGTTTTTGTGTTACACCACTTCGAAAGTCATAATAAATCATCGCTCTTGAATTTTCTCGGGTCAATTCCATTTATCTCAACGACTAAACAAGTTTGACAAAACCTTGTGACAAGACCGAGAATCTTTTTTTAAATAATTAAATGGTATTCGATTTTAAAACCAAGGAGTTTTCAATTAAAAAGATTTTAATATGACAGGAACAGAGGAAATATTCCATCCCGATATTTTTAGTGCAGCCTATGTATTCGTCCTCAAAGATGGCACGCATATGTAGCCTTTTTTATTTGAAGTTTGCTGCACGTGTTCAAGGACTGCAATAGCCACTCGCAATCAAGCAGACACTAAGTTCATTTGTTCCTTCTGCTTTATAAAAGAAGTAGGTAGTCTTCTCTTAAGTTTTGCAAGAATGTAACCGCTGTCTAATTTTTAATAATTATGACATTAACTTTCGAAAGAATGTAAAATATCCGATAGTATTTTATGTACACAAAGCATACTTGTTGGCGTTTACAGTCGTGAGCAATCTTGTCGACAAAGGCCGATTAGATAGGACAAGATATATATATGTAATGTATGTATGGACAAATATGTACGGACAAGATATATATATGTAGTGTATGTATATATATATATAATGTCTTTTTCTTTAATTTCATTTTTTTCACGTCCTATGTAATAATATTACAAGTGGGAATTCCGCTCACATCAACTTTATAAGCATGGTTGGAATGTTATGATACCAAGGGTTTTTTAATTTGATTTTTATCATATAAGAGTGCCAAAGAAGCTAGCTCTACCAAACCATTTAAAAAAGTCTTCGCCACTCATTAGTTCTTTCAGAATAAGAGTGACAAGTTAGCACATAGTACACCTCATACTGGAATAAATGGAATCAAAATATAGATATGTTGTCACCCCTGAGAACTAAGATAGAATGCCTCGTTACAAGTAAATTACGTACTTATAGTTGTAGAATAAATAGGTTGGCTCGACTGGAGAAGGCCTTCGCTCTCACAAAATATCATAATAAAAAGGCAAGACTAAATCTAGCTGTGGATGATTATGGGCTGAAAAATATCAAAGATGAACATAATAAACAAATATTATAAACACACAAGCGACTTTACACAGCTGACGAAACTACCCAAAACAACTCTCCCGTTTCGAGAAAGTTTAAATTGTCAGTGAGGTTGAATATTGTTAATTACGGCTTAGCGACGTGATCGAAGTCATTGCGAATTGTTTTTGTCTATTTGTTTCAATTCAAATGCATTAATTGTATATACTGATGTATTTCAAATTACCATTTATATTATTTTCAACCACAAAAAAAATAGATTTTAAGCACATTGAAACCTGAGAATGAGAGTGATGCATGACTCCTAAAACTGCGATGAATAACTACCATGTGCGACGATTAATAACAAACTCTCCCTACAATAGGTGTGGCATCATATCCAACAGTGGCGGTCTAACGAAGAAAAAATACTCATCTACTAATCGTGGCTCCGAGTCAAAATTTTTAGCCTACACCAATATTTATGCAGTACTAAAATATAAAAAGTGAAAGCTAAACATATGGACACACACATAAATAGCCTTATAGAGGGGATATTTGTCATAGTTACTGTTAAATATGCGAACGGGACAAGTGAAACTACGCTTAGTTGAATACGCACTGCCCTTTATTCGAATGTACCTATTATTATAAGATGGTCGCAGCCATCACTATACCTACATATCTACGTACTATACATAACAGTTACCACAGTCGCTGGCGAGTTTGAAGCTGCAGTTTTATTTATTTGTTGATTCGGAAGACGCCGCTACCCATATACTTATTTGTTTTCCTCTGTCGGCACTTAATACACCCCCGGGATAACATGGGATAGTGGATATGCTATCACAATTGAAACAAGGTTAAAATATAAATGTATTAGTAATAAACTAATATTCGAACTTAATTTTATGTATTAATGTTTGTTTAAGATCAGTATTTCATTCTGACACTTATTAAATCAGCTCATCATCATCGATACAGTAATCTAAAAGTCTACTGCTGAACATTATTATCACCCACATTGATTTTGTAACGGATTCGCTACAGATTTACTTTGACGTGTGATTTTCAAACATTTCATGACGTTAGATTGGAATATTCACTATATATAATTGCTTTTTTCTTTTAATTAATGAATTAGAGGATAAATGAGTACACGGACCAAATAAAGGTACTTGGATACTGTATATACGTGGTAGAGCCATGCTGCAGTTATATTAGTAGTATAGTTGTAGCACGAATGGGTCGGCTCGACCTGGGAAGGACCACGCTCTCACAGAATACCAGCGTGAAATAGTAGCTTAATGCTGCTGTATTTCGTATGGTAAGTGTAGAGAACCGGAGACCCTTTTTTACTGGAAACGAGGCATTCCATCTCAGTCCTTACGGGTGACAACGCATCTGCATTTTGATTTTTAATGGAGGATAGATATAGATGTCTATGGGCCGCAGCAACCACTTACCATCAGGTGAACTGTGTGCTCGTTTGTCACCCTATTCTATAAAAAAAAATATCATAAACATTTACATCCGTCCTCGATTAATAATCAAAATGGAAATACTTTATCACCAGTGGGGATTAAGATGGTATGCCTCTTTAGTAGTAAAAAGGTTCTACGGTAGTCTACACTTACCATAGAAAACACAGCAGTATTATTTTGGTGGTTCACGCTGGAATTCTGTGAGAGCTTGGTCCTAACCTGTGCGTGCCGACGCATTCGTGTTGCAGCCATAATATACGGGTACAGCATGACTTTACCACGTTTAAAAACTTCTTTCTAATTTCTTATATCGGATGTCGTATATATATATCTTGAAGGTCACATATTCTAAAACAAAATTTGCCAAGGAAATTTTTCGTTCTTCTGTTTAACACTGGGTGATAAAAAAAAACTTCAAATATTTTTAATTATATTTATTATAAATGATAAAATAAATAAAGTACCTGATTATACTATGAATATATGTTACTTTTTGTGCTATTATAACTTAAGTTAACTATTTATTTTAAATTTAAATAATAAAAGGAAAGAGATGAAAGAAGAAAGGGAAAACCTTTCCTTGCAATAGAATGCATAGAAAGACTGATAAAATGACTGATAACTACAGCAAATTATTGTTATACAGACAATATTCAGAAATTAACAAACAATTAAATTAATAACGCCCTGATTCCAGATTTTAGGAGTAGATAGATGCAGGTGGTTTACTTTGTGGCCTTCCTTTAGGGAGATCATCTTTCAGCAGGCGACTTATCTTGGGCTGTAATGATGATCGTTAATTTCGCTTTTCTTGATTTTTACAGACTTCATGTCATATTTTTGATTGTGCCAGTCCCATTGTAAACTTATTTTAATAAAATGCAACAACAAACACTCGATACTACTTTAATAAATTAAATGTAAAACTACAACCATCTGAGTTTCAGCCAAGTTCGGTGGCGATTTAACGTGGTAGAGCAATTCTACAGCTATATTTTGGTAGCAGCATAAATCGATCAGCTGGACCGTGGAGGGACCACGCTCTCACAGAATACTAGCGTAAAAAAGCAGTTTATTGCTACTTTGTTTCGTATGGTGAGTGTATGAAATCGGAGACTCTATTTACTTGATACTAGGCATTCTATCTAAGTCCTCAGGGGTGAAAAACAACGTCGATTGCTGCGAACCGCTTCAAAATCTGTTTATGCGTTGAAGAGAAATCGCTCACGAAAAATTTCGAAAAAGGTTTTCACATAACTTTTGAACTTAACACAAGACAAGTTATTTTAATATATTTCATAAAATACCTTGCCACAAATTACATCAAGTAGGTTGATGCTTTCGAAAGTTATCGTTGTCAAAATTAAAAATAGTGTTTTTTTTTTTATAATTTCGAAATTTCTTCTCGGTTTTATTGTGATGTAATGAGTTAACTATTAGTTAAAATATTTGTTGATCGTTTTGAGATCGTACATAGCAGGAAGTTATAAGGACGGCCTGCAAGGTCAACCGTTTTTCAGATTTTTTCCAGTTGCCATTTACTCGTGCTCTCTGAAACAAAGATTTACCCACGGCAGCTAACTGTGAAGGATGATGGTGAGATTCACTATTTAGATATTGGTTGGTATGGGTCTTTTTCCTATACACAGTGTGACCAATAGTGTTATCAGGATCAGGATTTCACTGATAACACTATTGGTCACACTGTGTATAGGAAAAATACCCATACCAACCGATATCTAAATAGTGAATCTCACCATCATCCTTCACAGTTAGCTGCCGTGGGTAAATCTTTGTTTCAGAGAGCACGAGGGATCTGTGACAGAAAACATCTGGCAGCGGAGCTTCAGCACGTCAAGCAAGTATTGCAAGACAACAAGCTTCGGGTCCCGCGCCTACGTCACAGTGAACGAGTGAAGCCGGCCACAGTCGAGCGCGCGCCTGCTCTACTACCATATGTCAGAGGAGTCACGGACAAGATTGGCTACATCTTGAAGCGAGCGTCCATTAAGACATACTACAAGCCGCTGAAGAAGATTAGTCAATTTTTACCATCCATCAAATGTAATATTCCTCTGCAAGATGCAGGTGTGTACAAGCTAGATTGTGAATGTGGTCTCTCTTACATAGGTCAAACAAAGAGATCTATAAAAACCCGCGTGAAGGAACATATAGCTGATGTGAAGCACCGACGCTCCGGGAAGTCTGCAGTCTGCGAACATGTTCAAGATCGTCCCCACCATCACATTAGATTTGATAAACCTTAAATTCTCGCAAAAGAACACCGATTCCTACCAAGGATGATACGCGAGGCTATTGAAATTAAAAAAAACATCCAAATTTCAATAGAGAAGATGGTTGGGTGCTACCATCTGCTTGGGATCCTATAATTAACAAAATTAAACCCAAACCCAAGCATACCACTGCATGATAGCACTGCAAGACTGCATGATACTTAAGCTCGTTTTGCGTAAATCGGACCAAAAATCAATATTAAAAAAACTGAAGGTAAGGACTAACTATGACATAGGGACGTCAAACATCTCAGTCCCCCCCGTGACCATGGGTGCTGTAAAGCACCCGAAACGTCGGGATAATAATAGTGTTACGAGCTTGAGGTTCGTGACAATAAAAATTGCCGATAAAATTACCTAAATTAACACTTTAATTTACTTTACACAAATTAAAACTTAAAACACTAATAATTAAACACACTAATTCACTTTATTCCGCTCCGAAGCTTCGCTTGTTTCGCCACTTCAATACTCCCCCATCGCATCTTGCAGCGCCTATTTATATAAATTAGCAAAGAAACATCCGGAATATTCAAGTAAATGCGCGCAAAGGGACGAGTGTGCGAGTGTAGATTTTCTAGAAACTTAGTTCTTCGGATGGCGCTGTCGGTTGAGTGATTTGTGATGTCATTTTCTCAATGCTCCCCTCGCTCTCGTTCCTGACACTAGATGGCGCTAGTGTATCGTCGACTTGAGCGCGTAACAATAGAAATAAATTAAAGTAATTAAACGAGATAAAATCCGTAAATAATAGTTTTATTCAATTTGTGATACCTCCCAGTTTGAAGTAAGAGAGGAAATGGAACGTAGTTTTTATACGCCTATGGCATTGGCTAAGGATTTATTATCATCCTTTAAAAAAGATAGACATCATTCTTCAGACTCAGGCCAGCCTAATCTTAAGATTTAGCCAGGGTTTCGCTTACCAGAAATTACAATTGCCCATTTTGATGGCAGCTATTATAAATGGCTTGAATTTAAGGAAACGTATGTCTCCTTAATACATGATAATGAAACTATACATTTTATACATAAATTTCACTATCTTTCATCTTACCTGTAGGGTAAGGCAGCCCAAGTTATTAGTAATTTGGAAGTAACTGAATGTAACCACAATGTGGCTTGGGCCCTCCTCTGCGAGAGATATGACAATAAAAAACAGCTGGTCTCACAACACATGAATGCACTATTTAATATGCCTCCTATTTCTCAGACAGCTAAGTCTTTGCGTAACACTGTGGATCATGTTTCAAAAAATCTTAGACCCCTTAACACTTTAGGTGTTCCCACTACTAATTGGGATCCAATAATCATTTATATGATGGTCCCTAAGCTTGATAGCAATTCTAGACTAAAGTGGGAAGAATATAAATCTTCGTTAAATTGTGATTTACCTTCTTTAGATAATTTCTTTACATTTTTGAAGGCTCGAGCTGATATTCTCGAAAGTGTGAATAATAATAAACAGGAAAAAGGCGAAACATTCAATAATTTTAAGCAACAGAAATTACCCGTAAAATCTCATGCTATTTCAATGGAACCCAGCTCGTCTATGTGTGGTGTCTCGTCATCTACTGCGAGCGCTGCCAGCGGAGCGGCGGGTGCGGCGGCGTCGTGCTTATACTGCGGCGGGCCGCACCGCGTCTACGGCTGCTCTTCTTTCTTGTCCAAATCTATTGAGGAGCGTATCACCGAGGCGGCCAGGTTAAAATTATGCTTAAATTGCCTACGTAAGGGACACTCTGCGCGGCTATGCAGGTTAGGCCCTTGTTTTACTTGTATGCGGCGACACAATACGCTTTTACACCGCGAGGTTCCTCAAGCAAGCAATGCATCCGTAAATATGACTGCAAATGAGACTGAGCCAGAAAATGAAGCCCCTGAGATCATTGACACTACAGTCAATGTACCGGTACAATCCGTCTCCAGTAACAACCACGTCTTGCTATCCACTGCCCTTGTAGATGTGTACAATCCCATTACTAACAAGTATGAGACGACGCGCGCCTTATTAGACAGTGGCAGTCAGCTTTCCATACTAACTGAAAATTTGAAACGCAAACTTTGCTTGGCCACTGAATAAACAAACACAAATATAATAGGCGTAGGTGATAAACAACTTACCTCAGGCGTCAAGCGTTGCTCCGTCCGCATTAAGTCTAAATCTACTAACTACACGCTTACCTTATGTTGCTTAGCGCTACCTAAAATATCTGGCGAGCTACCTCATGTCCAACTTGATATATCTCAATTAAACTTACCTATGAATATTGCCGATCCTAACTTCTTTCAGCCTGCTCCTGTAGATCTGCTTATTGAAGCTGATGTATTTTGGCAATTAATATTAGGCCAACAGATCACACTATGCAGTAACAAACCTATAGTCGCAGATACAAGGTTTGGTTGGATATTATCTGGCCCAATTGCTTCAAAGTCTGTTAGCAAGACAGTTCATGGCGTTTTATATACTCACTTGTCCCTTGAAGAGCAAATCACTAAATTTTGGCAGGTTGAGGATATCCCTGAATCTAATAAGATATTGTCCAATTTTGATATGGAATGTGAGAAGCACTTTTTAGAAAATACTCATCGCATGGACGACGGTAGGTTTTGTGTTCGATTACCACTTATTTCTGAACCTGATTGTTTAGGCGATTCTTATCAGTTAGCTAAAAGGCGCCTCCTAGGGTTAGAAAGACGTTTTAGAAAAAATCCAGATTTAAAATTAATGTATACTGATTTTATACGTCAATATTCAGATCTTAGACATCTTTCAGAAGCTACTGAGGTTATTTCGCTATTAAAACTTTGCGTTGTCTTCAACGGAAGTGCCGCCTCTACCTCAGACTTCTCTATTAATGACCTCCAAATGGAGCCTCCTTTTCAGGATTCCTTATTTAATATTTTACTTAGATTTCGTCTTTATAAATATGTACTCTTCGGAGACATAGAAAAAATGTACCTACAAGTTTTAATTGACCCCAGAGATCATAATTTACAGTTAATTTTATGGCGCGAAAATGACAGAGAGCCCATACGAATATTACGTCTTAATACAGTGACCTCCGGTTTCGCGAGCGCAAGCTTTCTAAGTACCCGCTGTCTGTGGCAGCTAGGAGAGGAATGTCAGAATCATAAAATTAAAACTATAATCCAAAACGAAAAACTACAATTTTATCTAGTGGTGGGTTTAACTTGCGAAAGTACCGATGTAACGCTCCATCTTTTTTATTTAAGCCCGATGAGGCTGACATTCAGAAAGATTTAGTGATAAGCTGTTCTTATCACATTTTAGGTGTCGGTTGGAATCCTTAACGAAGATTTTATAAATTTCCTCACTAACTATAATATTCAAAATATAAATCCAACTAAAAGATCAATCCTTTCCGATTTATGTAAGGTGTTCGACCCTCTAGGTCTTCTTAGTCCACTTACTATAAAACCTAAAATTCTAATTCAAAGATTATGGTTATCCAACGTCAACTGGGATGACCTAGTGCCTGATACTATCAAACAGGAGTGGCTCTACTTCATACAAAAATTACCTAGCTTACTTACCTTGCGAATTCCCAGACATGTCATGGGTGATCTTACTACGTCTGTAAAGCTCCATTGTTTCTGCGACGCATCGCAGACCGCATACGCCGCGTGCATCTATATTAAATCTAAGAACGATGACGTCGATGTCAAGGTACAGTTGCTATGCGCTAATTTTCTACGACATACTATGCGACATTTTCTATAGTTAATCGTAAAGGTAGAGGCTGTAAAATCGTAACCTAATGCTATTTGTTTATTTATTTGTATGAAATATAAATGCCTTCATTTAGAAGCGGTGAGTGATCTCAGCAAAGATGCGTTTGTACTAGCTTTACGTCGGTTTATATCTCGCGGAAAGCCGTCAGATATCTATTGTGACAACGGCACGAATTTTGTGGCAGCCTCGAAAGAACTAGGCAATTTTTTAAACACGAATTCGCGTTCCATTTCCAATTATGCTTCAAAGGAAAATTTAAAATTTCATTTCTCCCCGGCTTATGCGCCGCAATGGTGGTCTATGGGAGGCGGGCGTAAAATCCGCTAAATTTCATATTAAACGAATACCCTTGGTTCTACACATTTAACTTTTGAAGAGCTGGCAACTTTAATTAGTCAAGTTGAATCCATCCTGAACAGTCGCCCTCTATATCCTATGTCGTCCTCTCCTAATGATTTTCATCCACTCACTCCCGGTCATTTCCTCATCGGACGTGCTCTAGATATGATACCATCACCTAATCATACTTCGAGTTTCAACCGGCTTAACAGATTTAAACAACTAGAAAAATACCGTCAGCATTTTTGGAATAATTGGAAGCTGGATTATATATCTGAATTGCAACAGTGATATAAATGGCGAGTACCAGCTCGAGGATTACGGATTGGAGAATTGGTTTTACTCAAAGATGATAACGCTTATCCACTACAGTGGAAACTCGGACATATCATACAGTTTTACCCTAGACCAGATGGAATAAATCGTGTGGCAGACGTTCTGACGTCCACCGAAGTCCTCAAACGTGGTATTAAATACCTGTGTCCTCTACTAGATCCCTAATACGAAGACTGAAAGCTGAAGCTTCCAGAGGGGCGGAGTATGTCCGTGGAGTTTTTAAATGTTTTGTTTTTATTTTAATTGTTTAATTAATTGTAAAGAATAAAAAAGACAGATGTCACAAATATTGGAGAAACAAGAGAATGTTTTTCTGTTAATGTATATATAGCGTTTTTGCCTTAAATTGTATCACTTCATTTAATTTGATTATCCAAATACGATATTATAATTTATATATTATGAAGACAAAGACTTTTATTTAAAAACTGCATCCTAACTACCACGCGTTCTGCGCGTGATCATATAGTATTGTGTATTTATGTAGATATAAATCCCAACGAGGCATAACCGGCCAAAATTTGTAGTTATTTTATATCCAAATCGCAAACAAAGTGGTAAAATTAAAAATTTTGTGCAACCGACTTCAGTATAAATAAATTCGAAGTCAATTAAATACGAATTATTAAGGATAACTCAAAACTACTGCTTAGATGTTGATGAAATTCGTAGAGGACTACACAAAAGCATCATATTTCGGATTAAAAAAAATATTGAAAAAGAACAATAAAAAAGTTTTGTAAATATTTTTAAAGTTTGGTGTGTGCGAAAACATCCGATACGTTGTTTCCGAACGAAGCCCCGGCGCGACGGTTTTGGTTCCAGGTTCCATCGTTAAAAGGATTTAAGGAAAGTCCATAAACATAAAACTTATTTGTTACAGATTTTTACTATTGGTTTTTTTACGGATTCTACAAGTTAAATTATTGTAATAATCTCTAGTATTAATACTGAAAAATGAAGATTATATATTTACTACCTATTTTAAAATTTTATGTCTATCAATGCTGTTGTGTTTCGCATGATGAGTGTTAAGAACCGGAGACCCTTTTTACTGGATACTAAGTATTCCATCTTAGTCGACAGGGGTGACAAAGCATCTTTATTTTGATTCTCAATTGAAAATAAATGTAGATGGCAATTGGTCACAGTATGCTCTTATCATCAAGCTAAATGTACGCTTGTTTGTCAATTTTATCCAATAAAAAGATTTGATGCTATTAATATTTCAATATCTGCAACATTAATATTCAATAAGAGACCATTTTACTGGATACTAGGCATTCCATCTTAGTCCTCAGTGGTGATAACGCATCTGCATTTCGATTATTCCGATGACATAACTTAATCGAGTATAGATATACATAGATGTCTATGAACCACAGCCTCCACTTACCAACAGGTGAATCGTGTGCTCGCTTATCTACCTGATTCTATAAAACAACAAACACAATTTTTGTAAAATCCTATTTTATTTTGTCTTAACATAATTTGGGCACAGTTTTAATGAAATAAATAATCATGGACCTAAGAAAGTGGCATCAAGGTAACCCATTATAAAATCTAACCCTTCATGAGTCCTTTATAATCCGTAATAGTGGGGGGATAGGTCGCTCACGTCCGTAGGATTCGACCACCTAATCCTAGGCCCACCCTACACGTTTCCCCCGGGTGGTGCTAAAAGAGCGACAAAGCCGAAAGAACAGACTCGGCTAATCGCCGTGCGGTAGCGGTGTAAAATATGCCACACCCTAGTTTTCGCACCATGAGGCAAAAAGGAAAAGAAATGGTCTCGAGTTCCCGGCGCCCCTTTAATGGGGCAGGGGTGCGAAGAATCTCCGGGAGGAAAACCGGCGACGGGGTTCGCCACCCGTCACGTTCTGTCTCCCGGAGGGGCGAAAAGAAGATTGCGGAGGCCCCTCTAGCTACGCTGCATGTATGTGGAGCAATGAATGATAAGATGGATGAAGTATGCGATATGATGTATGATAGAGGAATAGATGTGTTATGTGTAAATGAGACGAAGCGCAAAGGAAAGGATGTCACTACACATGGCATATATACCGCTTACTGGTCCGGTGTAGACGAGACCGAGCGAGCATGCCAGGGAGTCGGTATCATCCCCCCGAACGGGTTCCCGCCTTGTCGTGGCGGGGGCTTAGAAGCCGTGGCTTGGTCACCCACGGCGAAACAAAGAGGAACCCATATGGCCGGTCCGAGGTGGAGGGCCGGCCCGAGGTGGCCACTCCGAGTGGGCTTGGGAAGCCCACTTCGGATGTGTGTTGGTGGGCTGTGGTGAGAGGTGTGTCCTCCCCACCTACCGCTGCAGCCGAGGTGGAGTCGCGGAGGAAGAGGAGTGTTGGTATGGCGATGCGCCACTCGCCCTATCCTCCGCGACTCAAACGGGGCCGCACCGTTGATGCGGTGGTGATGGGGCTGCGGGGGGAGAGGATTGTCGGTATTGCGAGGCGCCGCTCTCCCTATCCTCCGCAGCCGAATCTTGGTTGGCGGCGGAGCCATAGACCAGATCCGCCGCTGGGGTCGGGAAGGCTAGTACTTCTAAGTGCTCGTTTTTCCTGGCCCCATGGCCTTCGCGCATCGGACGCGGGGGGCGTCTGTTGCGCAGATGTAATTGGAGGCCGTGGAGGAAGGCGTGCCATGTGTTCTGGTGCGCCTTACTTGGAAAGGAGAACGGGGAGGAATATTCCTCTCCCGATGAGGTGCTGCCATGGTGCGGCAGTCGCTGGTGGGGCCGCGGATGTGTGCGAAAGCGTTACCGTAGCCCTGCCAATATGCGACGAAGGTGGAACACCATGGGGTTTTAGTCGGTGCGAGTCCGACATAACCCGTCCTTGCCCCCGCGAGGCGGGTATGCGTAGGCATTTCCCCATGTTAAAAAAAAAAAAAAAAAAAAAAAGGGAGTCGGTATCATCCTTTCAGAAAGAATGGGTCAATGTGTGAAAGAGTATGAATGTGTAAGCCCGAGACTGCTATGGATACGAATAAAAGTGGGCATAAAGAAGTTGTTTGTTCTAGGGGTCTACGCCCCAGACATGTCTAAGCCCACTTGTATCCGAGAGCAGTTTTGGGAGATAGTAAGGATGGTGTTAATGAAATGTAAGGAAAATGAAAATATTGTTATGTTAGGAGATTTTAATGGAAGGGTTGGGGTGAGGAGGCTTGGCTATGAAAGGATGCTGGGAACGTTTTGTGGTGAAAGTATTAATGAGAATGGTAAAAGCCTCCCCACCGTATGTGTGGAAAGGAATCATTTTATGACGAACACTTTCTTTCGTCATAAGAAGATTCACATGTATACTTGGGAAAGAGGTGATGATAGAAGCATGATAGATTTCAAAACTGTGGATGAAAGATTGAGGAGCGCAGTGGTGGATACAAGGGTTTACCGGGGGGTCCAACATAGGGACGGACCACTACCTGGTCTTATGCCGAATTAGGGGTTTATTCAGACGTTGGCGGCATAGGACATCTGTGTCTACCACTGCGTTACAGCGTATAAGAATTTAGAGGTTACAAGATGAAGATGTGAAAGACAAGTACAAATGCAGACTGAGAGAAAATATAAGTAATTTGGATGAGTTGTGTGTGAATGAGTTAGACTTGGAGAATGTGTGGCATAATGTTAAGAAAGGTTTAGTGGACGCAGCTACTGAAGTATGTGGTGTTAGTAAGAGAACGAATGAAAGGAAAGACAATACTTTATGGTGGGATGATTGGGATGATGAGGTACGTATGGAAGTTGAAGCAAAGAAGAGAGCATGGCTAGATTTACTAGCGACCAAAGCTGGTAATTCTGGCGGTAAGAATGATGAGAATGAAAGACAAAAGGCAGAGTTTAAAAGTTTAAATAAGAGAGTAAAAGAATTAGTTGAAAGGAAAAAGCAATAAAGAACGGATAAGAATGATAGAAGAATATCGGACAAATTCCAGGCAAATAATAAAATGTTCTGGAAACTCATAAGAAATACCAGGGGACTTTCAAAACAGCCTAGATTGAATGCGATACGAGACGAGAATGGCTGTATCCTGAATGATGTAGTGTTGAGTCTAAATAGATGGAAGGAATATTTTGAAAGCGTATTTATGAGCGAGGAGAAGTGTGAGCTAAATGAAATAGAAATTCCGAAAGAAGATGAAAGAGATAGGGAGATAAGTATAGATGAAATAATGAAAGCAATGAAAATCATGAAAGTAGGTAAGGCAGCCGGATATGATAGTTTCACTCTAAATGCTAAGGGCTGGAGAGGACGTGGTGGCAGGCCTGCTGTACACCTTGTTTATGTTGGGAACTAAAGCGGGTACCGGGAAACTGGTGCAAAGGGTCACAGCAGAACTGTAAAAACTACCGTGGTATCAGCCTTCATAGCATTGTGGGAAAACTGTATGCTAAGGTACTAATTGAAAGAGTTATGAAAGAAACTGATGAAAAAATTTGGGATGTGCAAGCGGGATTCAGAAATGGAATGGGGTGTACAGATCAAGTCTTTTCCATGCGCATGATCGCGGAGAAGTTTTTGGCGAAAAAACCAAAAAAGTTTTTTGTGCGTTCATGGACTTGGAAAAGGCTTATGACAGAGTGGACAGGGATGTGTTATGGCAAACGCTGAACGCATTTAGGTTGAGCGTTGGTTTGATACAGGCATTAAAGTCTCTGTATAGGGACTCTAGTGCTTGTGTTAGAATCAACGGGGTCTACTCGGACTGGTTTGGCATCCATAAAGGTGTCAGACAGGTCTGTGTAGCTTCCCCGTGGCTGTTCAACCTATTTATAGACAGCTGTTCGGAAAATTTTAAAGTTGAAGAATGCGGGTTAAGAATGGGTGAGTTAACCATCAAATGCCTTTTGTATGCCGATGATCAAGTCATACTTGCGTCGTCGGCGGCCGAGTTGCAAATGATGGTTACATTAATGAACAGGTCATTAAAAGAAAGGGGAATGAAAGTGAACGCAAGTAAGACGAAAGTCATGGTTTTTGAAAGAGAAGAAAGCAAAACGGTATGTGAAATAAGAATAAAAGGAGAGTTAATTGAGCAAGTGGATGAGTTCGTATATTTGGGATGTGTATTCAGCAGGGATGGGAGATATGATAAGGATATTTTAACGACGAGTGAATGCAGGAAATGAAGTAAATGGGGCTCTACACTCTATTATGAAAAGTCAGAATGTGTCAAAAAAGGCACGTATGGCAATTCACAGTGCTGTGTTAGTCCCTACTTTAACGTGCTAAATGGAATTCTGTAGTCTCTGCCTACCCCTCTGGGTGACAGGCGTGAGTGTTTATGTTTATGTTTGTTTATGTAATAGTGGGAGATTGCTGTAACGCCACGCTTGATAAGTTCTACTTACTATAAGTATATTAAGCAATTAGTTAAGCAGCGTTTGCTGAACAAAAGAAGTCCAGGTTCTGCGGTGAACTTTTATGGGATATTGAATAACAAGAAATTTTTTACATCTATCTTCTAATTAAAATCGACATCATCGGTGAGTACGGTAACAATTTGACTGTATTTTTGTATTCTAAGTAATGTCTACGAATGTCATAGACTTCGCGTAGCACCAAATAACGTTAACCATTTTATCATTATTTTTTACCCACACTTTCATTTTCCACCTCCTTTCGTAGTGATGATCTTGTAGACTTAACTAATATTTACTCAAACAAGCTCTGCTTATTCCAATGTTTTGTTATATAAATAAAATATATTTTACAACTACGCAGCATAAATTATTCCTACGGGACTGTTCGGTTAATTGGATGCTAACAAGATCGCTTTGGATTTTAGAGATAACTTATTTACAAATTATGGCAGGCCGAAATAGAAAATACAATTCAGTTAATTTCGAACTGAAATTCTATTCTGAAACTGCTTAGTTATTAAAAAGTTTAAAGAGCTATCAGATTTAGAGAGGATTTAACAGAAGTATTTTTTTTTTCAGTTTGAATTATTTGGTATTTATGCATACACTCGTGCACTATAATACTGTCCTGTGCTGATGGTTATTTCCCGTTGACTGACAGGTGTTACCGAGGTTCGATCCTTTCAACGACGCTATTGCCCAACTTATCTGTGTTTCTCTCTTTAAAGGTCTTGTTGTTATTTGGAAATGCCGCCACCCATTCTCTGTTTTCCCTTTTCGGCGCAAACGACACCCACGGGGACATATGGGTAAGTGGATATTCTTATACCGTCACTACACGGTCAAAATAGGACCAAAGAACAACATCATCAACAATATTCTCTACATACGATCTTATGAAATTAAACATTAAAAAAAATCCATTGCATTTGAAGTAAACAATAAACGTAATAGAATTCTTATTCAGGAAAATATAAAAGAACTCAAAATCCCGTCTACGAATAATATTGAAATTATAAAACATCGTAAGTTCAATGAAGAAGTACTACACGAACCCGCTTATGATCCTGTAATTAATCAAATTAATCCTTAAGCCAAGCAAACTAACTGCAAGGCTATTCAACATACTGTGAAGTCATTAATTATGAGCCACCAAAAATTAATAATTAATACCTAAGGATAGCCCAGGTTTGTTAACTATCATACCAGGTTTATCAGGAAGTTAAACACCTCTGCGACTCACCATGCAATTACTCCAAACGATCATTCCAGGCTATAAAAGTCTACTGTTGAACAAAAGTTTCTCCGTTAGATTTATTAAAAGGAGGAATTTCGCACAGTTGCCACGCAGAGCAGGTAAGTTGGCAAACGCAGTTTTTGTATAATTTTGAGCTGTTATCGAGAAGATGCTGCTGGCCATCTATTTTAGTTTCCCTCTGTCACCTCTTACGACACCCACGAGACGTGTTTGTGGATATTTCTACACTGCCAAGATTAAAATCACTTTATATCTTGGGGAATTAAAGATAAGAAAACCAAACTCAAAAAATTGCTTTTAAAAGGCTGTTTTGTAATCACCTATTAAAGACAGTGATTGTTATATGACCATGTAATATATATTGTTAAACAGACGTATACTCTTAGTTATTTGTAGCGGCTAATTATATTTGTATTATATATTATGTAATATGTATTGTTAAACAGACGTATACTCATAGTTATTTTTAGCGGCTAATTATATTTGTATATCGGTATGTATAATGAAATAATCGGTAATATAATCGGTATATATGAACCGTATTGGCGGTCACTAATCAGCTGCTGATCCTCAAGGTACCTCATGAGCTGGCAGTTTACAATGGACTCCATTGTTTTGGAGAACAAGGAGGTGATGGCGATAGGCCGGTAGTTGGACGGCTCTGAGCGGTTGCCTTTTTTAGGGATCTATGGACGAAAGCCGTCTTCCATGATTTTGGGACCATGCCTAAGGAGTAGGAGTACTGGAAAAAACGCGTTAAAATCGGTACCAACTCTGGAACACACGTCCTCAGCACAACTGGGGGGGATTCTGTCGGGCCCACTCGACTTGTGAATGTCCAGGGAGAGGAGTGCTTTGCGAACCGAGCGACCGAACCTGTGTGAACTGCACTTCCAGCATGGAGCACTCACACTGCGGGATGGTTGGCGGCGTACTCCCCCCGTCATCGAGAGTCGAGTTGGACGCAAAGAAAGAGCCTAGCAGATCGGCTTTCTCCTTTGCGGTATGGGCCATTGAGTCGTCCTCCCTGCGCAGAGCTGGAAGAGATGGCTAACAGAAATTCCACTGGACAGCCTTGGCGAGAGACCAGAATGCACGGGTTCCAGAAGGAAGGCGAACTAGTTTCTCGCCAATTCTGCCTATGTGCTCTGACTTTGCCTTGGCAATAACTCTTTTGATGGTCCCACGTCAATATCACTCTTTGTTCTTGAGATACACGAGGCGAAAATTAAATCCGAACATACATACATACATACATACATATATACATACATACGTACATGTACACACACGGACGCCCTCTTAAAAACCATACTATTCGACTCTAAAGACCTTGAAATGTGGAGATATGTTAAAATTTACAATTTACAAAATCGGATCTATAACAATAACTTCCCAATAGGAAGTTAATAAGATGTTATTAATAATAATGACGTTGTTCTGCCCTTTTCGACGACCCTATGTCATGTCCTATTAAAAATCCTTAAATTCGCAAAAAAATCGTGGGTCACTCATGGGCAAAAAAACTATATCTCTCAAGTTGGACCAAACTGCACACAGTGTGCAAATTTGATTAAAATCGAATAAGTAATTTAGTAGTCAATCGCGGACAAACAACGTGACACGTAATTTATATATATTAAGATTATTTATATTTGAAATACAAAATATAAAAATATAATTGATAGAATCAGGCGTTACTTTGCAGAAATCCATTATAATAAAAATATAACAAATTACGCTAGATTTCATGTCCTTCTAAACGCTTCATGTGGAAATACTTCCACAACACCTACGTAAGGCCTCTCCTGAATTATTAATATTAGAAATCGGGATTCGTCATCGTGGATCGGTTTTTGTCAACGAGATTAAATAAGAAACTTAAAAGACAATACGTATCCCTTCCTATTTGCTAAGAGAAATAACGAAACATAATTTGTGACTTATTTTTTATATTAGAGTAAGAAACGTGGTAGAGTAAAAATATACCCGCATTAAACAAGAGTAACCGACATAGCCCAACAGATAAGTGAGCTGAAGTAACAATTAAACCTAACTCGAAGAACCGACATTCGATGGTGACTGATGATTCTCAAGTTGCAGCCCCGTACCTTAAATGAAGTGTATGGCGATCCTCCAAGGTGGGTGCGGGTACTAGTGGCACGGGACCGTGCTTTGTGGCATTTCTTGGGGGAGGTTTAGCATTGTACTTATGATAGGCTGTTTTGATGACGATACGTGGTAAGAGTCCACCTAATGTTTAGTGTCTTCGTGATTCTCTCTTCACATCTCATCGATACCTGAATATGACTTTAAACAAAGAAAGGCATTGTGCCTTTTTTGTTTAAAGTCAGTTTCAGGTGTCATCAAACTTGCGGCCCTAAGGACATCAAAAGAACGCCCAGACAATGCCCTACTTAGTCATTATTTATGCCCGCGAGATACGGATAGCATTGTCAAACTAAGATTTTACTTCGCATTGCACTTTGTAATATGATGACAAAAAGTAAAACAGCCTATATAGGCCCCGCTGCTGAGCACAGGCATCCTCTCATATCTTAGAGGGTTATGGATAATGTTACCAAACGTTATTTATTTTAAAAGACAAAAATAATCCTGTCCCTAACTTGAAATTTTTTTGAGGACAGGGCAATATCGCTCGTAGACATTGTCTCTGCTAGTCGAGGTCAAAAAAATTAAAAACACTTTTATTAATTTTTATTTTATTTTAATAATTAATTATTTCTTATATTAATAAATGTTGTCACAAATACCAAAACAGCATTTTATTGTAAACAATATGATATCCTTTGTATTCATCCAATGTCCTGTATTTAATCTTATCAAATCCTCTAAAACATGAAACGGGAGCTGGCTGAAGTTATGAGGCGTAAGTCCCGTCGCTCTGCCCCAGTGCGCGTTTGTTGGACTTTACATATCCTCGTTAGTTTTCTTCCTCAGATAAACAGGTTTCCTCGTGATATTTAACCTTCTTCTGCTGAGAAAATGATTGCCTAAAATTAGGATTCGACCTCGACCAAGTAAATTGGTTTCGGTGGAAGTCGAATCCGGGTTACTCCCGTAATGTAAAATTTCCGCCAGCGCATATCTCCTAAGTTAAGTTATATTCCGATCAAGTTAGCTCAAAAAATATGGATAAGGTACAATGATTCAGAGCCTTGTTAATTAGTGAAAATTGTTACGTCTATGTAAATTCAAGTTGTGTCTGACAAATAAATGTATTTCTGCGTGTTATTTACTTATAATATTTGTACTCGCCGTTTTAACTTGACTTTCGCCACTATGATGATGAGACACTTCCATACTACTTTATTCAATCAGGTCATTGTTAATTGATAGAAAACAAATAATCAATACCGTTTAGTGGGGTTGTAACAATATTCACTACCCCATATCGTGCCGTGAGTGTCGTAAGAAGTGACAGAGGGAAACCAACAAACCAAAACAAACATGGGCAGCAGTCTTCTTAGTAACATCTACAAAATGTAAAAGCTGCAGTTGCCAACCCGCATGAAAAGTGTTACAACTCTGGCAAATCCCCCTAATGAGGCAATCTATGGGGAGGCTTATATTCAGCTGTAGATATTTAATAGGTAGTATTGATAACGCCATTGACTACCTCGTTAGTCTAGTGGTATGTAACGTGACTGCTGATCATGAGATCCCGGGTACGAATCCCAGATCGGGCCAAAAAATCCAAAAAATTCGTCAAGAAATTCTCACTAGCTGCCTGGGGTCGGAAAGTTGTTGGTGTCTCACCTTAGGTGCTTCGGAAAGCACGTAAAGCGGTTGGTTCTACCTCTCACCTGTCGTTTTCGTTTACCGTCCCATCATTCTATGAAAATGAGGTAATGGAGAGTGCACCAGTGCTTGCGCATAAACTTGGGTACCATAATCCTGTCCTGAGCTGATGACTAGTCTCCGTTGAGGCAGGCCGCCGTGACCGAAATTCAGTCTGGAGGACATTATTACAGCCGAGCACATAAATCAAAGAGTTTTTCTAATGTCTGTATCAGATAGATATTGGTTTAGTTAATAAATAATTAATATTTTTTATCGTTGTTTTTGATTTATTAAAAATGTTTTCTATTAAATAGTATTTATCTAGTAATGTACCTAAGATGACCGAAGTAGGTTAGACCTTTTTCATATCGTACCGACATATTGACATTTTTAAATAAAAATATCGATATCGATATTGATATTTTCAAAAAAAGTACTGATACATATCGATATCGATATGTACCGATACTTTATTGCATTTCCGACATCCCTAGTATAGGTACCGTATACACTATCTATACTATTAATATTCCTTTGAAATATTGTTAAACAACCTAAAACAACGAAAACCAATTAACGATACTAAATAAACAAAATCCGAAATCAAAACCAGAGTCTAAATATGTATAAAGGAATACCAACCAAATCAACAAAACCGACCCAAGAAAATACACAAATCCGAAAATGAAAGCCAATATAAATCCATTCAACCTTAACCAAATCACAAAGCAAATAAAAAACAACCGAAATCGAAAGCAGGTAGTCGAATAAGCTACGAAATAGAAACAATTTAAGCATATAGGTACCGTATGCACTATAAGTTGACGCGCGGCTCAACGGCGGGAGTTAATTACATCTCAGGAAACATTTCGTTACCGCGTTTTAAAAACCTGGTAACGACATCTGGCGGAATCAATTTAAACTATGTATATGTTAGTTAATAAGAACTTTCAAAAATATTTTTGTTATAATTTTGCACAATTTTTCTTATTGTAATACCGATTCATTCATAACCACATATAAGAACTGTATTCATTTCCGTTCAATAAATATTACTAAGGCTTATTAATAAGGCTTACTAAGAACTGTTCCTACCACAGTTAAGTAATAGTTAAGGGTGAAAGCGTTACAGGTGGTGATAGTATTTCTGATCCATACTTATAATCACGCCTGTAACCCTTGCGGGGTAGGCAGAGCATCAACGGATTACTTAATATCGTCTGCGAGGTTATCGCCTATTCTGTGAATTACAATGCACCAAAATGTTTGAAGAAAATGAGCTGCTGAATTTTATGTTTTTTATCGCTCTCTTCCCGGTCCTGCGTGGAAAAATACAGATCCATACATTTTTATCCTAATTTTTGTAAAAGACATAGTAATCCAGATATTCTGACCTTCTGTGTTCGTCCATCGTACCGTCGTCCGTCTTGTAGAATCACGGTGGTGCCACCTAGCTGAATTTAATTTTTGCAACATATTCGATTTTCCCACAGGAATGATATGTTTTTCCGCGGAAAAAAAGTAACCTATGTCACTCTAGAGCCACCGTACTATCCCCATACAAAAAATCATGCCATGCAGACGCTCTGTTGCGACGTGAAAGAAGGACAAACAAACAAACAAACAGATAAACACACTTTCGCATTTATAATATTATAGTATAGTATATAGTATAGTATATAGTATAGTATGGATAAAAGTTACTCCAATCGGGCAAACCGGTCAGAAATTAAACGATCGCTAGTAAACACATCAACGATTATATAATTAAAGACACATTACACAGTAGCATGTTTTGCATTTCACCAAGGACAAAATTTTTGTGATCTTGATTAAAAATTAACACCCAACATAGCCTTTCAGCTGTTTAATGTTCAAATTTATGAATAATAAAAAAATATTACACTGATATAAAGTTTAAATATAACCATTACTTTCGTTGAATGTTAATTTTTTATCACATACCAAAATTTTTTAACAATCTCATAAGTTGTTTCTCTTAAAATAAGTCATGTCCTTAACCACCTTAACATCAATAAAAATTAAAAATAAGGATTCATTCTTTTTATCATGTAATGGCGGCTAAACGCGATAAAATTTGTAAAATAAGGTCGTTCAATGTAAATAATAGATTAAGTCAGATCAGCATTATAGAGATAGATCATCATCATTACAGCCACTCACAAGTCCACTGCTAAACATGGGCCTCCCCTAAAAATGCCACGAAGCCCGGTCCTGAGCCACCTGCATTCATCGACTTCCTGCATGTCTTACCAGTCGTAACTCCATCTAGCGGGGGGACGTCATACACTTTGCCTACCGGTACGAGGCTGCCACTCGAGAACCTTTCATTCCCATCGGTTATCGGTTCTTCGAGCTATATGGCCGGCCCATTGCCACTTCAGCTTACATATCTGTTGGGCTATATCGATCACTCTGGTTCTACTGCGGATATCCTCATTTCTAAGTTTATCACGCAGAGAAACTCCGAGCCTGTGGTCGGTTATAGTTATATATATTTCGCTGAACGACTTGAGCTTCCTCATACGGCCAGCAGTGAACGACCACGTCTCATATCCATAGGCCATCACTGGCAAAACGCACTGGTTTTACAATCTAGTTTTGAGGTTTTGAGGTATGCCTGACCTGTGTTTTAATTTCTCGATTGCTGCCCAGCCGAGTTGATCCGTCGATTGACCCCTCGGTCGAAGTTTCTTAGTCATGTAATGGCGGTGTAAAAATATACACTGTCCCATATCACCCCGTACGTGCGTAAGAGGTTTTTTTATAGGCTAGGGTGACAAACGAGCACACGGTCCACCTGATGGTAAGTGAATGCTGTGGCCTGTTGACATCTACATTTATCCTCGAATAAGAACCGAAATCAGATGCGTTGTTACCCCTGCGGATTGAGATTTAATGCCTCGATTCCAGTAAAAAGGGTCTCCGGTACCCTACACTCACTATACGAAACACTGCAGCATGAAACTACTATTTTACGCTGGTATTCTGTGAGAGCGTAGTCCTTTCCCGGTCGAGCTGACCCATTCGTGCTACAACTATACTACTTATATAACTGAAGCTTGGCTCTGCCACGTATAATAGATGATAGAGAGAAACTGAAACAAAAGATAGACAACATCATTATCCTGATTACAGCTTAAAATAATAAAATCTGCGGTTGCAAACAACTTTACAGACTAAGCGTGGCAACTAGCATATTCTATGAGACAATCTATGGAGAAGGACTAAGTTCAGAAGTTTTATAGGCTATAATTGATGGATGGAATGTAAGTAACTTTTAAACCACTCAATGTATAATTTTCTTTATAAAAATGAAGTATCAAATGAAATTATAAATTGCTACTGCAGCCTTGCTGCTGATGAACATCTGCAACCAACTTTAAACAAAAACGTTAGATGTAACGTTGTCACCTACAATCTAAGATAGAATATCTCATAGCCTTTAATTATATTGACTTTATATTGAATACCATTCAGACCGGAACGGAGTAGCGCAAGTATTCGGCGGCATTAATAGTTAAGAGGGTAAACAACAATAATTGAAGCTGGTAAAGTCAAACTGACAGTTTCACAGTCACTTACAAACTCCATGAAGTGAACGCAAATTATTGGAAGTGAATTTACGAAGTTTCATTTATTGCACCTCGAGTAGACGGAATCTAATAGCTTCTATATCAATTTGACGTGAAGTTTACTTTAGGCGATCGCATCTGGATTAAATATAATATTTATGTATTTAGTTATTTATTTAGTTATTATACCCATATGAGTTCAGTGTTTGCCATAACACATTCCTGTCCACTCTGTCATAAGCCTTTTCCAAGTCCATGAACGAACAAAAAACTTTCTGGTTTTTAGCCAAAAACTTCTCCGCAATCATGCGCATGGAAAAAGACTTGATTTGTACACCCCATTCCCTTTCTAAAACCTGCTTGCACATCCCAAATCTTTCCATCAGTTTCTTTCATAACTCTTTCAATTAACACCTTAGCATACAGTTTACCCACAATACTAAGCAAGCTGATACCACGGTAGTTTTTGCAGTACTGCTGTGACCCTTTTCCTTTATATATTGGTACTATAACTGCTTTACACCAGTCATCCGGTACCCGTTTTAATTCCCAACATAAATTAAACAAGGTGTACAGCAGGCCTGTCACCACTCCCTCTCCAGCCCTTAGCATCTCGAGTGATACTCTATCATATCCAGCTGCCTTACCTGCTTTCATGCTTTTCATTGCTTTTATTATTTCATCTACACTTACCTCCATACCACTTTCCACTTCTTTCGGAATTTCTTATTCATTAAATGCAGACGACTCTTCACTTATAAACACGCTTTCAAAGTATTCCTTCCATCTGTTTAAATTCGAAACTTCATCATTCAGAATACATCCATTCTCGTCTCTTATAGCATTAATTATAGGCTGTTTTATATTTCCCCTGGCAGTTCTTACGAGTTTCCAGAACATTTTTATATTAGCCTGGAAATTATAAGATATCCTTCTATCATTCTTATACGTTCTTTCTTTCTTTTTCCTTTCAACTACTTCTTTTACTCTCTTATTTAGACGACCTAATTCTGCCTTTTTTCTTTCAATCTCATCATTCATACCACCAGAATTACCAGTTTTAGTTGCTAGTAAATCTAACCATGCTTTCTTTTTTGATTCAACTTCCACCCGCACCTCATCATCCCACCAAAACTTATTCCTTTTCCTTTCATTTGTTCTCTTACTTACACCACATACTTCGGTGGCTGCATCCACCAAACCTTTCTTAATATTATCCCACACAGTATTCAAGTCTAAATTATTCATACAAAACTCATTCAAACACCTAATATTTTCTCTCAGTCTACATTTATACTTCTCTTTCACATCTTCATCTTGTAACTTCTCTATTCTTATACGCTGTAACGCAGTGGTAGACACAGATGTCCGATGCCGCCAACGCTTGAATAGACCATTAATTCGACATAAGATCAAGTAATGATCCGTCCCTACGTTGGACCCCCGGTAAGCCCTTGTATCTACGACTGCGGTCCTCATTTTTTCATCCACAATTACGAAATCTATCATGCTTCTATCATCACCTCTTTCCCATGTATACATGTGAATCTACTTATGACGAAAAAAGTATTCGTCACAAAGAGATTCTTTTCAACACATACGGTGAGGAG
Organism: Parnassius apollo; assembly: GCA_907164705.1. Classification (NCBI taxonomy): domain Eukaryota; kingdom Metazoa; phylum Arthropoda; class Insecta; order Lepidoptera; family Papilionidae; genus Parnassius; species Parnassius apollo. Next base: position 240,306 of record CAJQZP010001281.1, read on the forward strand.
GTCTTCACCATTCTCATTTATACTTGCATCACCAAACGTTCCCAATATCTTTTCATAACCAGACCTCTTCACCCCATCCTTTCCGTTAAAGTCTCCTAACATAATAATATTTTCATTTTCCTTACATTTTGTCAACACCATCCTTATCATGTCTCAAAACTGCTCTCGGATGTAAGTGGGCTTAGACAAGTCTGGGGCGTACACCCCTAGCAAGAACAGCTTCTTTAAGCCCACTTTCATTCGTATCCATAGCAGCCTCGGGCTTACACATCATACTCTTTCACACATTGACCCATTTTTTCTGAAAGGATGAAACCGACTCCCTGGCATGCCCGTTCGGTCTCGTCTACACCAGAGCAATACGTGGTATACGTGCCATGTGCAATGGCATCCTTTCCCTTTCGTTTCGTCTCATTTACACGTAACACATCTATCCCTCTGTCATTCATCATTTCGCATACTTCATCCATCTTATCATTCATTGCTCCACATACATTCAGCGTAGCCAGACGGGCTTCCGCAATCCACTTTTCGCCCCTCCGGAAAACAGAACGTGACGGGGGGCGAACCTCGTCGCCGGTTTTTCTCCCGGAGATTCTTCGCACCTTAAAGTGGCGCCGGGAACTCGGAGCCATTTCTTTTATCTCCTCACTCATGGTGGTGGTAGATTTTAATTCAAACAAGGGGTGGTGGTAGATTTTACGCCACTACCACACGGCGGGAAGCCTAGTCTATTTTTTTTTCGGCTTTGTCGCTCGTTTAGCACCACCCGGGGGACACGTGTAGGGTGGGCCTAAGGTTTAGTGGTCGAAGCCTACGGACGCGAGCGACTCATCCCCAAGGTTTGGCATTCGAAAGGGTGTCAGACAGGGCTGTGTGGCTTCCCCTTGGCTATTCAACCTATTTATGGACAGGTGTTTGCAAACTTTGAAAGATGAAGAATGTGGGTTAAGAATGGGCGAGTTAACCGTCAAATGCCTTTTGTATGCCGATGATCAAGTCATATTTGCGTCATCGGCGGCTGAGTTGCAAATGATGGTTACATTAATGAACTGGGCATTAAAAGAAAGGAGAATGAAAGTGAACGCAAGTAAGACGAAAGTGATGGTTTTTAAAAGAGAGGAAACAAAACGGTATGTGAAATAAGAATAGAAGGAGAGTTAATTGAGCAAGTGGATGGAGTTTGTGTATTTGGGATGTGTATTTAGCAGGGATAGTAGATATGATACGGATATAGAGCGACGAGTAAATGCAGGGAATAGAGTGAATGGGGCACTACACTCTATTGTGAAGAACCAGAATGTATCAAAAAAAGGTACGTATGGTAATTCATAATGCTGTGTTAGTCCCTACTTTAATGTATGGTAGTCAAAGCTGGGTGTGGCAGAAGAAGCAAGAAAGTAGAATAAATGCTGTAGAAATGCGGTCTTTAAGAAGTATGCTGGGGTTGAATCTGAATGACAGGGTGAGAAATTGCATGATAAGAGATAAATGTGGTATGCAAGATGATGTTGTAACCAGGATTAAGAAAGGAATGCTTCGGTGGTTTGCTCATGTAGAAAGAATGAATGAGGAAAGAGTGACAAAACAAATTTATATGGCAGAGTCGGGAAGGGATGCCCTAGAAAAAAGTTTATCGACCAAATTGGCGATATTTTGAAAATGGGCCACGTTAAAAGTACCCTTAACTGACGAGCATGTATGCGTAGATTTATGGATGTAAAGGAGGCGAAAGAGGTATGTCAGCATCGTGTCAAATGGAAGTCCGTGGTCTCTGCCTACCCCTCTGGGTGACAGGCGTGAGTGTTTATGCCATGCTATGCTTTATGCTTAGTTATTATGCCTCAACTCAACCGAGGACGTTCCACGCTCTCATAGAATGCCGGCCTGAAATAAAAGCTCAATGCTGCTGTGTTTCGTATGGTGAGTTTAGAGAACCAGAGACCCTTTTTACTGGAAACAAGGCATTCCGTCTCAATCCTAAGGGATAACGACGCATCTGCATTTTGGTTCTTATTCGAGGATAGTTGTAGATTTCTATGGGCCACAGCGTCCACGTATTATAAGCTGGGCGGTGTACTCGTTTGTCACATTTACGCTATAAAAATATACATAAGGGTATGCCTTATTCTAAATGCTTCCACAAAATGCGTTCAGCGAGTGCACAAAAAGTGTGGCGTAACGGCGTTTTTGTCATACATTTTAAGCAGTCACAAGTCAGGACACTGTAGTACAGAAGCGTATGTTTCTACACTCAGAAAGTAAATTTAACTATATAATCAATTTTATTGTAATACATCAATTTAAATATAATATTATGTCTCCTGCTGCCCAAGTACCAGCAGGTGACTTCATCATTATCATCATTACAGCCACTCGAAAACCTTTTTTCCCCAACGGTTGTCGGTTCTTCGAGCTATATGCAAAGATTTAAATAGTTAGATGCGCCTTCACCTTGAAAACTGTGGCATTATTTTTGGATGTGTTCGTTTGCAAGACGCTGACGCGCGCACACTAATGCAATAGTATCATCTCTTATTATCTTACAGAAATTAACTATACTACTTTCTCTATCGCACAAATGAGCACTGATTGCGAATGAGTGAGCTCACTCATTTGAGAATGGAAACATTTCGAAGTTGTCATACTATGGTAAGGGCGCATCTAACTATTTAAATCTTTAGCTATATGGCCGGCCCATTGCCACTTCAGCTTGCTAATCCGTTGGGCTATGTCGGTCACTCTCTTTCTACTGCGGATATCCTCATTTCTAAGTTTATCACGCAGAGAAACTCCGAGCATAGCCCTCTCCACAGCTCGCTGAGCGACTTTGAGCGTCCTCATACGGCCAGCAGTGAAGGACTACGTCTCGGTTCCGTAGGTCATCACTGGCAAATTTATGACTTAAGTTGACAAAAATAGTCTGTTAATGTTTAGGCTGTAAAAAGTTATAAATTTTACACTTTTGTAAAATAAATAATAATTATAACAACCATGACCAAAACTTTCTCAACGAAACCCCCTTGAAAAAAAAAAATTGTAGTTTTAATTGTCAATAACGTGAAACATTGCTAATTATGCCTTTGTGCAAAGACCAAGACGGGAGCTATATCTCTACTTGCTACAATTTGATACACTTAATTTTGTTAGACTTCCACAAATTACATTGTTTCGCAGTGAAAAAAATGTCTTATTTGGACAGTATTTTTAGGTAAGCTTTTGCAGATTTTTGTACATTTTATTTAGTGTATTAAAATTTAAATATTATTAATTATATTATATACCTAGTATTTTTCGGCAGGTATTAGATAATTTCTACGGTACGTTTTATATGGTATAATTTTGTAAAATATATTTTTCTATGAATTTGTTGAATGTCTAAATAAGTTAAAAATAGTTAAGCGTTTATTGATACTAAATTTTTATTTATTAATTAAATTGGATCGAATCGAAGACGCTCGATCCAGTCCTGTTTCCCTCTTTAATGCAATGTCTTATTGGTAACATCATTTTGTTAATTATTATTTGGAAATGCTGCCACCCATCTACTAGCTTCTTTACCTTTTCCATCTCCTATGACACCCATGATACAATATGAGGTAGTGAATATTCTTACATTGCCACTTTAAGGTCAAAATAGGACCAAAGAACATCATGATCAACAATATTTCTAAATATATATCTTTGGAAATTAAACATACAAAAAAAATCCATTGCATTTGAAGTAAACAATAAACATAACTTTCTTCTTATATTCAAGCGAATATGAAGGTGCCAAAATTCTAAAAAAAAAACTAAAATTAAACGCGATAAAATAGTTAAATATTATATTATTTTATTTTATTCAAGGAGGCAAACCTGCCAATTGTGATGTCTTGAATTTTTAAAATATTCAATTAATCCATCTTACAAAAATAAGACAAAAGCCGGGCGTAAATTAGCGAATAATGGCTCGTTAAACGACCCCCCAATGACATTTGCATAAAAAGTTAACCACGAGCCTCAAACATACGGTCGAACATTAGCTATGTAACCGTTAATAAATGTATTCTTACTACCGAGTTAGATCCTCCCCCATAGTTTACCTTATAGCGGGGATATTTGCCATAGTTGACATGCTTGGCAGGCGGGTTGGCAACCGCAGTTATTTATTATTTTGGGTTGTTATCAGAAAGATGTCTATCTCCTATTTCAGCTTCCTCTGTCATCTCTTATAAAATTCAAGAAACGATATGGGGTAGTGGATATTCATAGACTGTAGTGGCTACAGGACACTATTAAGCAAGTAGTAAGTTTGTTTTATAATTTGACAAATATGTAAAAAACCAGATGGTAGAGAGTGCTGCAGCTAATGTACATTAGCAACAAACTGCCAACAAGAATGGCCACAGATCTGAGCCCTGAATTCTTAAAATGAAAGGCCTTAAAACTATTAAACTTTTAACCTTCTTACCACAACGCAAGTGGGTGAACTAACACAGTTACGCATTCGACATAACCGGTTGCGTTGTCATACGAGAGTCAAGTATCGATTCTTGACTATAACACATCTATATCATAAACCAAATGTTTTTTTCGTTTATTGTTTTATATATCTACTAGCGATCTACCCCATAATAGTTCCAAGCAGGTCCAATTGTGAATCTAAACGACTTTTGAATCAATTTATTCACACACAAAAAATTTCATCAAAATCGGTCCAGCCGTTTAGGAGGAATTCAGTCATTGTTGTAGTCGTTTCTTAAGATTCAAGTGAAGCCCTTCAAATCGCTCTTTGACCTTCTTTCTAAGTGTGGTCCTTATAGGAAACACTATATTTGGGCAAATCTATCGAAAATATGCTTGTGTATCTTCGTCATCGAAACCACCTAAGAATTATTTCGGTTTATAAATATAGAATTTGTTAATGACTACTCTAAAGCTCATCTATCGGATCTAAACATAGCTACTATGAACTATCGTTACGGCAAAACAAATATATTGTATGAATAGTAACTGTTCAATCCTTTCAGAAGTTACACAATCATTAATAGACACATCAACGATTATATAAATAGAGACACAATACACAGTCGTATGTTCTGCGTTTGATCCAGGAGTTAATTTTTGTAATCATGATTAAAACACACAGTCTTTCAGCTGTCTAATCTTCAAAACCTTGGAACTTTTATGAATAATAAAGAATATTACGCTGAAATTAAGTTTAAGTATAACCACTCATGGCGGTTAATGTTAATTTTTTATCATAAACCAAAGTTCTTTGAGAATCTCAGAAGTTATATCTCTTAAAAGAAGTCACGGTCTTAACATCAATCAAAATTAAAAATGTGGATACATTATTTTTATTTTTTAATTGCGGCTAAACGCGATGAAATTTGTAAATAAAATAAGTTTCATTCATTGTAAATAATAGATAAGGTTGTGCCCGCATTAGATTTGATTAGTTTTAGTCGTGTAATGGCGGTGTATATATATCCACCGCCCCATATCGTTCCGTACGTACACAATAGATAAGGTTGTGCCCGCATTAGATTTGATTAGTTTTAGTCGTGTAATGGCGGTGTATATATATCCACCGCCCCATATCGTTCCGTACGTACACAATAGATAAGGTTGTGCCCGCATTAGATTTGATTAGTTTTAGTCGTGTAATGGCGGTGTATATATATCCACCGCCCCATATCGTTCCGTACGTACACAATAGATAAGGTTGTACCCGCATTAGATTTGATTAGTTTTAGTCGTGTAATGGCGGTGTATATATATCCACCGCCCCATATCGTTCCGTACGTACACAATAGATAAGGTTGTGCCCGCATTAGATTTGATTAGTTTTAGTCGTGTAATGGCGGTGTATATATATCCACCGCCCCATATCGTCCCGTACGTACACAATAGGTGGCAGAGGGAAACTGAAACAGGAGATAGACACCAGCATCTTCTTGATAACAAAGTCAAAATAATAAAATCTGCAATTGCCAACTCTTTGCAGGCTAAAAGTGGCAACTATGGAAAATTCTGAGACTGGGTTCTTTATAGGCTGTAATGAATGGATGGAATGTAAGTAACTCTTAAACCACTTTAGGTATACTTAAAATATATTTTTATAAAACTGAAGTAACAAACAAAATTATATTGCAGATTTCTATGGCATGCAGTATCATTGTATGGAAATCTGCAATTTATAAATCTACAACCAACTATAGTCTACAGTTTCGCTGTCACCCGAAAAGACCAAGATGGAATGCGTCACACCGTGAAAATAATACTAGCTAGCAATACCCTTCAGACCGGAACACAGCTGTGCAAAAATTTGGTGGCACAAATAGTTAAGAGAACGGTAAGTTCTCTTTCACAGTGTAAATGACAATAATCGAAACTGATATAGTCAAAGTGACAGTTCCACAGTTCCTTATAAACTAAATGATTTGAATGTAAATTATTGGCAGAGCTTACGAAATTTGATTAGTTGCACCTCGGACCAACGCATTTCAACATCTTCTATATCAATTGAACGGGAAGTTTACATTCGGCGATCGCGTTTGGATTAAATATAATGTTTATATTATATTCTGTACTTTAGCTATAATATAGTTGTAGCACAAATGGGTCGGCTCGACCGGGGATGGAATCTGCGCTCACAGAATACCAGCGTAAATTAGCAGCATAATGTTGCTGTGTTTTATATAGTAAATGTTAAGAACCAGAGACAATCTTTACTGGTAACGATGCATTCCATCTTAGACTTCACGGGTGACAATGTATCTACATTTTGATTCTTTATCGAGGATTGATGTAGATGTCTGGGGTTACAGCGTCTATTCAAAATTAGACGGTCTATATCTTCATTCATTACCCTTACACTGCAAAAAATTGAACTTTAGAGTAGACCATATCCTAGAGCCTTTAGTGAAATACTAACTTACAGTCCATTTAATAAAAAGCGGCTACTGCAGGTCATGGACACCAGCAACCAAATTCAAACAAAGGACGCAGCAGATGCGTTGTCATATTGCCGCTCCAACCGTCTCCAACCTGTCTTAAATATAGCGCAGACGAGATGACTATACCGTCATCTATTGAAAGCCAATTATAAGAAGAAAAGTTAGTAAGTAATAATGAAAAGGCTATACTAAGCAATGTACGATATATAGACAATGTTCTTGCTTCTTGGTGAGGTAAAATTTATTACCCATCATCTCGTGGGTGTCGTAAGAGACGACATAGGCAAACTTAAACACTAATATATAATATAAGATTTTGCTGAAATCGGAGATGCGCAACAGCATCTTCCCGATAACAACTCAATATTAATAATAAAACATTGAATGCCATCCCGCCTGCCAAGTGTGGTAACAATAGCATATATCCCGTCAATGATGCTATCTATGCGGGATTTCTGTTTCCAGCAGTGGACTTCTATTGGGCTATAAAGAATGAATGAACGAAAATATTGGCTCTTATTTAACATTTTACACTTTAGTTAAATAAATAATAATTATAACAATAATGATCAAAACTTTCTCAACGAAACCCCTCGAAAAAAATTTGTAAAGTTTTAATTGGCAATGACGTGGAACGTTGCTAATTATGGCTTTGCACAAAGACTAAGACGGGAGCTATAGCTATACACGCCAACATTCGTTTCACTTAATTTTTTTAAAGTTTCACAAAGTATATTATTTCGCAGTAGTAAAAATGTCAAGTGTAAAGTATTTTAGACACGCTTTTCAAATCTATATATAGTTAATTTATTGTATTATATACCTAAAATATTATTATTCAAAAGGGCGTATAAAGGTTAATTCAAATACCTCGTTAGTCTAGTGGTCGTCAAACGCGATTGCTGATTACGAGGTCCTGGATTCGAATCCCGGGTCAGGCCAAAGTTCAGTTATTGCTTTTTTCAGTCAAGGCAGGTAGTTAGGGATGTTTCACACTCATGCCTCTGAAAGCACGTTAAGTCGTTAGTTTTATTCGCTGCTCCTCAAGAAAGTTATTATGTTATAAAATTTGCAGCCCGTATTATGAAATTCACAAAAATTAATTTATCATTCCCGCGTTAATGCAATGAAGAATATAAAAAAGTACGAAACGGAACAACAAATACAATTCGTTCACATTTCACAAAATTTCGCAACTCCGTTCAATTAATAAAATTAATCTGACTACTAACTACTCCCACCACTAATTCCTGAGTCCTACAGTAGGGGTAGTAAAGTGTAAGGCAGCCCCCACCAATTAGATGGGGTGATGACTTTGTAAGATACGCAGGAAGTCGATCGATGCAGGTGTATCTATTCCGTGCCATATGGCATTCATGATTATATTAATGATGATGACGATGATAAATCTGAATAAGTTATTATTTTCTGCGTATTTAGGCCACTGCTTTCAAGGGTACCTTTAGTCTTACTTCAACAAATCATAAGACATTGGGGCTTGGGGCTCTTAATTTATGAGTCTCTTTGATCTAATGTTCGTAAACGCATTTGCTGATGGCGAGGTCACAGTTTCAAATCCCAAAAAAAAAAGATTTTCTGTAAAGAAATTCTCAGTAGTGACCCAGTCAGTTGACGAATTATGAAAGTGAGAGTAAAGCAGTGGGACTGTGCTTGCGCATATTTTCGGGTACTATAATCCTGTCCTGCGCACATGACTATTCTCCGTTGCGACAGGCTGCTTTGACGGTCAAATCTTCAGTCTAGAGGACATAATTATTATTAATTTATGTTCTGCGCACTCCTTACGTTATAATCTATGAATTCATTATAGTAAAACAGTCGTCTACTTTGCTTGATTGATTTAATTGGAGAAAGACGATCGTCGGTATGAAGATGCGTCGCTCTCCCTAACGAAGAGCTAAATTCAAAATGTCATGCTCATCGGGAAGTGCTCGAAGTTTGAATTTCAACATTTCTCCCGAAACGACATTCAGACAGACAGAAAAATAAGTAAGTGACTTAATAAAAACGTGGTAAAGGTAAAAAAGGAATAATTTAAATTGGTTCAGCCATTTCGTCGAATGTAGAACCTCCTCGTTTTTTCTAACTCGTTTAGAAAGTAAACATCTCTCTATCTAAATTATTTGACCATCGTTTTTGCAAAGAAAAGTTATCAACAAAATATAATTTAAATGCTAATTGGGATTTACGAAAAAGCAAAGTACAAAATAACTTTATTATAACTTCACACTTTACGAAGTTAAAATACAGGAAGTTTAAATTTTTAATCAAAACGACGTCGCTTCTTAACGAAATTAAAATATACTTTACGGACATTTAAAATGGAGGACTTTTTTAAATAACTAACAATGCTATTAACATTATTTTCCCGTTAACCAATCCAGTTAAGCTTAACATGCTTCTGTTTAGAAAGGATTACAACAGTTAACAGAATGGCGGAATCGACCCACGACTTTTTAAGGTCGCGGTCCACATTCTATAACATTAGACTTCTGTAGCTTTTACTTAAGTTTTACTTTTTAAAAAAATTAAACGTTTTAATGTTTTCTTCAACTTCCCGCCATAAATATCAATGATTTTCAAAAAATCGGGAATTCATGGATTCACACCAGTTTTCGTAAATCGAGTTTTCATCAGATCTTGACGATTCGAGGTCCTAGGAAGCCATTTTTACTATCTCCACGAGAATATCACAGTAATTTGTGATGTGAATGTGATGTGTGTAAAACCCCTCATAACTTTTGAGCGTGATGTACGAAAGCGTTTCACCAAATTTAGGTTTTCAATACTATTTCAACCGATTTGGATCTCAAATCTCAGCTTTTAAATACGAAAATCAACGTCGATTGCCGCGAACCGCTTCAAAATCGGTTGAAGAGAAATCGATGATGAAAAATTTCGAAAAAAGTGTTTTTTCTCATAACTTTTGATTTTAAAGTCTGATTTATAAAAAAATATAATAAATTTTATTGTTGTTACTAAAATAATATTGTTACTAAAAATTATATAAACACTAATGCCTGTTACCCAAAGGGGTAGGCAGAGACTACGGGCTTCCATTTGGCACGATCCTGACATACCTCTTTCGCCTCCTTTACATCCATATATCTATTCATACATGCTCGTCCGTTAAGGGTACCACCAATTACATCAAAATCAGTTTATCCGTACGAAAGTTATCGTTGTCAAAAAATTTGACGTATTTTCTAATATCTTCGAAATTTCTGCTGGGATCGTTTTTGATGTAATAGTTTAATTAATTTAATTAGTTCGTAAAAATATTTTTTGAACGTTTTGAGATCGAACATGAGGTGAGCGGGAAGTTCCAGGGATGGCCTGCAGGGTCAACAGATTTTTTTTAATCTTTAAGAATCAAAATAAATAATTGTTCATTGTACTCATTACCGTATAGGTAAAGAAGAAGTCATTTTCCTTTAACTATACGGCGTCCTATTTACATTAACTATATCACTAAGACACACATTGTGAGCAATAAAATGGGTAAAATCATGAATTCGGTTAACTACTTATAGAGAAATATACAATATAATAACAAGTGCTTATTCAATTTATAAAAACATTAACAAAATTTTATTTCATAAAAAAAGATACTCTGAAAAATATTGCGTTAGAAAATTTTAAAATATAATTCACTGATGAATTTGTTTTCAATAACAAACATATTTATATACAAAATACACACTCTGTTTGTAATTCAACACGAGCTTTAATTGGCAATACTGGTTAATATTTGCTTATGCTAAGCGCGGGCAAACTATTCAATATTTTTACCTTCATGTACATTGCATTGTTCGATGCATATATTGATGTAGTCTACTGCTGGAGATGGGCGTCTCTCGATATGGAGGTTGCACAGTTGCACTTGACAAGCGGCTTGGCGATCGCAGTACGGGTGTTTCGACGCAGCTCCCGTCGTTGGTCTGGTCTATTAATGTAATACGACCATTGACTTATATATTGCTAGCGTATGGCGTTTACAAGATTTTTTTTTATTTCATAAACCAAAATGAAATTGCTAATGGAATAAAATTTCAATTTAGGACTGGTTATTGGTTCGTTTTTACCTGCGTATTGTTTTTGCTTTAATACTTTTTGAAATTTTCATGACTTAATTTTGAGACCAAAATAGACATAAAGACATTCGAGTGCACTAGTTTTATATAAAAGTGATTTAGACAATTATTCAGTGATCATTTGTTATTCAGTATGTCGTTTGATAGATGATAACAAGATGGTTATACCGCCATCTATCGGTAGACATTGGATTTTTCCGGCATTTCCCATAGTCGCATATTACGGCACGGGAAGCACGGGATGAACTGGGCCGATGAATTCCCTTGCGCCGCCAATAAACGACGCCTGTTTTTCACCTAAAGTTTTTTATTATGATAAATTTGTACATTGTTATTTTATATGTAGAAAAACAACGCAGCAGCTGTATTATGGTTGTAACACTAAAAGGTCGGCTTGACCGGGGAGGGACCAAACTCGCACAGAATACCAGCGTGAAATTTCATGATGAATGACGAATACCGGGGCCCTTTTTAATGGTATCGAGGCATTCATATTAATCTCAGGGTAACAATGCATCTGCAACTTTTAAGCGACAGTAGCCTAATGGCAGGGTGCGGACCGCGAACTCGAAAAGTTCGTGGGTTCGAATCCGCCATTCGACTAATGGCGTGAACCACTCGTAACACAAGCAATTTAAGCTTACCACGAGTGGTTAAGGGGAATTTTAGTAATGTTTATAGCATTGTTAATATTCTTTTTATCTAAAAAAAACTTCATTTTTAACTAAGAAAGACGTAGGTGTATATGTACCATAGTTGACAAGTTGATTTTAATATTAAGCCTGCCCAACCGTGTCGTGGCGGTTTGAAAATATCCACTACCTACCTCATATCGTTTCAAGGGTGTCGTAGAAGGCGACAAAGGGAAACAGGAAAATAGGAGATAGGTGGCAGCATCATCTTAATAACAATTAAGAATTAAAAAAACTGCTGGGAGGCCTATGTTCAGCAGTGAATTTGTGTGCTGTAATAAACGGATAGACGAACAAGACAGACTTTCGACTAGGCAGCAAAATAACACTCGTCAGTAAATTTGGCAACTGTTAGTTAGAATAAACATAAGATCAAATCGATAAAGCTAGTGATGTAATTGCTCAAGATCTCAAGTAGAAAACGTTAGGGATCGTCGCTCCAAGCAACGACAAATCGAATTACAAAGCGCCACTCAAAGTAACTTCCAATTTATGGTCGTTCCATGGAGCCGATATCTGTTATTCTGTAATCAAACTCTGCAATAGTACAAGTTATTTACTTTTGCAGATTGCAGACAAATCAATGACTTTGATATAAAATTTAGAAGAAGAAATCATGCTGCAGTTCTATACGTGGTAGAGCCATGCTGCAGTTATATTAGTAGTATAGTTGTAGCACGAATGGGTCGGCTCGACCGGGGAAGGACCACGCTCTGACAGAATACCAGCGTGAAATAGTAGCTTAATGCTACTGTATTTCGTATGGTGAGTGTAGAGAACGGAAGAACCTTTTTACTGAAAACGAGGCATTCCATCTCAGTCCTCACGGGTGACAACGCATCTGCATTTTGATTCGTAATCGAGGATAGATGTAGATGTCTATGGGCCACAGCAACCACTTACCATCAGGTGGACTGTGTGCTCGTTTGTCACCCTATCCTATAAAAAAAAGTTATATTAGTAGTATAGTTGTGGCACGACTGGGTTGTCTCGACCGGGGAAGGACCACGATCTCACAGAATATCAATGTAAAATAGTAGCTTAATGATGCTGTGTTTCGTATAGTGAGTGTAGAGAACCAGAGACACTTTTTAAAGGAAACGAGGCATTTCATCTTAGTCCTCACGGGTGGGAACGCATCTGCATTTTGATTTGTAATCGAGGATAGATGTAGATGTCTATGGGCCGCAGCAACCACTTACCATCAGGTGAACTGTGTGCTCGTTTGTCACCCTATCCTATATAAAAAGCGTCGATTTCTTATAATTTAATCGTGCTAGTTTTCGAATCATTATCATCATTTCAGCTCTTCACAAGTCCACTACTGAACATCCTCCTCCAAGGAATGCCGCAAAGCATGGTCCTGACCCACTTTCCTTGTCATAAGTTTTTCATTTATGTTCTAAGTTATAATTAGTACCTATTATTAAGTCAGTGTTAATTATATTTATTGCTATTGTTTTTGTTTTTCTCAAAAAATAATTAAATTACCAAATAAATTATAAGGTGTTTATATACATCAAATGTCTGATAGAAAAGCAAGTACATGTTTGCTAAACTTTAAAAACAAAACCCAATTTTAAAACATAGACTAATCGATTATAACTCCTTTAACTTTAAAATAAGTTAAGTTCTAGTTAATGGTATTTATTCCAGTTTCTGATGAATGTAAAGAATAAATAAAGCTAATCGCATATCGTTTATCTATTTACAGCTCCATTAATATTCACTATTATTTTATAATTATTTTATAAAAACGTTACCCTTGGATTTTCTCTTGTATCGCGGAGGTAACTTACAAACATAAATTGCACAAGGACACACATCCAGACCCGAAACAATTATTTGTAGGATATACAAATACTTGCTCCGTGCGGGATTCAAACTCGCGACCCCTGGCACAGCCACTCATTGCCAAGCCACTGCGCCACGGAGCCGTCGTCTAAAATAAAATAAATTCGTCCGCACATTGGCCCAAACCGAAGTAAACTGAACTACCTTCCAACGTGTGGACGCCGTCACCAACTCTCAGCCAATATATTCGCCACTACATTTGCCACTGTGTTGGCCAACGTGTAGAGCCGACATAACGTGAAATAGAAAAAGTAGTAACATTTTGCCTCCAATTACTAATAAATTAAATAATATAAATGACTTACATTTTAGATAGTTAAATAAATTGTTAAAATAATTAAATTTATAATCGATTTATTTGACATTTAAGTTCATGTTATAGGCGAGAAATGACCTACCCTCATTTTTAAAAATACAGCAACCATGATCTTACTCTGATTACATCGTCATAATAATTATCATGACAAGCTTTCCTCATAGATTGCGATAATTGCTACCCTTCAAACGGGTTGGAAACCACAGTTGTTTGTATTTTTATTTACATATGTGGCAAAGCCAAGTTGCAGTTATATTAGTAGTATAGTTGTAGCACGAATGGGTCGGCTCAACCGTAGAAGGACCACGCTCTCATAAAATCTTACGCTCTAATCTCCACGATCTCGTAAAATAGTAGCTTAATGCTGCTGTATTTCGTATGGTGAGTGTAGAAACCGGAGAGCCTTTTTACTGGAAACTAGGTATTCCGTCTTAGTCCTCACGGGTGACAACGCATCTGCATTTTGATTTGTAAATCGAGGATAGATGTAGATTTCTATGGGCCGCAGCAACCACTTACCGTTAGGTGGACTGTGTGCTAGTTTGTCATACTATCCTATAAAAAAATGTATGTTACACAATTAATCAACACAAAACAAATTGAAAATAGCTAATAAATTTTGGAGGAACCTTGAGCAGGTCAAATTTTGTACATTTTCTGGGATTTTATTGTAAAAGTGTATACAATGATTTGTACATTGCCCCAAGAATGAATTACTGACTCGATGAAGTGGAGTAACTGGTACTAGCTTATGTCTGTTCCTAGTATTTAACACTTATTTTTGTAAAACTACTTTTATTTTTGTGTACGTACATTACATTTTCATAAATGTATTGAGAGAACTAATTTATTTTGTTGAATTTACTTAAACCTTTGTCTATGCAAATATTTAGGTTTTAAATCAGATTGCTCTTATGGAAGAAGATTGAAAATTACTATAACGGAAAAGGGCTTCTGTTATTGCAATTTTTCCTGAATATTATATAACGTACTCAAATCATTATCATCAATTGAAGGCAGGTGATAATTTTTTGTCGTACTTCTTCTCAAGCATAATTAGTCATTCGTGGAAATTGCAGATGTAATAACTGCTTTTAAAAAAAGCATAGGCTCTTTTCTCAAAGGTCCCTAAATCATATCAGTCCTGAAAAATCGCTAGTGGTAGTCGATTCCACAAGGAAATTGTACGAGGAAAAAAAGTTCTGGTAAATTGTACAGTGGTAGACCACCAATCAACCAGATAGAATGGATGATATCTCGAGTTTTAATAGTTATACTAGTTGATGTTTTTCTTTTTAAAATATTTTATTCTTTAGAGGTAATTTCAAAAATTAACTTGTTTCAATTGGTAAGTAAACGTCATGACATAATTTGAGCATCGCTTGGGGCTATTACACTCAGACTAAGCTCTGATATCAAGCAAAGCTAAATTAATCCGTAATTGATTCAACTGTGTCATGAACGCGCAACGGGTAACACTAACTGCAGCTGTGAAATGTGATTTGTTGTACCAACACGACTATTCTTCTGTCTGCATTTTCAAATTCAAAGTCAGATAGATTGATTGTATGTAACATTAGATCAGAAATCATTACACAAATACGTTATGGAGCATTAATTCTTCCACATTTGCTATTTATCTTGAAGCTGGACTGCTGAATTAAACATACCTTCTAGGTGGTAAAACTTCTTTATTACCTAGCAGTCTGTTTGAGTAGGCACCACCGTGGTAGAGGTGCTGTACGACCTAAATACACAGCACCTCCCGAATCTGATTACCCTTGGCACCAAGGCAGTGACTTCGCCGCCCAGATTCAGATCAGAGATTCCATTCCACGCACCGATCCACTCAGTGGACGACGTAGAGGCCGCTGCAACCAGAATATCCATCAGCATACAGAAGGCCCTCAACGTGGCCTCTACGATCGTCCCTCTCTCTGGAAGGAAGGACGAGCTGCCGCGAGAGATACGCGTGCAGCTGAAACAAAACGGAAGCTCTGGGCGCATACTCGCTGCCCCAGAATCAAAACAAAATTGAACACCTTAACGGACGAACTGTCTGTTGTAATACAGGCCCACAGAGGAGAGACCTGGGAGCGGCGTATTCGGAAGGCTGACGAACATCAAGCGTCGCTCTACACATTGAACCGGTAGTTAACGAAAACTCGCCCACCTGTTTGCCCGCTGACCAACAACGTGGGCGAGCAACGCAACGATTCCAAGGGCAGAGCGGATATCCTAGCAGAGCACTTCGAGGAGCAGTTTATGCCGAACCCAGCAAGTTCATGGAAATCCATACCCGGAAGGAGAGCCGCGTGCAGGAGTTCCTGTCGTCGCCCACGCCACCGCTTGCAGGAGAGTGGTTTATCTCACTCGCTGAACTGCGGAGGTCAGTAACCCGCCTGCAACCGAGGAAGGCGCCGGGGCACGATGGGATTACTAACGCTGCACTACGACAGCTGCCCAATAGAGTCCTTGTAGAGATAGGTCGGCTCTACAATGGCATATTGCGGACATCCCACTTCCCGGAGGACTGGAAGAAAGGCAAAATCATCGTCTTGCCGAAACCCGGGAAGGACAGGCGTAGAGCTGCCAGCAACAGGCCGATCACGCTGCTACCGCATATAGCTTAACTGTTCGAAAAAGTACTGCTAAGACGTCTCAGCCCGTGCATCCAACTTCGGACGGAGCAGCATGGATTCAGGAGGGACCACTCAACAGCAACACAGCTGACCAGAGTGCTGCACCAGCTTGCGGCCGAGCACAACCGCGGTCGCATATCGTTGGGCGTCTTTCTCGATATCGAGAAGGCGTTCCACAGGGTGTGGCACCCTGGACTACTCTACAAGTTAGAAGATCAGACCAGTGTCCCTCCTACTATATTGCGGCTAGTGGCGTCTTTCCTCGTAGACAGGAGGTTACGTCTGTGTAGAGGACGCCGAGTCTGCAATAAAACCCATAACAGCTGGTGTGCCACAGGGCAGCTGTCTGTCTCCAGTCCTGTACGCGGCTTTCACCAATGACATCCCCACCCTGGCAGGTCATCTGCGCGAATGGGAGGACGACGTAGAGCTGGCGCTATTTGCAGATGACAGCGCCTACTTCACCTCGTCCAGAAGAGCCCACATTGCCACTGCCAGGATGCAACGTCTGCTGGACCTGCTGCCACTATGGCTGGATGAGTGGAGGATGGCCGTCAATGTTAGCAAGACGACCGCTCTGTTCAGAAGACTTCCACCACCGCTAAATAAATAATAAATGAGAAGGCCACGACCTACCTTGGATGCCGGATTGACAGGATGTTGCGCATGACTGCGCACGTCGACTTCGTCGTCTGCGAAGCCCGGCGCGGCGGCGGTGTGCGCGGGCGATTCTCCATCCAGTCCTGGTATCCAAGTTACCGACAAAGTCGAAGTTAACCATACACAAAATGTACATAAGACCCCTGCTAACATACGCTGCTCCGGCCTGGTATGCGCTCCTGAGCGATCGACAGAAGCGGCGACTACAGGCCCAGCAGAAATTGTCATTACGAACCATAGTCGGTGCGGGTGGCTACGTCCGGAATGACGTCATAGCGGCCAACCTAATGATAGAGAGCCTATGTTCTACCGCGCCGACAACGCCACATGAACACCTCAACGGCTTTTCACCGTTGCACACACACGGCCCCCGGACGGGTGACCCTATCCAAGAGAACTCCTCACTATATAGATTAGGGAGTTGAGTAAATCCCACAATGCCGCAGATAGGCCAACTCAAGACAAAATATTTGTGTTAAACACAATAATTGATATAACCTCTTTTTTTCTCCATAAAATATTACCCGACTGCGACAAAAAGTAGTCATTGCAACAACAACGACTTTAACACCAAAGGCGCCCAGGACCGCCACACTGTAGTATGCCGTGAGGAATGTCGGGGTAAAGGGGTATACCCCGAGGCCCGATACCTGCTGGGCAGAAAGCCCATGCAGATGACAACAGCTCAGCAGGCACCACCTTGTTACTTATTTTTTATAGAAAAAAACGAACACAATCAAACCGCCCGAATTATGGCCTAAAGACACCTACATTTAAATGAAAATACATAGTAATCCATAGAAATAGACATAATGCATACTGCGTTGTCTAATTTTAAGTATTTAATTCGTAAGAATTAAATAATTTAAACTTTTACGGATTTTATCGTGTAAAGGTAAAAGTAGTTTTGTTGGCGACGCGCCTATAAGAATATTTCAATTTATTAGTTAACCGATTTCGAATAGCTTCTAAAAAGCAAATTATCAAGCAACAATATTCCTATAAGAAAATGCTTAGTTGAATCTTAAAGAAATATCGAATTAATGATATGAAGGTCTTGGGTTCGACTCCCAGACCGAACTAGATTGTCGTTTTCTTAGTAATATCTCTTAATAAATTCATATAGAGAATTTTAAGATATAAATTATGTTACCGGATTTGTTCCCCGGTCGAGATGATCGCTGTGCATAAGTAGAATTTATGGAAATTAATTGCATAAGTATTATCTTATATGAGTTTGATATGTTTTGTATGAAAACAAATGCCTATTTTCTATGATTAATTTATGAAAACATTCACTTATATTGTTTGATAAGAAACATGATAACTGATAAGAATCTGATTAGAGGTAGTTTTCGGCGTTTGAGAATTGAGTAGAATCATTTATTCACCTAGTATTGTTGATATTAGACTTTCCATTTTTACTGATAGTCGATAGCCGTGCAAAAGTTAGTTGTTCAAATAGTGTGAGTTCATAGACGCACGCTAGCCACGTACTTAGGAGGCCAAATATGTAGAAATTTAAATATTTGCAATTTCAGAAATTTATGTAAAAATGACTTGTAAAACATTTCAGATTGATTGTACGTGTAAAAAAGGTGAATTCTGTGTTATTTTTATGTGAAAATTCCTGTGAATAAGTAAAATAGTGATAGTTTTGTATAAGAAATTTAAAAGTGTTTTAATAGTGAAATGTATAGAGAAAATGTAAATTAAACTATTGTATTGGTTAAGATATGTATAATTTCAAGTGGAAAACATTGTTTTAACTTTCTATGTTAAATATTTAAGAAATTCCAACTTTGAACATGTGAGTAAAATAAGCATATTTTGTAAAATTTATAAAAGGTTTTTTGTGATATAAAAATGTATTGTATATCGTAGTATAGATATTTTTTCTGCTATCTTTATAAGTAAATTGTATAAATGTATGTCTTATACAAATAAAGTTATTGAGTAAACCGTGAGAGAGTGATAGTACAAATTGATGTAATTGAGTTGCACAAGCGCACAAATGGCGCGGCTCACTTGCGCGTATAGCTCTGGGGTAGCTCAGTAAACGAGTTTTCTTGCAATTCGTTCGGGAATCCTTCGGGAAAGTTCGGGGAAGTTCGGAGAAACTTCGGGAAAAGTGCAAAACCAGCAGTCCTTCCAAGTCCTCCAGCAAACCTTCATAAGAAGAAGAAAGAAAAAGTGTAGGGAAGTGATAGGGAAAAGTAATTACTCTTTCACGGAACGGTTTGAAGATAATTGCTGTTTTATTCCCAAGGAATTCTTCCCTCAAAATAATACAGTCCACATCGAAGAATTAAGGCGTTGGGACCGGGACGTCTTCGGAAGACCCGTAATCCCCGCCTGAACCTATTTTCTGAAAAGGAAGAGGTTATCGCCTTGTGTGTTACTCCGTTGCGGAGATCACATACGTTGTTCCCGAACCCAACGTAGGCGTTATAGGAGGCCGGATCGAGAGCAGCCTCGATTCCCCCTTCTGTTTCTTAGTTAACGTTTGTCTGGTTCCTTTTCAAGTTTTAATCAATGTGTAGTCTATAACGCTCATCACGCATATCAACGCGTAAATATAAGAACGCACTCTGAGACTATAAGTTTATAGTATTTTTATAAATTGTTTTTTTCTATTTAAATAAATTTTGACATGATGTCTCACTAATAATTATAAATTTTTATTGTTTACTGGACCCTGAAAAATTAATTATTTCTTAGACTCTGCGTATTTTATTATTCTTTAATAAGCATACCACTAACGGTGAAATGTGTTCGGCTACATGGTACTTATTTACCATCTTCTGTTACAATGTTTATTGCAAATAAAACATTCTTCATTTTTTTTTAAACTAGCTGTAGCGAATAAGGTTTTCATGTAATTATATATTTATTAGCATGTTATTTTCTGTTTCCCTTTTTTTAATTCACTTCACTATCTATCCAAGTTATAGTTACCTGTAAGAAAATGAACATGTAGCATGTAGCCCTCGCAGTGTAGAGTAATATTTTTGTATCAGTGTTGTGTGTCATCTGTGGGTGATCCAAATAGAGGGAATAAAAATCTATTTTTGAAAGCCTTTTGCAGCTGTCACTCCTAAGGACCAAGACAAAATGCTTCGATTCGAATTGTTTAGCAGTAAAAAAAATTACTTTAAAAAAAGGGAAAACCGACTTCAAAGAACTAAAATAATTAAAGAAATTTGGATTCGACATTAACACGAGTACATAATATTTAAGTTAGTACAAAGTGTGAATAGAACTCTGAGTTTAACCAGCTACAACTAGTTACAGCAGATTGTAATGACTGTGACTATGACCCTCAGAGAATACCGTTTGGTGATTTTGAGTATAAGATACGCAACCCTCGTCATAACTTTCCTAATCTTTACCCAAACTTGTGAAAGATAAATCCAAGAGCTCTCTAATACAGATGGTCGCCCTCCCGGTTATAGAACCAGTGCGAGATTCGAGTATTACCGTATACTACTCCTCTCTTCAGACCTCGGATAATCATTCAATATTTTAACGCATCTTGTCTATCTCTTCTTCCAGCTTCAAGATCTTCTCGTCAGTCCTCAAGGTGCGTGGGTTGTTGGCAGGTCGAGTCACCTTAGGTGGCAACCGAACCGGAGATTCTTAGCACACCTTGCCCCGTTACCATGGTGGCTACGATAACTAGGAATAGCGTGGCCGCCGGAGACTAGGGGCCGTTTATTTGTGTAAAGGGGGATGTTTGCCATAGTTGTCACGGTTGTCGAGCACGTTTGGCAACGGCAATTTTATTGAACCATTGCATTTGTCAGAAAGATGTTGCTTCCCGTCTCCTGACTGTTTCCCTATGTCGCCTCTTACGACATCCATGGGAAGACATGGGGTAGTGGGTATTATTTCCCGCCACTACACGGGATCATATACTTACATAACTATATAGTATATGAAAATATCTAACTACATTTTATTATTAACCTTTACCTAATTTTATAAATAATAGCGTAATTTTCATCTAGCATTTTACCACTCTACGAGTTGACTGGTAGACAATACCTCAAGGCATTAAGTCCAGCCTTTGTACCCTTAAGGAAAATCTTAAGGAATGCAATAAAGAATAAGTAAATAGTAATATAATCCTGTCAAACTTTAAATTAATTTAAAATATAACTAACTATATATATATATATATATATATATATATATATATATATATATATATAAAACACGAGTAATTTGCTAACATACCTATATACTTCGTTTAATGCTCGGACAACCGACTGAATGTTTTTCGTCTTACCCTCTATGTGAGAACATTACAATCCCTCCACCATTACTTTAAAAAAATAACACATAATGACATAATCTATAATACAAAAATACTTGAATATCAATCTAACAAACATGTTCAGCTTTAACATTTGTACACTCCTACACTTGGCCCTATACCTTCTCCTTCTACTTCAGACTCCGTCATTACAATTTGGTTAGAATAATCGGTTTTTTGCACTGAGTGTCCGCTACATTTTAAACCAGCTTTCCTGAAAGAACTAGATAAAACAACATTATCCTGCTCTTTGTTATGTAGCTCTGTTATACATAACTCATTTGATCCTTTATGATCAATATGTTTTTCTACCACTAAATCTAAATCTAATATAAATACTAAATATATTCTATTACAATTTTTTTCTTGAACAATACTCTTTTTCCATGTATGTTTATTACCGTTATAAAAGTAATGTTTAACCAACACTTGATCTCCTTTTTTAATTTAACACTGCGTTGTCCTCTATAGTGTTGAACTATTTCAAGATCAGGTAGAAAATAAAAGGGTTGATTCCAACTAATACACTTTATTTCATTTTCTACAATACTATATCGAGTCCAGGTAGAAAACAAAACGGTAGATTTAAATTATTACACTTTGATTGTCTTTACAATCTAAACTTATACACAATTTAACTTAACTTCACGTCTTACTGTGACGACTCGAGTTGAGCTAATGCCTCTCTCCATTTTCTAATCAACCTTTTGCACTCATTAGCAGGGTGGGGTGGCATCATTTCTCCCCTACTCTTCTACAGAAATCAAAACATTATTCTTCCGGTTAAATTATATTACTCTATCTATTATCCGTAATCATTAATGTTAACAACTAAAAGTAATTATAATATAAAGTTAAATCGAGTAATTCTGTTATAAACAATAATATAGTAGTTATTAACCTAACATTAATCTAACAATCATAGTTACGCAATAATAGTAACCTAACAATAGTTTCTAGTTTGTGAGATCTGTTTAAAGCAAACATTTTGATTGGATTTTTAAAAGACAATGTTGAATGTGAGTTTTGTGACTCAAACAATTCCGTGCCTTGCAACAGGGCCTTTGTAGTTAGAACATTTTTCTGTTCTATAGAAACTGGCGTTGTATATTTAGTTCCACAACTCCTCAAAGGACGGCGCTGGAGTAATTAGTAATTAATTAAATGATCGTATCACATTAATTAAATCAACGTGTTAATAATGTGAATTTAGATATTTTTACCAGAAAATGCGTTAAACAACTAATTTAATTTAGATATATCTACTATAAGTCTAGTTTATATGTTTAATTGGAAGATGGAATATTGATGTTATAATTTCACACACACACACACTACCACCATTTTGTTTGTTTTTGAATTTGACGTTGGTGTTTTGTTTTGCTGGCGTAACGGATTATGCTTTGAATGTTTTGGTTTTTTCTATATTTTCTTATGACTTGGCTGTTCTTAGACTCCGATTATCTTTGCTTAATACTTCCCACGACCCACGTACGTGAAAGGGATTTCGATTATCTCTCCTCCGGATATAGTTCATATAGTTTAGTGATGGCCGCGGATAAAGTTTGCTGTGTTTCAGGATGTACTAAAAGCCGTGAGTAAATCCAATTATTTACAGATTCTACCAGTCAATATATTATTTCTCTTTCTATTTTATACATAAGCCAGTGTCACCTTGGGCAACAATATGATACGTAGCGCGGACGCAGGTAGCCCAAGAGTTCTGTATCACTTTTGCACCCTTAGAGCCACTACTTTGCTAGGTATACTTATAACACTACTACTTATACTACTGCCATTACACTTTTCAAAAAAAATCTAAAATACTAATTTTTTGTAGGTTTTCACCCGTTTCCAAGGATGCTCTGGGTAGGGCCACGGAGAGAGTGGAGAGCGTGGCGGGGCTGATCGCATTGTACTGCATATGCTACACGAACCTATTTTTTTTTCAATATGTTTGTCGATATTTGGCCACCACATACGCGATCTCGCTTCCGCTTTAGTTTTCACAATTCCAAATGGGAACTATGAAGTTCATTTAAAAGTTGCTCCCTAAATATTGTAGGTATTACTAATTTATGCCCCCTAAGAAGACAACCGTTTTCTACGCTGTTGAAACCTACAATTATAATAAGGTTTAAAATTATCATTTAGTAATTTTCCTGGCCATCCTTTGTTTACGTATTGCGCCACTCGCTTTAGAATCGCATCTTCCGCTGTCGCTAACTTAACGTCAATTAATGTAACCGGTTTAAAAATATTATTCGTTAAAAAATTTATGTACAAACATGTATCTACCTTGGGCTAAGGACATCATTGCAATGGCGCATACCGTCTATTGATCGGGATAGGAAGTCTGCAATGTCATCATCGCTCTTAATATACTTAATATTGAAATTATAACTTGACAAAAATGGAGCATATCTTTGTAACCGATTTGCTGCTAACTCTGGGATTCCTTTTTTATCACCAAATATTATTATGAGCGGTTTATGATCTGTACGCAAAATGAACGGTGTCATTCTACCATATAAAAAATAGTGAAAATTTTCACCGCGAAGACAAGGGCCGCAGCTTCTTTTTGAATCTGTGCTTAATTGCACTCTGCTTTCGTAAGTGAACGTGATGCATAGGCAATGACGCGTTCCTCGTCATTCCCTTGTACTTGCGACAGCATAGCGCCTAAGCCGTCAGGACCCGCGTCCGCTGTAACTATCGTAGTCAGCTCGGGGTTATAGTGAGCTAACACCCGTTCTGAAGCCATTTCTTGTTTAATAGCATTAAAAGAGTCTTTGTTCTCCTCTCCCCAATGCCACTTTGCGTCTTTTTTAAAAGACAATTCAAAGGGCTTAGAACACAGGAAGTATTAGGAATGAAACACCTATAATAGTTTACTAGGCCCAAAAATTATTTTAATTCACTTATATTTTTGGGTCGTTTACAATTAAAAATAGCGTCAACTTTTTTTTGTGACTTATGAAGTCCGATTTTATCTATTACAAATCCTAAATATTCCACTAAATCCCAAAAAACTCACATTTATCCTTCTTTAACCGCATACCAGCAGCCTCTAATCTGCTTAAAACATTCTCTAAACGTTCCAAATGTATACTATGATTTTCACCCGTCAATAAAATGTCATCAATGAATATGCAAACACCTTCTATATCACCCAGTAATTTTTCAAGGGTTTGATGAAAAATAAAAGGAGCATTGGATAATCCAAAATCTAGCCAGTTATAACGGTATAAACCCTTGTGGGTATTAATGCAAGTCAGCTGTTTCGACTCATCCAGTTCCAACTGGTTGTAGGCCCTGGAGAGATCAAGTTTGGTAAACTCCTCACCTCCATGGAGTTTGGCAAATATTTCTTCAATACGCGGTACTGGATAATTATCTACATACAGAGCTTTATTTAAGGCGACAGAATAATCCCGACAAATCCTAATATTTCCATCGGCCCGCAAAGCTGGTGTAGGGATGTTGGAATGATCTATTTTTTCTAAAATACCTAATTCGACCAACCGTTTTATTTCAATTTCTACCTTATTTTTAGAACAAAAGATACAAGGCGCGGCTTAAAAAATTTTAAAGGTACATTTGGTATGATTTTCAAGAAAACTTTAAATTTATTAAATCTCCCCAATTAGTCAGAAAACAATTTTTCATATTTTTTTTAAAAAAGCTTAGAACCTAAATCGCTCTCATTTGCACTATAATAAATGACCCACAAATCTTTAACTTAAAAAAGCTCAAAAAATCACGTCCCAACAAAGTAGGTCGTTCATGTATTGTATCGATTATAAAAAATTTTATTCGCTGTGTACATTTTTCCTACGTTCACGATAATTCCACGGAACCCTTGGGTGCTATTTTACGCCCGTTATAACAATTTAAAACGATTTTAGGAAAACGCATTCTAAACTTTGTTTTAAAATACCCTTCATAGATATCATTTGGCATCACTGAAACGGTACTACCGCTACCTATTGCACATAAAATGCTTTCGTCAGCTATCGTTACCATCTGTTGCATAGGCTGACCATTTACTGACCTAATGTTATAAAATTTCTCACCTTCGACAATGTTTCCCCTTCGTCCGTTACTAAATTATTGTTCTTTATTTCTGTTTTACACATTCGTTTCAAATTACCTATTTGATGACATTTTTGACATGTATAATTAATAAATCTACACTGATTTTTAACATGATTCTTACAACCGCATACTTCACAAAACTTTTTTCGCTGTTGTTGTTGCTGTGATTCCAACCGTGATGTACTCGTGCGCACGGCAAATATCGTTCGCTGTGATGGTGATAAGTCACGCGTAATCTCCAAAGTACTTTGTAAAGCTGATCGCGCGCAATGCACCCCCTGTGCTAATTGCAACGCTTTATTGAACGTCAAGGTGTCGATGCATTCTGAGAATAACTTTTCTTTTTCTGATATGTTTTCTAGTCCTAATACGAATCGGTCACGCAAAGGTTGCTCTTAAATCCACAGTATTGTGCAAGACTTCGTACTCTGGCCGCCCATTCTGCCAATCCCTCGCCAGGACGTTGCTCAGCCTTAAAAAACTTAAAGCGTTCTGCGAATGTACACTTCTTTGTCATAAAATGTTTGTCTAAATAATGTATAAGCACTTTGTACTCTGTATCATCAAGTCCTTTCGGTGCCACTAAATCTCTGAGAATGCAGAAAAAGACACGCTTTTGATAATGACGACAGTAAAATTGCTCGACGCTTACCACCAGCTTTGTCCGTTTTTTCCGTTATATCATTAGCGGTATAAAACTGGAATAATCGGCATTTAAAAATACTCCACTCGTGAATTCTGTGGTCAAAACTGAGACTGCGTCTGAACACTACATTAGCACTGCTAGCCATAATTTATTTTCTTAATAACACTTTTTACACACGTTGATAACGAAACTCGTCGCTAAAATGTTTTATTTGTGATATTATTTAGAATAAAATACAAATAATTTGCTAACGTATATGCTTCGTTTCGATCTACAGATACCAAATGGACTAAACGAGCAACCATGTGGACACGACCAACAGGCAAACGCATACAAGGAAGACCGAAAGAAAGATGGGTCGATGAGATTGAAAAGACAGCAGGAAAAAATTGGTTAACAATAGCACGGAACCGAAAAGAGTGGGAAAAGATGGAGGAGGCCTTTACCCAAAGAGCCTTAATTGAAAGCTCCTTAATTGAAATATATATTTTATTTTATTTTCTAAGCGTACATATAATTTTTGTTATTGTTATATATAATTATTTTCTATTAAGGAATAAAGAGGCTTTATTATTATTTTTTATTATTATATACTTCGTTTAATGCTCGGACAACTTACTGAATGTTTTTTGTCTTACCCTCTATGTGAGAACATTACAATAATAGTACGCAGGAGTGTACAAGCTTGATTGTGAACGTAATCTCTCTTACATAGGACATACAAAAGATCTGCATGAAAGAATATATAGCTGACGTGAGGCACCTACGCTCCGGGAAGTCTGCAGTCTGTGAACACGTTCAAGGTTGTGCCTACCATTACATCAGATTTGATAAGTCATAAATCCTCGCAAAAAACACCGATTCTTTTCAAGAATTATACGCGAGGCTTTTGAAATTAAAAAATCATCCTTATTTCGAGATAGACGATGAATGGGTGCTGCCATATGCTTGGGATAATATAATTAAACAGAATCCCCCCAATTGTGCTGAGGATGTGTGCTCCAGAGTTGGCACTGGTTTTAACGCGTCTTTTCCGGTACTCCCACTCTCTAGGCGTAGTCCCAAAATCATGGATGACGGCTTTCGTCCACCCGATCCTTAAAAAAGACGACGGCAGAGACCCGTCCAACTACAGGCATATTGCCATCACTTGCTTGTTCTCCAAAACAATGGAGTCAATTATAAACTGACTGACATGGAGGATCAGCAGCTAATAAGTTATCGCCAATACGGTTTTCGTCGTGGTCGATCAGCTGGTGATCTTCTGGTCTACCTCATACTATTATAGATGGACATGAACTCATAGATAGGCTGAGGCAGTAGAATCCAAGGGGAGACATTGGCTGTTACTTTTCACATTTCGAAAGCCTTCGATCGGGTTTGGTACAAAGGGCTTCTTTCAAAGCTCCCTTCCTATCGGCTTCCCGAGAAATTGTGCGAATAGATTGCCAGCTACCTCGCAATCGGAGTATCAGGATCGTTGTGGACGGTGCAAGCTCCGATTACAAGCCTTTTAATGCTGTTTTTCCACAAGGCTGCGTGCTATCACCAACACAGGACTGGTGATGCTCTGTACAACGGCCGTGCCAATATTTCTCGGGAAAACGTTTCCGAGTACCGGGACAAACTTGTGTCTGAAGTCGAGTCTTTTCTGAACAAATTATTGGATTGGTGGCGACTAAATCTAGTCCAGTTTAGTGCTCTGAGGAATTGTTCGGATTAATCCCAGCCGCCAAATTTCGTGAACGCACTTCGCGGTAAACGTCCCTATATCATCCACACCATCTGGATGCTTGGCGGTCCACCACTTTACGTTTCACAAGGAGTTTTCTTCTGCATACGACTTCTCTGTGGAATAGTCTACCTCCGGCAAATTTTTCGGAGCGATACGACCTAGGGACTTTTAAGAAAAGAGCTTACTCTTTTCTAAGGATCCGGCAACGCACCTGCAATTCCCCTGGTGTTGCGGTTGATCATGGGCGGTGGTAGTCACTTAAAATCAGGTGAACCGTATGCTTGTTTGCCCCCCTCTTCTATATAAAAAAAACTGATACTGTAAGCTCAGTTCAAAAACAAATGGTAGCCGGGCTAACAATGACATTGAGACGTCAAACATCACATCCCCCCCCCGTGACCATGGGTGCTGTAAAGCATTCAAACATGGCTAATTAAATCTGTAAATAAAAATAAAATGTAAATAAGTTAATAATAAGTTAATTAAACGCGATAACTGTTATTCGCATATATTTAAAAAAACCCTTACAAATTTTCTTTCTAAAATTTGTGAATCACTTTACATTTTGAATGAATTTCGGATATACAATTTTAATTAAGAAATTTAAGTACTGTTTTGAATTTCTTTGTACAAAATATTTATTTGATATATGTAATAATTATTTGTAATTCTGAGGTAAATATATTGGTTAAAAAATGTAATTTATACCATTTTATTTTTAAAAATGCTGTGAGAGATGTAGTGTGGTTTACGGTACCTACTAATGTTACGTCAATTATAAACTTAAGACATTATTAAACAGGACCTGGAACATTACAGATGTTTAATTTGATAACGTCATTAACAAAAGAATGGCCCTAATTTACAGTCAGCTTTCCATATACACGAAAAACAATTATACCAAGAAATAAGTGCCCGTAATTCAGTCAGGTTAGTGAAGCAAACTGCTAGTTGAAAGAAAACAAAGGTTTACATACCTATATATTATACACAGTTGACATAACCCTACATTATACGTATAAATAATAACGGCTTTAAATTGACATTAGATACATACACATATTATGCACCAGTTACGTTTGTGGCAGCTTGGGAGGGTTAAAGTGAAAGGAGACAAAGACTTTTTCCTATATTACTTTATTTTCTAACTTACAAGTTAACGTAACTACTGTGACGATGTGAGTACACAGAAATACTAGCACTAGTTAACTTACAAACTAACTTAATTACTACCGGTCTCTCTTAACAATTAAACCTAGCTTTACTTATATACTATGTTGAAACGTGCTAGGTTTTGCCTAGCAGGCTGTAAGTGACTTCCTGATGGCACTGTGTTGATTATTCTTAAGTCAAGCGCTGTTATTTGCTTAACCCTCGATGCTATATTGTAGGTGACTTCCTGCTTGATTGTTAAATAGTGAGGGTAAACGGTCCACTATTAACAGACACCGAGTGGTCTAGTGGCGGAGAAATGAAACTACTATTTATGTGCAAACGACTGGTGTATCAAGTATTGAATATGGAATATGGAATATGGAATGAATTTTACATCGACCCAGCCTATATTTATATGTCCGGCTACGTCGTTAGTTAACCAATAGTAACAATTTTTATTTGCCTAGCCAATTAGAGTACATACATTATGACCAATAAAGATTATTAAAAATATAACTATTATGTACGTTCCATTTGCCGGCGTGAGACTCGTGTTATCGTCTCGTATCTACGTCGCTAGACTGGGCTATAAAAGTTGTGCAGGCCGGCGCACGCGCTGCGCCCTCCTTTCTGCCAAGGAGGGTCGCGTTCGTATACGGCTTAGAGATCTCTAGTCAGATCGTTAAGCCATTTCCTAAAAAGGCGGTGTTTAGTGGGTAAAAGTCTCCACATAACCACGCAGCCGGCTGCGTTGTATGCTATGAGCATTCACCGCCTCCCTCCCCCGCTTTCCGGAGGGTTGCCCATATTTGCTTCGGGCGCAAAAAAAAAAAGCGCGCGCGCGTAGTCGGCGAGCGGCGTCGGCGTAGGACACAGCTCCGGAACAGCAAGAAGAAGCGAGCTGCGCCGTTGAAGAAACGGCTTCAAAATGGTCGACGGATACATAATGATAGCGGCGTGTGAAGACGATGTGGCGCTGAATGATATTTGCGGCTGTTTGTTGTTTCTTTATTAGAACGTTAAATATATACGTCAAATTATCTCGCATCAATATGCAGCCCGCAGTATCTCAGTGGCCGGGGATAGTTAGGAAATAAAATGTTTTCTTCGCCTTCAGTGTTATGGTAGCAGCAGGATTAATAATATTTATTGCCGATTAGCCTGGCTGCTACAATTGCAAGTTCTCGGTAGGCATATGTAACTCACCTTAACCAATATATTTTATTATTATTTACGTTGTCACAAACTCTTTTTATGATTTTCCACTATTTTTATTAATATGATATGTATGTTCTTTATATAAAACCTCCGTGAAACGAAGCACAAAAGAAAATGTAATATTATATTACGTTTTCTTTTTTTATACACTCTTATATTCGACATACATATTGAAAACCGAAATTCAAAATCGGTACGGTAACAAAAATACAGTAACGTTATATTATAATGTTATATATACCCGGCGTGTGCTACTACGCTAAAAAGTTGCTTCTATAGCCTAGAAGAATCCTTAGAATTGAAAATTTTCTTTAATGATTAATGTGTCCACTTCAAAATAGTTTTTGTTTTATGTACCTAAATATTTGCACGTCTGGGAGCAGACTAAACACATGGAGCACAACTCACATACATTCATCATCATCACTCACTCACGTACATTATAGACATTTAATAGAAAATCCCATCAACTGTGTTTTATGCAAATAATCAATTTGTATTTGTATAAGAAATACATTTTGTTTATTTGTTAACTTTTTATATAGTGCCTAATGCATTGTTTTAGTGATCCAAAACCATCTTCGCATTATTGCCTTTCTAATGGAACTGTTTGGGGCTCATTGATTAGATGGTTGCAGTCTATAACGGACGTAGGTATTTTTTTTTATATAGAATAGGGTCCACCTGATGGTAAGTGGTTGCTGCGGCCCAGAGACATCTACATCTATCCTCCATTAAAAATCAAAATGCAGATGCGTTGTCACCCGTGAGGACTGAGATGGAATGTCTCGTTTCCAGTAAAAAGGGTCTCCGGTTCTCTACACTCACCATACGAAATACAGCAGCATTAAGCTACTATTTCACGCTGGTATTTTGTGAGAGCGTCGTACTTCCCCGGTCGAGCCGACCCATACGTGCTACAACTATATTACTAATATAACTGCAGCATGGCTCTACTAAAAAAATTTTTTTTGTTTTATATATTATATAGAGTGAAGTGAAAAACCAAATTATGGTTCTCCTGAAGTTAATCGACTGCTGCAGCCCATAAACCTGTGAAACTTACTTCGAACAAAGACGACTACAGATTCCTTGTCGGCTCTAATGAATAAGATTTTTTTTATAAAAGAGGGAGTAAACGAGCATGCGGCTCTACTGATGGTGAGTGACTACCGCCGCCCATGAACAACCACAACACCGGGGGAATTGTA
The DNA here is from genome assembly GCA_907164705.1 of Parnassius apollo. NCBI lineage: Eukaryota > Metazoa > Arthropoda > Insecta > Lepidoptera > Papilionidae > Parnassius > Parnassius apollo. Next base: position 271,910 of record CAJQZP010001281.1, read on the forward strand.
AGTGTGTTTCCGGCCTTTTAGAAAGAAGTAAGCTCTTTTCTTGAAGGTCCCTAAGTCGTATCGGTCCGTAAAAATCACCGGTCGTAAACAATTACACAGAGAAGTTGTAAGAGGAAGAAAATTCCTAGTGAAACGCATGGTGGACCTCCAAGCATCCGGATGGTAAGGATGGTATCGTGAGTTTTGACGCGATATGTGTTCGTGAAATTTGGCGGCTGGAATTAATCCGAACAATTGCGATGCGATAAAAAACGCAAAGGGATGTAACAACCCTACGCAACGCCAGTTAATCGAGCTGAACAGAAAGAACTCGGTCGTCGACGAATTGAACTGCTCTGCGCTGGATGCGGTCCAGTGGAAGGAGCTGGCACTGGGGTGCCCCGGCCCAGGGATTAGATCAATATTCCATGTGAGGCCGAACTTGCGCTTTGTAAAGTTGCAAGCCATGTGCCGGCATGAAATACCTTCCCGCTCTGCTGGGTACGCCAAGTTTTTTAGAGGTCAATTTGGCCTTCCCCTCCAAGTGACCACGAAACTGCACACTATTCTTTATGTCGACGCCGATGATTCCAATGCTTGCTAAGGCAGCAAGGGGAATGCCTTGAAACTGAAGAGGTACAACAAAGGGATTCTTTTTAGTGATAATTATTTAAAAATAAAATTTAAAAATAGTGATTAATTCAGCTGGGCTAGCATGGGCAGGAGACAATATATCCACGGGGAGAGGATAGATTTTTTATCTCTTACTAAATTTTATCCACCCGGCGAGCATGGGCAGGAGACAAAAATTATATCCCCCGATTATATCCACTGACAAGAGATAAAATTACCTTATCCCTATAGTATATCCCCGTTTGACATAACGAGTTCACATATGTTCCGTCGTTCGTAGCATGGGACCAAAGGAAAGAGAAAGAAATATCCCTTTTTGACATTTTAAAGGGACAATTTTATCCTCTTTCATGGACGTGGGTTTAAGTTTATCCTCAAACCATATTAATACAAAAAAGTTGTCTCGAGCCTATCGCAACTACATTTTCGTATCAGAAATTGAAAAACAAGAAAGAAAATTACATCGGCGATCTATATATAACCTATAAAAAAATCAAACTTAGTAAAGTTACAATTCAAAGTTTTAAATTAAGAAATATGTTAATTTTTAGCAAAGCTTGTTAAATATTTTAAAGGCTAATATACATAATATTAGTCATACAAATAGCACAAGACTGATCATAAAATTATTTTTGTTTGAAATCATTACATTTCCATTCTTTATGCTTCATAATTTTCAATTAAAATTAAATTTTTGTGACTTCAGTATCTAGACATCAATTTTTGATGTATTATGTAATATTCCTATAATGGGGATAAGATTTTTTTTTAATTTCCTCCAGAGGTTACACCACCTCCACAGGGCTTAATTCTAGCCACATATTTTTTAACAAATGCAATTACAAGCGAAGTAATACAGATTGCCTGCGATTTGATACAAGCAATGTATACGTAACTTAAATATTATACCAAAGAAAATGAAAGAATTAGAATAAAATAAAAAATAAAAACAAGGCAAAATATGCTTAAACTAAATAATATAACAATTATTATAAATGACATATTTTTTAACAAAAATAATTAACAGTTTCGGGATATACTTAATAAACAAAAGTTAAAAGACAATATAAGTTAATGTAAATCAACTTAATCTTAAAACTAAACAAAGCAAAACAAATATAAATAAAAACATAAGTAATTAATATAATATATCTATAGTTTGCACACTGTCTGTATAAATTTTAATTTACAATGTTACTATTTTACAATGACACTATTACATTAATTATTTACAGTAATCTCTAGTCGCCACAGTAAGATATTGTAACATTTAATGTATTGTACATTATTAAAGGAAAGGCATGAAATAATAATTTAAACATTTATGTTAATAATATTAAAAGAGAGAAAAAAAGGTAAGTATATACAAAAAAGAACTTATCAGCTATATAAAGTCTGCTAAAATTAATTAAAAATATAAAGTGGATATTATACTTCAATTCTTTCGTCTATCTTCTATCTATGGGATATTACAACTAAGTTAACGTTGACAAGTAAAATTTGTAACATGGAAAGAATAATGCAATGATTTCTTATATTTACGTGAACACTACACATTAATTAAAACTACTTTTACGGATTTTATCGCGTTTATTTTACTATTATTTTTAATTCCCGACGTTTCGGGCGCTTTCCAGCACCCATGGTCACGGGGGACTGAGATGACTGACGTCCCGATGTCATTGTTAAACCCGGAGTACCTTCAGCTTTTTTTTTAATTATTGTTTATGGTCCGATCTATGCAAAATGAACTGACTATGTCCTGAGGAAACATTGCACTTTCATTTGAGGTATGACTTGGCTAGTCATACCTCAAATGAAAGTGCAATTGTTAAGAATCGAGAGTATAGAAGCTGCTGCACTTTATATCACAAATCACAATGGGCGTTTCAGTGAATGCGTTCTAATGAAATAAAGAAACGTTTAGTCGACGCGCACCATTGACTGTAGACCCACATCGAGTTGAATAGACCCCGAGCGAAAAATCCATTATCTCACGTTCCGTCCGACTGTACTGACCCAGCAAAAGCGGATCTTCATTTTTAATATCAAATTAAATGATGTTCGATTTTGTTAGTTCAGATTATTAATGTTAAGTTGTTAAGAACTAGAATTCTGGTATGGATCACTAACCTATATTCCATAAGGTAGGCTGTACTACTGATTTTTTATGGTATTCTATTGTTTGTGCCTTTGCTTAATTTAAAATACTAACGAGTAGTTAGTATTTTAAATTGAGCACATTATTTTAAATTGAGCGGATAATCTTCACTGAGAATTTACAGACATTCATATACTATGTTATTCTCATTGATTTGTAATTTGGTCCAAACAGTCAATAATAATATCTATTATTATATTTTATTTTATTTTTATTATATTTATATTTAGGAACAAAAAAATAATAACGTTAAATATAATTGCTATATAAGGAACGGTTACAATACACCTAGACCTGATTATTATGCTCACGAATCATGTCTACTGCTGGAATTCGAACAAGCTGAAATGCGGTTTTCAAAGACCTCTTTTTATAAAAGTTAAAGTGGACTATGTAATAAATATTTGAATCTAACGATGCTAGTTAATGAAATAAAACCGACGAAGCAAACAAATCGTGACGTTTGGGGGCGGTGTAAAAGATCCCGTCTCGTCCCGTTGGTAGGTGTCGTAGAGGCAACTTTGGAAAATGACAGGAAGATAGTTTATGATTTGCTACTTATGGCGACATGTTTCCGTTCACGCAAAACGTAAAATATCTTGACTGACGACAGGGTGCAGCTTCAAATATGCGAGCTTTCTGATACTGGATAGTCGTCAAGCGGACGATTATCGCGAATTGTCCCAACAACCGGGAAGGTCAATGCACAGCAAAGGAATGTTATAACGCACTGATAAAGAGGAATAAGGCAAGTTAGTAAAATAATACGAACAAAGTACAGCGCCCGACATTGTCGGTGGCCCGATATCAGATATCATGCGTTACATCGTCAAATGCATTGCGTCCTGCTCGCCTCACTTACTTATATAAAATATTAGATCGTCAAATTAAAAGTAAAGTGCCACTTAAGGTAATTGGGTACGTAAGTTCATAGCAAACAACATCTTTCCCCGGTTAAGAATCAAAATACTGATGGTGTATTGGTACCCATGAGGATTAAGATGAAATACCTCAGTATCAATAAATAGGGTTCGTGTCTATAGAGCACAATACGCATTAAAATACGCACTATTTTATAGCGAACTCTTTTCTTTCAATATACCTATGTAGCATTTTTCTGATATCACTTACCAATAAGGCGCCTCATATTTCAGCATTTACGTCATACAATTGTTTTTATTGATTTTAATTCATTGAAGGTATAGAGAACGATTCGATAACGCATTAACGAAAGTGAGATTTATTTCCGAATTGAACAATAAAGCACGCCATTCAACGATGAGCGCCGCACCAAACGGCTGAATTTGAATAAAAGCCCTGTTAATATGACTAACGTAGAGCGCTTTACACTGCGAGTGACGTGAACGTCAGTATTTTAATACAACACTCGTAGGCCCCTAAGGTAACTGATATATACTATAAGCTTCTACTTAAGCTTAGAGTAAAAACTTTACAGGTGTCAAAATAGTTGTTGACGTAATATAATATAAAATTATTCATTTGATTTAGATGCGTTTTTAATGTGCTTGTATTCCTACAAGCTACATCCCATTCATACCAACTCCTTAGCCCCTTAAAATTCCCATGCAGTTGTATGCGTCCGTTAAATCCAGAGCGAATCAAATCACAGCTCTTTAAACCATTAAAACCTAGTGTTGCCCAAATGCAAAAACCAGACGAGACTTAGCCAGTCTTGGTCTTGGTCTTGTGCCAATACACCTGGTCTTGTTCTTGGTTTTGGTATTGCGCTCTCAGTCTTGTTCTTGGTCTTGGTCTTGCAGCAAGAGTCTCGCAAGTCTCGCAATTATCTATTAGCCTATTGTTATTTATTAAACGTTACTTTAGATCTTATTGGCATTCCTTGGGGGAGGCCTATGTCCAGCAGTGGCCTTGTGAAGGGTTTTAATGATGATGAATGATAATGGCATTATATTAATATGATACATAAATAGAATGGACGTTACGGGTAGAGTCAATCTATCCACAGGACTCAGTCCTGCCCGTGATCATGAGTGCTGTAAAGCATTCGAAACGTCGGGTATTTAAAAAGTTAAATATACGCGATAAATTCCGTAAAAACTAGTATTATTTCAATGTGTAGTGTTCGCGTAAATATAAGAAATCATTAAATAATGTCCTCCTTGTCAAAAGATAAAAGCAACACGGACGGTAAAGAGACCGTATGTGGTTTAATTTTCCGGGCGTGAGAAGACCCAGATAGCACTGTATACGAGTAGAACAGGTCGCGAAGGACATAGATGAGCTCGATGTGCTCCAATGAACGGCAGTATACAGATGCGTAATCTGAGATCAAAATCCACTTCAGGTCCATGTGCCAGTGCAGTCGGTGCAGTAAGTAGTACTTGTAGCTTTTACATATTTAATGTAACTTATAGTATAAAAAACATGGTACAAGCACTTAGTTTAGATTTTAAAATTCCGAAATGATGCTCTAGAGGATTTTAAAATAAATCAACATTCCATTGTACTTATTCAAGTGTTCATTGAATATTCAAGCGAAGTTAGGCGCGATCACATCTGTTGAAAAATAAAACCTTAGCATTTGGAGGGCCACTCGAAACTCTTCCACCATATTTTATATCGTTAAATATAATATAATTCATGCCTGCATTTGTGCATTTGTGCAATTTGCCATTTATTTGGTTTTTTGTTTACGTTGAGTTACAAAACTATTATAGGTTTATACCCAATGATATTTATAATATCGTTGTTTATACCACAGAATAGATAATGGATATTTAAACTATACACAAACCGTATATTTAACTTTTTAAATACCCGACATTTCGAACGCTTTACAGCACTCATGGTCACGGGCAGGACTGAGATGTTCAACGTCCATATGTCATAGTTAACCGCGGTTACACTAGATTAAAATTTAACTTTTGTTCCGATCTATGCAGTATGAACTTATGGTATCTTGAAGTCTTGCAGTTGTATGCTTGGGTTGGGATTTAATTTTATTTATTATAGGATCCCAAGTAGATGGTAGCACCCAGCCATCTTCTCTATTGAAATTAGGATGTTTTTTGATTTCAATAGCCTCGCGAATCATCCTTGGAAGGAGTCGGTGTTCTTTAGCGAGGATCTGCGGTCTATCAAATCTGATGTAGTGACGGGGGGCGATCCTGTACGTGTTCACAGACTGCAGACTTCCCGGAGCGTCGATTCTTCACATCAGCTATATGTTCTTTAACGCGGGTTTTTATTGATCTTTTAGTTTGTCCTATGTAGGAGAGACCACATTCACAATCAAGCTTGTACACTCCTGCATCTTGCAGAGGGGCATTATACTTGACCGATGGTAAAAACTGACCAATCTTCTTCAGCGGCTTGAAGTATGTTTTGATGGAAGCGCGCTTCAAGATGTAGCCAATCTTGTCAGTGACTCCTCTAACATATGGCAGTACAGCAGGTACACGCTCGACTGTGGCCGGCTTCACTCGTTCACTGTGACGTAGGCACGGGACTCGAAGCTTGTTGTCATGTAAAACTTGCTTCACATGGTGGAGCTCGGCAGCCAGGTGTTTACTGTCACAGATCCCTCGTGCTCTCTGAAACAAATATTTACCCACGGTAGCTAACTGTGAAGGATGGTGGTGAGAATCACCGTTTAAATATCTATAATTATGGGTCTTTTTTCTATACACAGTATGGCTCAAGGTGTTATCAGGATTCCGAATTACTAACACATCTAGAAAAGCTAAGGAATTGTTTGCCTCTAACTCCATTGTGAACTGAATTTTAGAATTTATAGAGTTAAGATGGTCTAAAAATGCAGTTACTTTATCTAAAGGTAGAATTGTGAAAGTGTCGTCTACGTACCGCTTGTAGAACCTTGGATTTATGGGAGAACTAAGCAGGGCTTTCTCCTCCATCGTTCCCATCGCGTCAGGGAGGTTGCAGCAGCTACAGTTCGCGACCGCAACAAAGGATACAGCCCAAGGTGCTATGGCTGTGGGGAAAAGGGCCATCTTCGATCCAGCTGACCTAAGCGAACCCTAGAAAGGGAAATTGAACGATCTCAGGAGGGTAGTGCGGCCAACAGCGCCGCCCAGCAGCAGCAGGGAAACGAGTAAAAGCCAGAACTGCGGGGCGGGTGCTGGCTGATGTTAAAAGAGCCCCAAGGATCTCGATCTCACAAACCCATGATGGGAACAGCCTAATAAAGGGCGAGATCAACGGAATGCCGTGTAAGCTGACCATAGACACTGGAGCCTCTCGTACGGTTGTTAGTTCCCAACTTATAAGTCAGTTCCTTGGGGACTCCGCATACAACCGAGAACGCATTAATTTGGTAACAGCCACCGGTCAGCGTATACCCGTCCGTGGAGAGAAGGAGATGGAGTTGAAGCTAGGCAACGTGATCTACCTGCATAATGTCATCGTGGCTGATATAATGGACGACTGCATCTTAGGCCTAGACTTTATGAGGAATAATTGTTGTGAGATCGACGTTAAGCAAGGTGTTTTGAAATGTGGACAGGAGGAACTTTTATGGAAGGTGCGTTACCAGGGAACGTGTACAGCATCAAGAAGATTGTTCTTCCGCCGAGATCGGAAACGATTGTTCCGGTTAGTCCACCTCGAAACGCTGGGAAAGCTCACCGTTGTGTACTTGTGGAAAGGGTAAACAATGACCTTCCATGGAAAGTAGCTCGAACCTTGGCCAGGACCACTGACATCTCAGGAGTACGTGTGCTGAACCTTTGCGACCGGGAACAGATTATAGAAAAAGGCACACTGGTTGGTACTTGTGAGGAAGTGGATTGGTTACGTCAGTGCCAATATATATCGAGTGGGACCCCCAGCAAGGATTCAGAAACGAGAGTGACCACACTTTTGGAAGACTGTCGCAGTGTTCTGTCCCCGAACGAATTGGTCAAGGCGAAGAAGTTGTTACTCAAGTACGCCGATGTATTCTCATCAAATGATGCTGACATAGGAAAGACTGGCCTAGTTCAACACAAAATAAACACAGGAGAGGAATTGCCTATCCGTCAGCGGCCAAGAAGATTGCCGGTAGCACGTGAAAAGGAAGTGGAAACCATGATTGAAGGAATGGTGAAGGATGGTGTTATTGAACCTTCCTCTAGTCCATGGTGTTCACCAGTGGTGCTGGTGAAAAAGAAGGATGGCAGCATGCGGTTCTGTGTTGATTACCGCCGTCTGAACGACGTTACAAAGAAGGACAGCTATCCCTTGCCAAGAATTGATGACACGCTGGACATGCTTACAGGAGTAAAATGGTTTAGCACGCTGGATCTAAAAAGTGGCTACTGGCAAGTTGAAATTGACCCTAAGGACAAGGAGAAAACTGCGTTCTCGACGGGAAAGGGTCTGTGGCAATTCAAAGTAATGCCGTTTGGGTTGTGCAATGCTCCAGCAACGTTTGAAAGGCTGATGGAACTTGTACTTACCGGGCTAATTGGCGATGCCTGTCTGGTCTACTTGGATGACATCATCATCGTGGGCCGTACGTTTGAGGAACACCTTCAAAACCTGGAACGCTTGCTCATGAAGATTCAGAGTGCCAACCTCAAGTTGAGCCCGAAGAAATGTTCACTATTTCAACGGCAAGTTAACTTTTTGGGGTTTGTAGTATCGGAAGAAGGTATCCGCACAGATCCAGAGAAAATCGCCGCTGTCAAGGATTGGCCGGTTCCAAAAGACAAGACGCAGGTTAGAGCATTTTTGGGTTTGTGCTCCTATACCGGCGATTCGTGAAGAACATTCCAGATATAGCCAAACCTCTGCACAAGCTAACCGAGGAGAAGCGAAATTTCTGCTGGAATGAAAGTTGCAATATCGCATTCCAGGAGCTCAAGGACCGTCTGTGCAAAACACCTATTTTGGGATACCCTGATGCAAGCAAAGAATTTATAGTTGACACAGACGCAAGTGATATAGGACTCGGCGGTGTGTTGTCTCAACGGAATGGTGACCAAGAGGTCGTGATAGCGTACTTCAGCAAGTCGTTGTCAAAACCGGAAAGGAACTACTGTGTCACAAGACGCGAATTGCTAGCTGTGGTAAAGTCGTTGCAACATTTTAGCAAATATCTTCTGGGACGAAAATTTCACTTACGAACTGACCATGCTGCACTAAAATGGCTATTGCAGTTTAAAAACCCAGAAGGACAAGTTGCGAGGTGGATTGAACTACTGCAGGAATACGACTTTGAGATCGAACATCGCAGCGGGAAATCTCATGGCAACGCAGATGCATTGTCAAGAAGACCTTGTCCTGAAGATTGCAAACATTGTACTAGGCAAGAGAGTAAGGAAGTGGTATCCGTGAGGATGCTCAGGGCAGACCACCTCAGCAACGAGTGGAAGGACAGCTTACTACATGCACAGCAGGAAGATCCGGACATCAAGCCGATTCTGGAATGGATAAAGGCCAGTGCTCCCAAGCCCAAGTGGAGTGACGTCTCAGCGATGAGTTCGACCACTAAAAGCTATTGGGCCCAGTGGGACAGCTTGCTGCTTCAGGATGGAGTTCTGTGTCGTAAATGGGAAAACGTTCGGGGAGACAGCTGTCATTTGCAAATGGTTGTCCCTAAAGTTAAAGTGCCGAATGTTCTACAGTTGTGCCATAATGATTGTTCAGAAGGCCATCTGGGAGTTAAACGAACTCTATTGAAGATCCGAGAACGGTTTTACTGGGTCCACTGTCGAAACGATGTCGAGGACTGGTGTCGCAAATGTACAAGTTGTGCGGCTGTAAAGGGACCTCAGACTCGTAGTAGAGGTGCATTGAATTTGTACAATGTTGGTGCACCATGGGAGAGAATAGCCATTGACGTGGCGGGGCCGTTTCCGGAGAGTGAAAGCGGTAACAAGTATTTCATGGTTGTGATGGATTACTTCACTAAGTGGCCAGAAGTCTTCGCCATTCCAAATCAAGAAGCTTCAACAGTTGCAGATAAACTAGTTCATGAAGTCTTCTGTCGTTTTGGAGTATCTCGCCTCCAATGCCTCAAGGAGCTGCTCGTAGGTCACTTTCTTACCGAGAGCTTCCAACACAGTTAAGGCTTGGTCGCGCAGGCCTAAGGTGAGTGCAGTCATGGCCTGGCTTTTATTCCAGCCGTTTGCCTCCATGACGGCCTCGAACTGGATTTTGTAGGACGACCAGGAAGAGGTCCCGTCGAACGGCGGCACTTTGAATCCACGTAGCGAAGGTGTTGTAGCTACTACGGGAGCTGTTGTTCCATCCCCAAGTTTGAGGTCGTCCAGCGTTTTCTTCACGTCAGCCATTACGTTGTCAACCCGATTGTTTACTTGGTCGATTCGGGTTTCGGCCTCCGACAGACGGTTGTCATGTTGAGCAACCTTATCCTTCACCTCCCGTATCTCTTTTCCGAAGATAGCGTGAAGGTCCTTCATGAGGAGCATCTGCTCTTCCTTATCGCGTTGGAGTTGCTCTTCTAAACGACGGGCCTGTTCCTCCTGTCGGCGGGCCTGTTCCTCCTGTCCGCCCCGCAGCTGCTCTTCCAATCGGCGGGCCTGCTCCTCCTGTCGGCGAGCCTGCTCCTGCAGCATCACCATCAGAGCACCTAAGTCAGGTGCTGCAGATGTAGGAGCTACCGACGGGCCTTCAGCCAGTGGCTGGCCCTCCGACGTCTGCGGCGTTGCACCACCAAATCTTCTTTGGTCCGTCTCCTGCTGGCGTTGACTTCGGGTACGGACACCCTCCGTTTCCTCCTTAGGTAAAATCGGCATGATTTTATCCCACTTCTGACACCAATTGTTACGAGCTTGAGGTTCGTGACAATAAAAATTGCCGATAAAATTACCTAAATTAACACTTTAATTTACTTTACGCAAATTAAAACTAAAGACACTAATAATTAAACACACTAATTCACTTAATTCCACTCCGAAGCTTCGCTTGTTTCGCCCAAATCAACACTGCCTCGATCGCATCTTGCAGCGCCTATATATTTGAATTAGCAAATAAATATCCAGAATGTTCAAGTAAACACGCGGAAGGTACCGAGCGTTCGAGTTTCGACTAGGCGCTGTCAGTTGAGCGATTTGTGATGTCATTTTCTCAATGCTCCCCTCGCTCTCGTTCCTGACACTAGATGGCGCTAGTTGACTTATTCATGCAACAATATCATCAACATAACATATCAACAACCATATTATATTAGGTGGGTTAGCTTTAACCAAACATCGTTTAATGCCCTGCGTATACAGTATAACGGTGCGATTCCGTAGCCGACTGCCGGCAGCAGCAGTCACACTCACACATGTCGTGGCGTCATGTCGCTGCAGTCATGAATGCAAACCCGACTGCAGGCGGCAGCAGCCCGTGTCTAGTATGTTCCGAATGTTCAGTACCTACAGGATGTCTGACGTGTTTGAAATTAGTGATCGCGATTTATTTTTATCGATGTATCTTTGGTTAGAAGAAGAAGAAGATGATGATAATATGCTTTTATTATACAAGTATAAAGAGAAAAGACGAAAAAACACACGTCCAATGTTGAAATGCAGAAGAAGTGAAAGAACGTACAGTGCAGGATATTGGGCTACCTGGTTCATCAGTTTCTGTTCTCCGGAATCGGTGAAACTCATTTTTTAAGAAAAATTCAATGCTGATCTGCGGTCGGGCTACAGTGTCGTCTGCCGCTAGGTAAACGACGTGTCGCTAGCTACGGAACTTGTTTCATAGAACTACATAGAAACCAGTTGTGTCGCGGCGAAACGTCACTTGCTGCTGCTGTCTGCAGTCAGTTACGGAATTGTACCTTAACAATGCGTACAGAGTATAGTTGGGGCTACCACAATACTGCAGCTTATCCAGTATGTTTGAGTACTCAGGTGTTGACAGTTTCCCAATCATGCTGCAAAAAAGCAGGCTCACTATTGAAACGTGTTTGCGGCAGCTGCAACAATGTAGTTTGAAATTTGACATTAAGAACAGACAGAAACTGGAAATTTAGCATCAAAGTAAATCATTAGGCGTAGTTTTAGCGAAAAATCTGAAACTGCTTACTTACTGCTTCAATAACTTTGATTAGTTAGACAGAAACTGATAAAGGAGATGAGCAGCAGCATTTTCAAGATGAATACTGATAGGATGTGATAAATTAATGACATATTGATATAAAAATAAATATATTAACAAGGCACGAGAACCTCCTCTCTTTAATAAGACAGAATTGCGGCGTAAATCAGGAGCCAGTATTTAGAGAACGAGTTACTAAACTTAATATGATAAATATTTTGTGTTTGAATTTTTGAACAACATATATCTTCATTTATCAGTGTCACAAGAGTTTGCCGAAAATAAACCCTTTATTAATCATCATAATTTCTAACTCCATTATTGTATCCATAGATGGTTAATTCTCACGACAAAGGTCTAAAAAGAAGTCTGCATTATCGAAAGTCCATCTTTCACGAGGTCTTGGGATAAGCGTTGATAAATATGAAGAAATCTCTTAATGACAAATATGTTGCCCTAAAGCATTTTGGGTGTTTAATTGCTTTTAGGTCTTTTACGATTATAAATGTTTATATATGTTTATAGCATTGTTAATATTCTTTAAAAAAAGATGTAATAATTCGTATAGTGGCGGTGTAAGAGACATCCCGTAAGTGTCGTAATGGGTAGCAGAGGGAAATGAAAAAGGTGATGGCCAGGAGGACCTTCCCGATAACACTCAAAAAAATAAAAATATACTTGGCTTGCTAACCCACCTGTCAATTGCGCAACTGTGGCAAATATCGCCCCGATGATCTGTATGGTGTGTTTTTCCTAGTTTAGTTATGTTATGTTAATTGATAGGAGAGTTTGTGTACGCCGCTGTCGGATGGAGGGTGATGCTATTGATGTACACCGACCTCCTTTAGTTATTAACGTCCTTTTTCAGTACTGTTCATGATGTTTGACAGCAGCCATCTTAAGCTTCACCTAACTCAAGACAGTATCGAGGAGTAATGAAATGAGATGAATTCGCCGAGTGAATTCAGTGCAAGCAAATGTCCAACTGACAATATTCCCGAAATTTCATATTTGGCTATTTTGTCACTCAATTTTCTTTAAAACTGGAGTGACTAATGAACTTACAGTCCATGGACACCTGCTTCTAACTTGAACCAAAAACGCTACAGAAGCGTTGTCACTAAGGTGACTAAGATGGAATGCCACACAGCAGTTAATCTAATGCCGCACAGATCTCTATACAATTCAGACGGAAACACAACAGTACAAGCAATTGCTGTTTGGTGGCAAAGTGTGTAAGAGGGTGGCACCTACCCATATAGACTCCTAGGCAGAAAATGTGTCCTACCACCTAGAAACATCGTTTTTTTATTAAATTTTTATAATATATGATGAAATACTAATGAGTTTGATATATTTCCCTTATATGGTACATAACATCTGCAAAACATGACATTTGAATGAAACATACTGAGTTTATAGGCGTTGATACTCGTGACATTACGCGTAAATGGTAAATTTTACAATAAAGGGGCATTTTGTTATGTAAATTCATATTTTGCATGGCGCTCCTAACTCCAACGGGCTCTCGACGCTACCCGTATTTCAATGATTATGTGTGTGGAAATCGTTGCCACTGTATAAAATGCGTATATTTTTATGTTGTTGCTGAAACTTTAAATTTGACAGTGTTTATTTTTCTATTACTAGCGATCTGTCCCGGCTTCGCACGGACTATATCAGGATTCTACAACAGCACTACCTACGGGGTCCTACTATGCCTATAAGCTTCGCGAAAGTGCAAGCAATATGTTGAAACAGTATAAATGCAATCTGATGAACGGTATGGCAGCGCATAAAATACGAACAAACAAATAATTTACTTTATGTATTAGATTGCGGTAATTCGGGTCGTACTCACTTCTTAACTTCGTCTTGTTTCGAGAAATCTTAAACAAAATTAATTTCAAGAATTCTTTTGACACGACGAAATTCAAAAGAAGAATCTCAAAGTCATTTAGTGAGCCATACGTAAAATTATGGTTGACAATATCGTGATGTTGACTTACATTTGGTAAATTAACTATTCTTGCTAATGCAGTAATAAGGGAAAAAGAAACAACTTACGTTTTTATTTCAAACACAAAAATAAAGTTTGGTACAATGTCTCAAATACTTTCATTGTGCTAATTGAAGCAACATATGCTTAGTGATTATTCAAGTGATTAGATAGTTAGAATATTATAAATTCACAGTCCCAATACATGGGTAGAAAAGAACAGCGATATGAGTATTGTAGACAAGGAACTCGACAACCCTATTGAATTTTATTGTTTATCAAAACTCAGTAATATAAAGCCAAACATGTTGGTAATTACGATATTAAGATTAGTAACACATTTTTAAGTACATACTTATATTATTAAATAGTTTTATTTGTTTCACATTACCTGTAAATTCACTTACTCGTGGAATGTTATACCACTTTCCTTTTGGTATAGAGTTTTTATTATTATTGAAAATAATTTTCGGTGTTTTAAAATCAGTATCTTAAAACCGACAGGAATCCCGAATTCGGAATCGGAGCCGTAACGAAAAGTAATTTTTTTTAAACATTAATGAAAAACTGCACCGGAATTCCTAATGGTTTTCAATACCTGCCTTAAAATCACATGAAACATAACGATAACGGTGCCACAGCCGAGTACTGAGTAGTTAGATAACTTGCTTGTGATTTTAGTTGCAAATGTGAATCAGAGCTAAATACATATTATGTATGATTGATTACATAGTAATCAAGAATTTTTCTTTTTCTTTTTAGTTTTAGGGTCCAGATCACAGCCTACTTTCGTTGTATCCACAACTCATTTCTTTATTAGAACTAAGAATGACAAACCAGAGCACAGTGGTAAAATAATGTCATAAAACTAAATAAACTATACCTACTAACTAAAAATTATTCGAAATAATGTAGCTATGTAACAGGTTTTGATAGCTAATTCATCTTTAAACGGGAATACTTAAAATATCATCAGAAACTAGGAAAGGAAAATAAAAATAAAAATATGATCAAATATATCTTTCCTTTGTGCTGTTCTCATGTTGTATGTAATGCTCTTACAATTTCCCGTTACCATTGAGGAAAAAATAAAACGAATGATAAAGGATATTTCATTTCACATTACTATTTTGGTTCTTGTAAAAGAAATTCTTTTCTCAATATTCTACACTTTCATTTACTTATATCTTATTATTCTGTCACACGTATCAACAGTTTTAATTTTTGTAGTGAAAACTTCTTTAGGTACGTAGGGCACTTTTGGAATGGCGAAAAAGCACTGAACTCGTGTGACCGTCACGCTAAGGTACATATATATAAAGATGTGTTTGTATATATATTTGTATAATACAGATAATAACCATTCTTTTTCATGTAATAGAGCGCAGTAGTTGAAAATGTTAATAAGTACTATATTGATATGTTGATAAATATATTTTCAAATAAAAATACATGTTAATTTTTTTTCTTAACTACCCAAAAATAACGTTTACAAGTTTGGGAAGCTAAGAAGTTTTCACTTCTGTCGTGCAGTCCTACAACTGACAGTTTTTTATTAATTTACTTTTTCTTCTTCATGATACTGGGAAGAGAGGTCGTGGTCATCTCGAAGTGATGTCTTTAGGGGGAAGATGCTATTGTCCTAACGAAAAAATTAGTGCTCTTTTGGAGAGGACGTAAGGTAGGTATTGTATGATCTAAAGTGCGCATCTCTTGAGGCAACGTCTTGAGGCGAGAGACGTTTATTTCCCGACTGCCGCCGCACCCCGCACGGACTATCTCGTACTGGGTTCCTAAATCTGTATACCCACATTACAATTAGAAAGATTCAAATTAAAATATAATTTTCTTTCGTGTTGAATGTGATTCAAATTTCACAATCATCACTATCATCAATACAGTTCATCACAATAACACTGTCGAATACAACATCTAAAACGGTTACGAAGCACGGTCCTGAGCTACCTGCATCCATTGACTTTCTACATCTTTTACTAGGTCGTCACTTAATCTATAGTTCTTTCTATAGCACGATGAGCGATCTTAAGTTGTTAAACTTCCTTGTGATGTGAAACATCACGTCTCAGATCCATATGGCATCATTGGGAACACAAACTGGTTGTGCAATCTTGTTTGCGAGTGTTGAAGTATACGTGACAAGAAGATGTATGACAGTTGTAGACATCTACGGAACCTTAGGGGTAGTGGATATTCTTAAACCGTTACTACTCTGTTAGGAGCTAAACTAAAACAGGAGATGGAGCATCTTCTTGATAACAACACAAAATTATTAAAAAAAAAATACGACTGCCAACCTACCTACCAAGCATTGCAACTATGGCAAAACACCCGTTTTGAGGCCCTCTATGGAAGAAGCCTTAATCTTTGAGAGGTTCAATCTTTGTTTATAGGCTGTAATGGAATAGATGGATAGATGGAGCAAGCCTTTAAATTTTGTCTCTGGGATATAAAGCTAATTAGCGAGTTTAATGCAAATTATTGATTTGAATTAATTAATGAATAAATCTTTCTGAGTCCAGCTGAAGTAAATTAGTCAATATATTCTATCATATCTTTTTTTATAGATTTAGGATGTCAAACGAGCACAGAGTCCACGTGATGTTAATGGTAAGCTGTGGCCCATAGTCGTCCAAATATTGTACTCAATTAAGAATCAAAATGCAGATGCGTTGTTACCCCTAAGGAATAAGATTAAATTCCTCTTTTCCAGTAAAAAGGATCTTCAATTCTCTACACTCACCGTGCGACATACAACAGCATCTATTTAATACTGATTATTATAGTAAATAGTCACAATAATTGGGCAATCGCTTGAAATGAAACATATTTCACGATATTCGACAACTACTTGATTGCAGCATTAATATATCAACTAGGCGTCACCTCTTAGGAGTAAGGTTAGGATTAAGCCCTGTTAATCTAATATCACGTTCAAGCTACCACTTAACTGGTGATTGAATGGAGTTTGTAAATGCGGGACAGTGATATATGTGGATATAATATGGCTGAATTGGAATTCTTCGTTAATGAAAACTTCATTTTCTTCGCTATTAGCCCGCAAAATTACTACGGGTTGTTTTTTTTTTTAGTTAAACTGAAGTGACAAAGAACTTAAAGTCCACATGATGGTAAGCGGCTACTGTAGCCCATGTACACCTGCAACGAACTTCGAACAAAGAAAGCTAACAGATACGTTGTCGCCTCTGAGGACTTAGATGGAATGCCTCACAGCCTGTTACTATACTGGCTCTCCATACCCTTCAAACCGGAACACAGCAGTGTAGTCACTGCTACTCCGTGGTAGGAATAAGTAAGAGGGGGACCTACCTAGACCGATTCCTAGACAGGAAAGGTGTCATACCATCTAGTAGAAAATTCAAATGATGGTAACCTCATTTTAGCAACCGATACTATTTATATGTGACTACTGAAGTATGATGAAAGATTGTCTTAACTTGATTTCAATTTTGCAAAAGAACATTAAATTCGTACTTAGTATGAAGTCAGCACGTACATTCCACCATTTGTGTGAGACAAGATTTAACAAACGACAGGAAAATATCAATCTACTTTAAACCTTAAGGTCTAAAGATAACTGGTTTTGTTTTCATTTATACAAAGCTCATGCTTCTGATATTTTTATCGAAATCGCGTATATAACTTATCTATTAGTTGAATACGGGGCTTCTACAAAGCTTTTAGCGCTGATTTATTGTGTCAATATATTTTCTTTAATATAACATATACTTTGTATTGTGTAATAAGTATGCCAAAGATTTGGCGACGATAAAATATAATATCTCAAATCGTATACTACATGCCGTAAAGCAGATTGAAACGATTTATTGAATGTTTTTTCTTATATATTTTTTTAGAGTAACTGTGAAAAACGAGCACACACTTTATGGTGTGTAAATTCTGTGCTCAATATCCTTTTTTTTAATTAGTTTTATTTAAAAAATACTAGCTAGTAGTGCTATTAACACTACTGCCTGAAAGCCTAAGCCTGAAATACTTGTGTTCGGTGCAGTTCACGTCAGTATTCAAAGGACGGACTCGAACCCACAACCTTTTGGATTTGCGGTCCGCACCCTGCCATTAGGCTACTGTCGCTTCTAATCTCTAAATATCTACCTCTATCCTCGACTAAGAATCAAAATGCAGCAAAACTATCTGACCTGGTTGACTTTACTAAGCTTATGTTCTACGCCAGAAAGTATAGAGTAGTGGGACCGAGGCAGTATTTACGACATTATAGTGATCCTTTCACAAAACAGTCAGTGCGAGAATTCTATACACGATATAGATTTACCACTGCTTACCACGATATTATGATAAAAGAAAGGTTCCAATTAGTGTAATTACACTTTTAAACAACAAAAGCCTCTAACGAGCACACATTCCACCTCATGTTAAGTTGATGCTGTGGACCATAGACATCTACATTTATTCTCGATTAAGAATTAAAATACAGATGCGTTTTCACCCCTGAGTACTTAATAAGTTATAAGAGCCTTAGATTCTCAACACCACACTCACCATACAGAACTGCTATTTTACCCTGGTATTCTCCGAGTGCGTGCTCCTTCCTTGGTCGGGACGACCCGTTCGCTGCACTGCAACATGACTCTACAACGCTCCAACTTTAGATGTCGGCTTATTATAATACAGTGATTAATTATAATATTAAATAAAATTAAGCTTTTATCGTGTTTACATCCCATCAATATGTCAATACCGAACGTAAAATTCTCCATAATAATTTCTTCCAGACCGAATTTCGGTCACAGTAAAGAGACGGTTAATTGATGTTATGTATAACTAACAAATGATTTCTGTTTTTTTTATATGTAATTTGTTCTGGTAAACTGTCAACACAATTTTATTCACTTGAGGTTTTATTTTCTGTAGTAATATCCAAAGGGATGGTTTAAGTATCACATTTCCTCTAAGACATTTTTGTTAGCTCAATGGCTCTCAAAATGAGCATCCGACTCACATTAAGTCTTAAGGCCAAATACGAAGAGATTTATCAAAACTTCATGTATTTCTGTTCACTAGAACTTTGACCTGAAGTAATTCTAAACGTTATTTTTTTAATTCTAAGCGTTTATTCTGTTCCTCTACAAGATGTCCGCCGTTTTAAAATATTAAAATAAGTCAATATATCAATTTAAAAAAAATGTTAAGAAATGATATCTAAAAATTATTTCCCTTCCAAAACTCTGTGTATATAAATTTAGAAAAATTATTTTTACGTAAAAATATTTGTATTGTGATTCCGAAAGTGCCTGCCGTCTTCATTTTCGACCTTTTACGATACAAAAAAAATTATTAATATAATTTGTTTAAATTACTAACGCCTAGTACCTAATAATATTGTACATTGCCAGATAAAAGTTTGCCGTCATAAATTACCAGGCGGCATTTTAATAATTTACATTAATCAAACTGATCATTTATACGTTTCATCAGGCAAGTGATGAGTTCTCTTCTTCTCTAATGTACAGAGTAGGGCAAACACAGAGACCGCAAATAATGTCATAGTCAATGTATTGTCCGAAAGTATGGTGTAAGTACATAATTAAGAAAAACCGACATTTTACGGGTGTGAAGTGAGACACAGTACCTAACCCCGTTACGGGACAAACAGGGACGTTTTAGTTTTTTCTTTATTCTTTATGCTATTTGCATTACGGCATCTTGTAAGACTCAATTGTGAGTCTCTCTGTTCTTGAACAAACATTTTCAGCATTACGTGAATTTTTTTACGTACGATACACCAATTCAGAAACAAAATCGATGTTCATTCAATAACTTTTCTTTACAGAACTTATTATTTATTATTAAATTATTAATTTATGCTAATGATATAAACAGGAAAGATTATTGTTTTTGTATGTTTGTAACGAAAAAAGTCCAGAACTTATTATCTATAGGAACTGCCAATGCTCTCTTTCTTATTCATTACTGTACATACCGAGCAAGCGCACTCATACCATCGGTTTGTTTACTCATGTGCTTGTACGGCTAATGCACATGATATTTGATAGACAGCGCGCGGTTTGCCGCGAAAGTTCAAACTTGGCCAGTATAGGTAAGTTTAAAACTGTAAGAGATGCCTGATATAGCAAAAAACTTACGTTATCAAAGATTTTAGCCTTCAAAGAAATTAAAGTTCTTGAAAAAAAGAGGAGGTTGAGTGTCTCCTCTTTTTCTTAGGTCTGGTACACAATATCTTTGTCAAATATAAACCAATTTTAATGACCATTTTACTAAATAATCTATAATTCAGAGTGGTTACAAATAAATAAATATGAAGAAATAATTGCTATTCCTGTGCTACCAAGGCTCTCGAAATTACATGTTTTTTTATTATTTTACTTTAAAAATTTTAATTCCTTTTTATACGTGGTTCTAAACAAAACGCATTTTGCTACCAGTAGCGGTGTAAGCATAAAATTATACGAGCTATACACTCAAGGACACAGTTACGACCAACTTACTTAACTTGCACAGACTCTAAAATAACGTTATTTGTATTTGCAAAAAGTAAACTTTTCTTTAAAGTGCTAAATGCCTGCACTCAGAACTTCTTTTAATAGAGGTCTGAATAATGATTTTTATTTCTTGTGTAAGAAAAACGATTTTTTCATCTTCTTTACTATGTATCAAGCAAACTAATGTATGTCATAAAAATATTTAATTCAGGCATTTGACCTAATTAATATTTTAAAATTCACCTGACATAAAATATCTAGCCTGATATGGAGGAAATGACAAATGAGACGGCGAAAATGTGCCCAAAGACGACAAAAACATTTCATATCAGTTGCTGAAAAATAATCGTTTAAAAGTGTTGAAAGTGATTTCTTGTCTTTGAAGTCACTCTTTTCAATACTATCCCTCCATGCTCATATCTTGCAGTTACTGAATCCAATAGTGTCAAATATCTCGGTGTAATTCTGGACGACAAACTTAACTGGCACTCACACATAGAGCTCACAACTGAATGTACTAGAAAACTTATTTGGGTGTTTAAAAAGTTAAGATACACTGCTTATTTACCTCTCTTGCGTTCAATTTACTATGCTTTAGTTCAGTCCGTAATAGGATACTGTATAAACGTCTGGGAAGGAGCCTGTAAGACCTTTCTAATCCGCCTGGAAGGGCACAAAGATCCCTCTTAAAAGTCTCAGCTATATTATCGCTGTAGCACGAATAGGTCGGCTCGACTGGGGAAGGACTACATTCTCACATAATTTACGTTATAGCGTCTAGTTTCAGCTGTATTATCGTTGTAGCACGAATAGGTCGGGTCGACTGGGGAAGGACTACATTCTCACATAATTTACGTTATAGTGCCAAGTTTCAGCTGTATTATCGTTGTAGCACGAATAGGTTGGCTCGACTGGGGAAGGACTACATTCTCACATAATTTACGTTATAGCGCCAAGTTTCATCTGTATTATCGTTGTAGCACGAATAGGTCGGCTCGACTGGGGAAGGACTACATTCTCACATAATTTACGTTATAGCGCCAAGTTTCAGCTGTATTATCGTTGTAGCACGAATAGGTTGGCTCGACTGGGGAAGGACTACATTCTCACATAATTTACGTTATAGCGCCAAGTTTCAGCTGTATTATCGTTGTAGCACGAATAGGTCGGCTCGACTGGGGAAGGACTACATTCTCACATAATTTACGTTATAGCGCCAAGTTTCAGCTGTATTATCGTTGTAGCACGAATAGGTTGGCTCGACTGGGGAAGGACTACAATCTCACATAATTTACGTTATAGCGCCAAGTTTCAGTTGTATTATCGTTGTAGCACGAATAGGTTGGCTCGACTGGGGAAGGACTACATTCTCACATAATTTACGTTATAGCGCCAAGTTTCAGCTGTATTATCGTTGTAGCACGAATAGGGCGGCTCGACTGGGGAAGGACTACATTCTCACATAATTTACGTTATAGCGCCAAGTTTCAGCTGTATTATCGTTGTAGCACGAATAGGTTGGCTCGACTGGGGAAGGACTACATTCTCACATAATTTACGTTATAGCGCCAAGTTTCAGCTGTATTATCGTTGTAGCACGAATAGGTCGGCTCGACTGGGGAAGGACTACATTCTCACATAATTTACGTTATAGCGCCAAGTTTCAGCTATATTATCGCTGTAGAACGAATAGTCCGGTTTGACTGGGTAAGGACTAAATTCTCATATAATTATGTTATAGCGCTAAGTTTCAGCTATATTATCGCTGTAGCATGAATAGGTCGGCTCGTCTGGGGAAGGACTAAATTCTCACATTATTAACGTTATAGCGCCAAGTTTCAGCTATATTATCGCTGTAGCACGAATGGGTCGGCTCCACTGGGGAAGGGCTAAATTCTCACATAATTTACGTTATAGCGCCAAGTTTCAGCTATATTATCGCTGTAGCACGAATAGGTCGGCTCGACTGGGGAAGGAGTAAATTCTCACATAATTCACGTTATAGCGCCAAGCTTCAGCTGTATTATCGCTGTAGTACGTATAGGTCGGCTCAACTGGGGAAGGACTACCTTCTCACATAATTTACGTTATAGCGCCAAGCTTCAGCTTTATTATCACTGTAGCACGAATAGGTCGGCTCGACTGGGGAAGGATTACCTTCTCACATAATTAACGTTATAGCGCCAAGCTTCAGCTGTATTATCGCTGTAGCACGAATAGGTCGGCTCGACTGGGGAAGGACTACATTCTCACAAAATTTACGTTATAACGCCAAGTTTCAGCTATATTATCGCTGTAGCACGAATAGGTCGGCTCGACTGTGGAAGGACTACATTCTCACATAATTTACGTTATAGCGCCAAGCTTCAGCTATATTATCGCTGTAGCACGAATAGGTCGGCTCGACTGTGGAAGGACTATATTCTCACATAATTTACGTTATAGCGCCAAGCTTCAACTGTATTATCGCTGTAGCACGAATGGGTCGCCTCGACCGGGGAATGACCACGCTCTCACAGAATACCAGCGTAAAATGGAAGTTTAACGCCACTGTGTTTCGTATAATGAGTGTAGAGAACCGGAGACCTTTTTTGCTAAAAGTGAGGTATTCCATCTTAGTCTTCACTGCATTTTGGGTCTTAATCAAGGATTACTGTAGGTGTTTATGGGCCACACCGTCCAATTACCATCAGGTGTACTGTGTAAAATATAAAATTAAAATAAAAAATATGAAAGACTTTAAGTATCGGTTAAACAGATGTATGTATTAAGAACGACGAAGTAAACCGGTTGTTTTGAGTGCATGCTGCGTCGACAAAACGTGGTGGAGACTAGCCGAGAATCTGATTGTCCGTTATTGTACGAGAAATGGAAAAATTAAGTAATGCAATTCCTGCCCACACTCTCCGAAATGTATCCTGTATAATAATGTATTCTGTAGAATACGGAAACACTGGCCACTTTTTGTCTGTGTTCAGGATGGACAAGATTAGCTTTAACCACATTGAGTTTGCCAATTAGCATGTTAGCACTCGTTTCCGTTGATTACAAGACATTGTATATAACGCTGCTCCTTGTGAGCGATCTGTTTAATGTGTATAAATCTTGCATATAGTTCCTCTTCATACAAAGTTTATTTCTTAACTAGATCTTCAAACAGCCTTTGTATAAGGAGCGCAGATATTTAACAAAACTAGGTCACAACGTTCTAGATATACTCCCGGAGCGTATGCCGTATTAAGAACGCAATATAAATGCATTTCGTGCAATTATCTCTCCCTTGTTACCCGTCTCCAGACACTCATTGTTTTTTTTTTATCTAGGCGTCATTTTATTTGTTCTAAAACCTTATGAGTAAATTTATAGCAATATTTATATTCAAAATTTTTAAAGGCTTTAAAGAAGGCTTTTAAGGAAATATTTTAGTTGATTTAAGTTGTTTCTTTATAAATTTTTTAAGTATCATGAAGTAGTCAATAAACCTTGCTATTTCTGTACATGTTGGTGGACTATACTTCACATCATGTCCTTAAAATATTTTATTCTCAAATATACAGATTTCCTCATAACGTTTTTTTAACCATCTAGCATTATGAATTCGCCCTTAAACCTGCAGAGAATAATTTCAGTAGTGCCTGTGGAAATCTTTTTTTGAGTAGTGTCCGGAAGTAGTTATTTTTTTTCGACTGCCCCATAATGAGGCTAATGTTTATCAAAGATAAATCAAGCGATAACCAAACGTATAAAAAATCCATCTTTAGTAGCTCGAGACCTTTATAAGAAAATAATAAGATAGTAGTGGTAGTAGTAATATTCCCACCATAAATTTAATTTTAAAAGCCAAAATCAGGTCATTGTTTTAAATTAAAAGCAATACTGATTGAGAGAAAGATTATTTTTTAAGATTCTTAATTAACTGTCCTGGAGTACAATAATATAATAATCCGCAGACCGTAACTTTGTTTAATTTGTTTGACCATTCATTGAATACTTGTGTGTACTAGTGTGTATTTGCCCAATAAATTAACGCAATTTAAACTGACGAAGATATTATAATTACTTAAGCAAACTGTAAGCCATGTGTCAGAAATGTATGTTGGCTTAATTTATGACAATGAATCGGACGATAATTGGTTATATTACTGCAAGAAGAAAACGAACTGGTATACCACTTACTTCTTCGAAAATTATGCCAACGTTTTTGAATTTATTACTGGGGGGTAGGAAATATATTTCTGCCTAGGGGTTCGTCTGGGCAGGTACCACCCGCCAAAAAGCAATGCTTGCACTGCTATGTGTTCTGGTGAAGGTTAGAGAGAGGTAGTTTATACATACTATACGTTTATATTTTGTTAGAAATTAGGGTAAATAATAAAATAAAATACGAATAAATGAGGGTAGAACGACTAAGGGAGAACTGTCGCTCGTTATGCCCCTTTGGTGTAATTCTTCTAGTGTAGGCAAGGAAGATCGTGTTGCTGCGAGACTGCGCTGTGTTACATTGAGATGAGTGGTGTCGCTGTTAGTTTGCATAGTTTGGTGTTATCAAAGAAAACAAGTCGTTCTATGAAAATAATCGACAAGGAATTTTGGGCACTGTTTTCTTTAGTTTCATTTTATAATGTGGTTTTCAATGCCGAATGTGTGTTTATATTTTTAAAACTCAATTTTAACAACATATCCTTAGCTATTAGACATTTGGAAACAACATTGTTTGATTGGGCCATTCTAGTGTAAAATAGCTACTTTCAACTTTAAATATCAATAAAGTATCATTAGCAGAGATAACTATGTCAGATTTTTTTGTACTATAACTTTTTGTGCTAAAAGTTTTACATTCGTTGTGAATCTTCCTTTTGTTAAATCAAATAGCATGCAGTTTAGATTGTTTTTATATTAAAATAAGCAACGATCTCATTTATAATAAGAATGTTTTATCTTACGTGAATATTTCACAGTTTTAAATTAATATGTTTCTTGATAGTTTTCACAAGCATGGAACTCATCGTTTCCTTAAAGCTGCTTATCGCTTGCTTTGTTAAGAAGCATTTTAGTGTGCAGCAGCACGCAGCTTTTATAATTTAACTTTCTTTATTGCTTGACTGCTTTAAGTCACAGATTACCTCCTAATAGATACCGCATCATGGAATATTTGTTCCGTTTCGATTTCACCAAATTTCGAGTTCCGGGGGACGTGTCAAATGCGCTGTGATTGGATAATTCAAGGTTGAACTTAGAATGCTCCGAACCATAGTGATGAGACAGGGTTGGGACGTTGATCGCTAAATTTGGGATTTATAGATTATTGATAAATAAATGAATTGATCAATTTTTATTTGAAATTTTATAAAAAATAAAACAGTATATATAAATAAAAGAAATATATATATATATATATATATATATATATATATATATATATATATATATATATATATATATATATATCATACATATTTCTTTTATATATATGTAATCTAATGATTTCTTAAATTTACGCGAACACTACACATTGAATAAAACTATATAATTATATGGATTTTATCACGTTTAATTTATGGCCACGGAGGGGGGGGGGGCTGAGATGTTTGACATCTCAATATTATAGCCCGGCTATCTTGAGTTTTCGAATATTGATTTTTGGTTCCGATCTACATAAAACGAGCTTACAGTATCTCGAAGTCTTGCAGTGGTATGCTTGGTTACATTAATCACATTATAACTTTCACTTGTTTTATGATTTATAAATCCGTTAAAAATAGTTTAATTTCGACGTGTAACATTCGCCTCAGTATTAGAATA
This sequence comes from Parnassius apollo, assembly GCA_907164705.1. Classification (NCBI taxonomy): domain Eukaryota; kingdom Metazoa; phylum Arthropoda; class Insecta; order Lepidoptera; family Papilionidae; genus Parnassius; species Parnassius apollo. Next base: position 298,044 of record CAJQZP010001281.1, read on the forward strand.
TCACGTTTCAATCAACCACTTAATGCTACTACTTATTGTAATCACCATTGGTATTATACTTTTTAAAAAATGTAAAAGTCCATACTAAAACTGGCAAGTATAGAGATGGTATAGCGGAATCCAACAGCCTTCTACGGTTTTTCATAATATGAAGATTGTCTTCTGTGAAGTGTCTTGAGCATAGCACACTATTTTTGGTGGGAAACCATTGGTCCCCTCGACATGTAGCGTCGATCCACATCTTTTCCTTTCGGGGCATTTAGGAAATCTATAACATATAGGTACCACAATTATACGCCACTATTTGTATAAAATAATGACTACAAAAAAAGTAAACAACGACCAAACAAATATCGACTTATAAGTCTCAACACTATCGATACACGTGCTGTCGTTAGACAAAGACACCTATTTTAATTTACGTAAGGAGTGAAAGGGACATTTCAAAAAGACATCAACGGGTGCTCAAATGATATCACTTGACAACATTACTTATCCAGTGTAAGTTGAACTCCAGTGCATTTGAAATAGGTTAACGTGATAAGAATAAAATTTACTTACCGATGAAATATTAGGCCATCTATTTGATAATTGGATGTTTAGCTGACTTGCCACACCATTTCACTGCATAGGAAGCCGTTTGTAATGTATTTTGGATACCAAATTATTTTTAAATTTTCAAAAACTCGGACGTGCCTACGGGTCACACACTTGGTCGACAATGATATCGTGATTCTTAGCGTCACTTCATATGCTAGCTACAGCAAGCATGTGTTGCGCGCGTTTGTGGCCCTGTATGCGGAATCTATTAGGAGGTATCTGTGGCTTTAAGTACATTAACATATTATCGGTCATGAAAATTTAAAAATTATGATTATCAAATAAAAATCTTTTACTTCAATACTGGCATAAGCATTTTTAGTTGATATGTTTTACATAACTAAGTACAAAACGATGCCTATGTGTGTATGCGAGAATGCATACGTGAGTCTGTGTGAACGTAAATGTGAGTTTTTCGTACAGCGTTTCTAAAGAAAAAATGATCATTTTGTTTCTTTTTTTATAGAATAAGGGTGACAAACATGCACACAGTCCAACTGATAGTAAGTGGATGCTGTGGGCCATAGACATCTACATTTAATCTCAATCAAGAATCAAAATTCAGATTCGTTGTCACCCCTGAGGACTAAAATGGAATGCCTCGATTCCAGTAAAACGGGTCTCTGGTTCTCTACAATCACCATACGTAACACAGCAGCATTAGGCTGCTATTTTACGCTGGTATTTTGTGACAGCGTTATCCTTCTCCGGTCGATTTTGTAATACAACCATAATACATCTGCAGCGTGCATCTACTACTTCCTTACCCGAATACATCATTCCATACCTGTATTAATTTTCGATAAAATTACGTTATTAATAAACAACTAATTGTGAAGATTAAGAAATTTTACTGCTACTTTAATTTTCCTATATTAAGTACATTTGATTGTTTTAATGTAATTGTTTAAGTTTTATAATTAATTGGTTATTATTCAATTGATCTAGAGAGCATTAACGGAATATTTTTCAGTACATAGGCTGCTATTACAATGACTTTAAAAATTATACAGTAATTAAATACTCAATTGCATAAGAAAGTTTAGTGAAGAGAGAAAAAACATTATACACTGTCACTTCCACAACTAAGATGAATCTACATGTTACCACCGCTATATGTTAAAATCCATCAAACCGTTTAGGCTATAAAGCTTGCCAAATAAATATACATACATACATACTGTTGAAAAACATTAAACTACTTCAGGACACTACTCAAAAAAAGATTTCCACTGGCACTAATGAAATTATTCTCTGCAGGGTTAAGTGCGAATTCATAACACTAGATGGTTAATAAAACGTTCGGAGGAAATCTGTATATTTGAGAAATAAAATATTTTAAGGACATCATGTGAAATATGGTCCACCAACATTTACAGAAATAGCAAAGTTTTTGGACTGCTTCATGATACTTAAAAAATTTATAAAGAAACAACTTAAATTACCTAAAATATTTCCTTAAAAGCCTTCTTTAAAGCCTTTAAAAATTTTGAATATAAATATTGCTATAAATTTACTCATAAAGTTTTAGAACAAATGAAATGACGCCTAGATGAAAATCTCAACAATGAGTGTCTGGAGACGGGTAACAAGGGAGAGATAATTGCACGAAATGCATTTATATTGCGTTCTTAATACGGCATACGCTCCGGGAGTATATCTAGAACGTTGTGACCTAGTTTGATTAAATATCTGCGCACCTTATACAAAGGCTGTTTGAAGATCTAGTTAAGAAATAAACTTTGTGTGAAGCGGAACTATATGCAAGATTTATACACATTAAACAGACTGCTCACAAGGAGCAGCGTTATATATAATGTCTTATAATCAACGGAAAAGCGTGCTAACATGCTAATTGGCAAACTCAATGTGGTTAAAGCTAATCTTGTCCATCCTGAACACAGACAAAAAGTGGCCAGTGTTTCCGTATTCTACAGAATACATTATTATACAGGACACATTTCGGAGAGTGTGGGCAGGAATTGCATTACTTAATTTTTCCATTTCTCTTGCAATAACGGACAATTAGATGCTCGGCTAGTCTCTGCAGCATGCGCTCAAAACAACCGGTTTACTTCGTTGTTCTTAATACATACATCTGTTTAACCGATACTTAAAGCCTTTCATATTTTTTTTATTTTAATTTTATATTTTATGATTTTAAGAATGACATATGAACACACAGTACACCTGATGGTAATTGGACGGTGTGGCCCATAAACACCTACAGTAATCCTTGAATAAGACTCAAAATGCAGCAAAGACTAAGATGGAATACCTCGTTTTTAGCAAAAAGGGTCTCCGGTTCTCTACACTCATTATACGAATACGAAAGGAGTCCTTCCCCAGTCGAGCCGACCTATTCGTGATACTGCGACAATATAGCTGAAACTTGGCGCTATAACGTAAATTATGTGAGAATGTAGTCCTTCCACAGTCGAGCCGACTCATTCGTGCTACAGCGATAATATAGCTGAAACTTGGCGCTATAACGTAAATTATGTGAGAATGTAGTCCTTCCACAGTCGAGCCGACTCATTCGTGCTACAGCGACAATGTAGCTGAAACTTGGCACTATAACGTAAATTATGTGAGAATGTAGTCCTTCCACAGTCGAGCCGACTCATTCGTGCTACAGCGATAATATAGCTGAAACTTGGCGCTATAACGTACTAAAGTGTTTATACAGTACAGTTTGTCTAAACGCTAGTGAAACCTCTTATCTTTTTTACTGCATAAATTACAAGGCTTTGTCTGCCTACTAGTTTAAATATATGGAGGCCCAAATGAAGTGTTAGTTCGAAAGTAATACTTATAAAAACAATGGAGTCGACGAGGTTATAAAAACAATTCTTCCCGATTTAATAATGGATTGGTCATCCAAATTGTCACGTTTGAGTTTGTAAACTTTATATACTTATTTTGGTTTCCCTCTTCTGTGAGTCTTTTGGGACACACATTAATACAAGCGTTGCGTCTGCGTTATATTATTACGTAAATATGAAATGGTTTAATAAATCACTGTATTCTTAACACCATAATACTCTAGCTTCCTGCTTGATGTCTCATGCTGAATACATTTTTGAAGGCCTTTGAAGGATCACAATATATACCTAAAGCATCTTGTAAGTTCTAGAGAGTAGGGTTAATTTGTTCAAAACCAGCGTCAGTTGTCGAGTGATCTCTTGTAATTACTTTTCAAGAAAACCGTAGTAGCTCAGAGAAGCCATGGAAGCTCAAATACTAACTGCTCGGAATAAATATCACACTAGAGAGCACTAATGAAATTTTTGTAAAATATCGTGAGTCAATGATAGAGAATTAAAAAGTTTAAATTAAACGCAATAACATTCGTAAAATTAGTTGCATTTAATTTGTAGTATTCGCATAAATATAAAAAAGTCATTAAATTTCGATGTCCTTTGAAGTCTGTCGACGTGCACTTAGCAGTGCGATGGATTAATTTGTTCTTTGTGTATGTGTCCCTGTGGCATGGCAAACTTGTGAAGCTTTACTTGTTCTTTAACGTGATATAATATTTCTGATAAAGTCTTAATTTATGCGCTACATGCTCTAAACGACATACTCCTGAGATGAATGTCGCGAAGAGTTTTACCTATAGATAAAACTCTTCTCTAAATCATACCGTTCCACGCCACTACTGAAAAAAATGCGAGTTTTCTCACTACATATTACATTACAGTAAACATATTCCTTAGTCAAAACAACTGGAAAGATGAATAAGATCTTCGTAATTATGGAAATTTTACAACAAATCTGCAAATTCCGTAAATATCTTAATATTTTTAATTAATTTCTGGTGAAACATTGTCGCTTGTTTAGAATATTTTTCATGTCTACCTTACCGTTGTGGAAAGGACAGGTTCTAATTTACTATTATGTAGATTTTATTACAAAAATCAATTACAATAATATGTAGGAAGGTATGGAAGGCGAGCAAAGCAATATTTCTTACATTGAGATGTCCAGCAAAGTCCAAAGTAGTTTACTAGCTTAAGTCCAAACTGTTGAGTTCAGAAATAAAATTTATTGTACTATGTAATTATTTCTTTTTCTCTTGTACATCGGCCCGGTAAAGTTCACTGTTGAACATGGGCATTTATGCTTGGTTAGGATTGGCTCCCTTACCATAAACCAAAAACACTTATCTTATAATATGTGAGTACTTCGCATTTAGAGTTCTTAAACATGCAAGTTTCCTTACGATGTTGTTCTTTACCGCCGTGTACGCGATAAATTGAAGCGTAAAACTGTAACTAACAGTTTCAATAGTGAGGCACAAATCCAACACGGCTGGCTCACAAACTTTATAATTTTAGACGAGTGCTTATCCCCCTATGCTACTAAGACGCGAGTTAAGTGCAAACATTAAAATAGAACTGTGGCAAGGATCCGTTGTACCGGCAGATATAATCTCTTTCATATAACACGGAATAGCTCTATTAGTAGGATTATTATTGAATTCTGAATAGATACTGAGAGACGTATAACCGAGATGAAAGTAGTGGATGTGAATTAAATTCGCTTTAATCTTCTTTGTTCATATATCAACGTTTTATTCATTACTTACGAGTAAAAATTTATTTATCGCTATATAGTATATAGTCGCTGCCGAAAACAAAGTCAATGGTGCCCTGAATGCATGTGTGGCGTTACCATAGCTGACCGAAAGCGAAACGAAGAGATTCGCAATATGGCAGGATTGAAAGATGACCTTATCACAAAAATTGATAGAACGAATGAGTGAAGACTGAATGTTGAAGAAAATGTATAGAGCGAAAGTAAATATTAAAAGGTGTCGAGGTGGACCGAGACTAACTTTCGAAGACCATGTGAGCAAATTCCTCGAAGAGGGTCAAGAGTACTCGAATACCTAGCCGTGCATGCATGAAGAAGTTAATGAACCTGAAAGAAGCGAAAGAGGTATGTAAGGATCGTGACACTTGGCGATCTGTTCTCTCTGGCCACCCCGTTAGGAATTGTGCGTGAAGATAAGTAAGTAAGTAAGTAAAAATTTATTTATAAACGAACATACGGTCCATCCGATGGTAAGTGAATTTTGCGACACCTGCAACCAATTTCAAACTAGAAGGCTACAGGTGGACGTCACCTTAGTCCTCAATGGTGATAACGCATCTATATTTTATCCGTAGTCGAGGATAAATGTAGATGTCTATGGGCCACAGCAACTAATTACCATGAGGTGAATTGTGTGCTCGTTTCTCACCTTTATACTATAAAAAAATGTCACTTCTGAGACTAAGTTGTATTGCCTCTCAGTCTGTTATTATATTGGCTCTCTATACGCTTTAAATCAGAACAAAGCAGTTCAAGCACTGATATTTGGCGCTGTTATTTAAGCTTTATATAAATAAACTTAGAAGGACATAAATATCTCTAAAGGCCCATTTACATGATGAAACACAGCTTCATTTGTACATGTGCCATTTCTTGACGTATTGCTTTAAGTATTGCTAGTACTTCCATTGGTGAATTTTTGACTCAAGCGATGGAAGTTTTATAAGACAAGTGTTTATTAAAAATAGTTAAAAGTGTTAATATTTTATTCTGTTGATTTAATGAAGTTTACTGAGATTTATCACAGTCCTAAGTGTTTATGGGATATTGAAAATGTATATTACAAGAATCGTGATGGACGTAATGCTGCACTAGCAACATTTCTAATTCTGTGGAGTACTGGTTCTAGTTTCGTTCGAGAAGGAATAACATTAATAGTGCGTCTATTGTATTTTGCCTTTGTATAGTAGAACCAACTTTATCTAACAAATAATTAAACAGGGTTCTAGTCACACAAAACATCTCCTTAAAAACATCTTTGTTTTGTGTTTGTAGCCGCCGAGAACTTCCCTTCTTGCTATGCATTTTTTGAGCAAAACCTTTTTTTACGATATTATCTCAATATTTATCGTCTCAAAAGAGCAGCAGAGATCAACAAACCCCCTGCACTCATATTGCAAATGAAAATAGAATCCTATCCTAAATATAAGAATTGCATATTTTAACACCGGTGATTTTTCCGGACCGATACGAACTAAGGTCCATCAAGAAAAGAGCTTACTCCTTTCTAAAGGGCCGACAACGCGCCTGCAATTCTTCTGGTGTTGTGGCTGCTCTTGGACGTCGGTAGTCACTTAACATCTGGTGAACCGTATGCTAATTTGCCCACCCTTCTAAAAAAAAAACACATTTCGTGAAATTTTCCTCAACTGTATAGCAGTACTATTGAGTTCATAAACGTGAAGTAACACTGAGACTATAGGCAACATTATATAGCGTTGCGAAATAAAAATGTCAATTAGATATCTATTATATACTACCTGTATATAAGATCAAATTCGTATACTATGTATTTTATAGCTATATATACATATAAATTGTACAACCAGTGCGTGTTGCTTCACTGCTGGCCGTATGAGTAAGCTCAAGTTTGCCCAGGCAATGCTCGGAGTTCCTATGCGTGATATACACAAATATGAGGATATCTGCGGTAGAATCAGAGTAACCGATATAACTCAAGCCGATATAGTAAGCGGAAGTATAGGGCGCTCCCCATTAGATAGAGTGACAACCTAATAAGTCATGCAGGAAGTCGTTGAATGCATGTGGCTTAGGATAGAGCTTTGTGGCATTACTTGGGAGAAGTTAGACATTAAACAGTGGACTTATGACGGGTTGTAATGTTAATGATGACGATGGTGCTAATCATACAATTGTAGCTGAAATTGTCACAGAACTAGTCCGCTTATGATCGCTTTAACGCTGAAAATTAATTTGCGGTGATTCTAGATAAAAGAATAATAATAAAAAGATTTTAAACAGGGTTGTAATATTGCACAGTAAGTACTTAAAATCATTACTATTGTTCTTTAGAAATGTTATTCTTATGGTTTATCTTATTCTACCAATAATAAATATGATATTTGTCTCACTAAACACGTTTCCTTGTTCAATTAAGTGATGCCGTCAAAAGACGGATCAGTTGTGATGTGGGATTTGCTACGTCGATTTAATTATTCAGTAAGTCCTTCAAAAGATCGTTTTCCAGTATAATCTGATCTGTTTTGGCTTTTAGCAAATCGCTGTAATATAAAATCTCATAAATAGCAAAGAGGAATGCCCACTCTTCATAGACATTTCGGCCATGGGTGCCCACATATAAAAGCATATAGATATGATAATATACAATTAAAGGAATGAAATGGTTAAGAAATTGGTTTAAAAAAAGTCGGGAATTTTAAGATATAAAAGTTTTTATTTTCACAAATACAGTTTTTTAACAACTAATTATACCGATGTTATCACATTTAATTTCTTTGATTTTTAATTTCCGACTTTCGGGTGCTTTCCAGCACACATGGTCATGGGGATTGAGGTGACTGGTGTACCGAAATCAGTGTTAACTTGGAGTAACTTCAGCTTTTTAATAACTGTTTATGGTCCGATCTACGCAGAATGAACTTACTGTCTTGAAGTCTTGCGTGGTATGCTTGGGTTTAGTTTTAATTTTATTAATTACAGTGTCCCAAGCAGGTGGAAATACCCAGCTTCATTCTCTATTGAAATTAGAATGTTTGAATATGGGTGCAATACATTACCGACTTCAGATTGCAAAGAGGATGAACTAGATGATTCAGATGGTTCCCGTTCTGCAGTTGAATGTGATGCTGCTCTATCAAACCTTCGCCAACAATTATGACACACACGAGATGACGATGGCAACTGAAATAATATTAAATAAAAAAGTGAAAAAGTGAACTAAATAAAAATAAAATAGATTTGTTTCCTTTAAACTCAAATACATATAAAATATTTATCAAGTTAATTGTTACTGCACAAAAGCAGACTTAATGGCCTATATTATTTAATAATTAAGCACTTAAAAACTACCAGTAGTCCAAAAACAATGAAAAATCAATTGTCTCATTACTTGGTAGTTGGTAAAAACGGTAGCTGTCTATCTGGTGGTGACAAGCCAATCTTATCGCCATGTTATAAATAAGCTTGTATGTTTGTCAGATATAGTTTGTGTGGATGTAATCAGAGTAAAAACATGTATCACTATCAGATATGAGCCCAGACACTTAATAAATTAAAAAATGTTGAATACGTACCTCGCGTGGTGCAATTTGATGGGCAATTTCATTCCTTATGAGTTCCTCACGTGGAGAATCAGACCCAAACAATGTGTGTGATCTTATTCTCAAAAGTGACTTGCCACAGCTGATACATACATGTCCGTGACTATTAATTGGTGAATTTTCCTGTTCGCTAGTTGGATGTCGTATTTAAAGGCTAGTTCGTTATTTCGATAACAAATTCACAAAAATAAAAACAAACACGCAAATGAATTCTACATGTGACTATTTATATAGGTATAGATATAGTTGTGAAATATGAACTGAATTGTGATTTCATTATTTCATTCCATGACAGGGCCTAGCTGTCAGACTCGATGTTGCCACTTAACTGACATAAAATAGATGAAAAGATATCGATTTTTATTCGATTAATAATATCGTTAAAAAACAATCTTTGAGGTGCTTTAAGTTCTGCACACTTTTTAAAATATATTTTCCTTTATTTATTTAAATGCTATTTGAAATGTATTTTTAAGAACAGTTAAATTGTGCAGTAGCGTTTTGTTTAGCTTTAACCTTTTGAGCGCCACGCTAAAAACGCATTACCGTGTCCTGTACGCCAAAGCGCCAAAACAAAATAGTGTTGCCAAGAGTTGATATATCGATAACGTAAAATAACTTGTTTTTGTTGGTTTTTTATGCTATAAATGACTCTTTATAAACTGTATGTTTTATTTAATCTTGTGCTGTCATCCACTCTTTTTATATATGTACTTTGTACATATAAACATAAATAAAAAACAAACAATAACAATAAAATAGTAGTAAACCACAGCACTACTCTCCATCCTAATGACGACACTGTCGCGACTGGACGACAACGGCGTAGCTGACCTTCCCTTTTGAAACATTCTTAGAATGTTGTGTATCGATTTCAAAATCGATCTAACCGAAATATACAGACATCGATTCATAATATTTTATGTGTCGGGGAAGGCGTAGGCCAAGTGACGCACAGAAGAAAAAAAGTCTTACACTCTTATGACAATGGGGATTTGATATGATGCTGTTGCTGCTAGATGATTTTGAGACTGAGAAAGAAAATGGCACAACACAAAATGAAAAATTGCTCTTCACACCCTAAGTAAAAAAAACATTAATTGTAATTTTGTATTATTATTAAAAAAGGTACATAATTATTCATTAATCAACAATTGTATGTAATTATTCGCACTAGGTAAATCAGACTTATAATACTAAAATCTTGGTCATGGAATAAATAAACATTTCATCACAATTCATCAATCAAAAATCAAAATTCATCATCATCGACGCTTTCCAAAATCCGAATGAGTTCTGAGGAATCGTTCATGTTGCATTGCTCTACTTTTCTCGGTAATCACTTATGACGTCATCAGGGTGTCGTCTATCCTTGATCACGGTGCCCAGTGAACTGATTTTCGATGACGCGCTAAAGATGCGCTAGAGTTGAGATATTAGATTTATATATCTGATAACATTTTTTTATTCATGTAGCTAATTATAGTTTTATGTTTCTAACCTTTAATTTTATTCAAATATCAATAATAATAGAAAAAAAAACACCATTGAGCTGAATTTTGGATAGTTTTCAAGAAATATATGCCTCCCGCGTTTGACACTAGCGGTCAACCATAGACGACTTTGGCGTGCTGGACATAGTATTTGCTTAGATAAAAATCCATTTTTATTAGTTCAATGTTTCTTAGTACTTGTGGCTCTAGAAGACTTGTTTTTTATACTCACATGTTGCTGGGTTATTCCTATTTTGAGGAGTGTAGAATTAAAATACCTGTAATAATTTTCCAATATCTATATTTCATATTTTTCGGAGCCGGGTTTTTTGTCAACTATAGACGTCGTTGGCGCTTAGGGCCCGCAGGTGTTGGTCAAGTATAGGCGACTTTGGCGCTCAAAAGGTTAAAGGATTCATGGTAAATCAGCTGGAAATTAAATTGTTTCGTTATCATAACATGATTCTATTTTAAGTGTATTGTTATAAACAGATAAGAATAACTTAACCGATCTTCTTTAAAAAACAGATAAGAATAACAGTTCTTATCTGTTTTCAAAGAAGATCGGTTAAGATTAACAGTTAAATTGTGCCGTGGCATTTGTTATTCTCTAAAGAATTCATTGGAAATCAGCTAGTAATTCGTTGTTTAATTATCGTAACATCATAATTATTTAAAAATTATATTAGCACTGTAATGATGACACCGTAAATAATCGATCGAAAAAGAGAATCGATTTTTTAAATGTGTTTTGTGATTGGCAACACTTTTTTTTTATTCACAAATTAATGACATAATGATTTACCTAATTTTTATTATTATGTTTCCGGTACTTTTAATTTGTGCAAAAATATTTCCATTGTTTGAGGATAAATTAATACCGCGATTAATAACCATAAATAAAGATATAATTTTTTAACAAATGCACATTGTTGGGCGTTCCATGGCCGAAAATGGGCGTCCCCCTTTTCATGGTTTAATTAGAGCGGTTAATCTCTTGAAATCATGCATATTCAGTAAATATATGCATGGTAGAGATATATGTATATATACTGCCTCGTTGGTCTAGCGGTTGTAGTAGTGTGACTACTGATCATGAGGTCCTGGGTTCGAAAACCCCCGTCGGGCCAAAAAATCAATTATTGAGTTTTTTATCAAGAAATTCTCAGTAGCTGCTTTCTCAGTAGATGTCTATGGGCCAAATTAACCACTTACCATCAGGTATAAAAAAATGGTTCCGTTGCGCAGTGTCTTAGCGATGAGGTTTAGCATTGAGAGTCGAGGATTTGCATCCCGCATTGAAGAAATATTTATATGAATTACAAATAATTGATACTAAGTGGCTATTGTAGCCCATGCGCACCTGAAACCAATTAAACAAAGAAGGCTACAGATGCGTTTTCACCACCGAGGTCTAAGTTGCCTCACACCCTGTAATTATACTGCCTTTCCCCTTCAAACAGAAACGCAGCAATACACGCACTAGCACGGGTGCTTCACGGCAGGAATTCGTGTTAGTTTTATGGCATTTATTAAGAGAGACATTCAGAAATGACAGTTGACGGCGTCACACATAGTAACCTAACCACGCAAACAGAGTCACAGCTTCGAGGGAACCTAGCATGGAGACTACGGAGACGCCCAGACCTCACTGGAAATCACCACCGTACCTTCTCCTCTATTTGCCAACTGGCATGGTGGAGCCATCCCAGGATTTTTCATAAAATGGCGAAACAGCCTTTCATGAGTAGCTGGCACCTTAATTGCGTCCCTAAATATCTACTGCTCTGAGATTGTAATTATGATTTACCTTAGCATTTTATAAAATACTAGTGATCGCCTTGTGGTCGAATTTCGACCGTGAATCATAAAATGTGTAAGTTTGTGTATAAAGCATGCTGTATTTTACTTTTGACTTTACGTGGTAGAGCCATGCTGCAGCTATATTAGTAGTATAGTTGTAGTACGAATGGGTCGGCTCGACCGGGTAAGGACCATGCTCTCACAGAATACCTGCCTGAAATAGCAGCTTGACGCTGTTGTGTTTCATAAGGTGAGTGTAGAGAATAAGAATAGAGATAATTTTACTGGATAAGAGGCGTTCCATCTTAGTCCTCAGGGGTGATAATAAATCTTGATTTTTAATTGAGGATAAATTTATAGGTCTACGGGCCACAGTATCCACTTACCATCAGGTGAACTGCGTGCTCGTTTGTCACCCTTGCTTTATAAAAGAAACTGTACTAAAAAGTCTTAATTTCAAAGTAAAATCGTCTAAATAATTACATTACAAACTTTATCCATTAATAACCACTCTGAGCTATCTGAACCGTTTTGAGAATGAGCCGACCATGTAGCTCGAAGAACCGACAACCGATGGGAAATAAAATTAATAGAGTGGCAACCCCATACCGGTAAGAGCAGTGTAGAATGACTCCCTACTAGATGGAGCACTGACCTAGTAAGATATACAAGAAGTCGATGGATGCAGGTGGCTCAGAGTCATGCTTTGTGGCGTCCCTTGGGGGACGCTAACGTTCAGCAGTGGTTTTGTGGGGGTTTGTAAGAATGATGATGATGAACCGTATCCAAAAATTGGGTGCACACACATAAAAAAGAAACGTTTCAGGTATAGAATCTTCTTGTTTGTGTAACTCGAATAAAAATATGATATTACAAATGCAGGCAATAACAGCGTGAACGAAATTCCTACATTAACTACTGCCTGCAGTGTTCGGCGATGCAGTTATCACGTGTTGCAATAATATCTTTCCACGTTTTCTCGTTACATAGAAGTAAAATTCACCTAACGAGATAACTATTACGCTACCTTTCCGTGCACCAGTGAAAATATGTTAGCCTGGAGTATGCTTTGATTTCATAATCTATAGCAGTGATTCCCAAAGTGGTCTATATCGACCCCTAGGGGTCTGTGACAACCTGCAAGGGGTCTACGTCAGCGAAAAAAAATTAGGGGTCCATGAAATGAAAATAGGAGTCCACGATAGTGGATCATGTACTGATAGTACCTATTTACTTACATCATACTATCTTATAATATCAAAACATATACATTATTTATAAAAGTGCCTATGAAGTAATCAATATTTCATGTTTTGAAGGATTACTTCATTGAAAAAGCAATTCCTTTATCAAATATAATATCAGTAGCTACAGATGGAGCACCTGCCATGGTTGGACGTTATCGCTGATTTATAAGCTATTTAAAACAAAATGTGTCAGGGGTGTTAGCAATACATTGCGTCATCCATCGACAACATTTAGTTGCTAAAAATTTGAGTGTTATATTGCATGAATCACTTAATTTTAAAACCTTATCCGAAGCAACGCGTTGAATACGCGGTTATTTGCGCAGCTGTGTGAAGAAAATGACGAACACTTTCATCAATTACTCCTTCACACTGAAGTACGCTGGCTGTCGAAAGGCTTATGTTTGACAAGATTTTTTGCACTTTTTGGGACTATTTTAGAATTTCTGGATACTAAAGATAAAATTTTAAAAGAAAATTCAATGAAGAGGAAAACAGACATCTCCTATTTAACAGATTTGTTTGCAAAATTTAATATGGTTAATTTGCAATTACAAGGCGACAGTTTAAATTTGATTAAAACAAAGTCCATCTTATCAACGTTTCTTGCCAGAGTTAAACTAATGAAGCAAAATATTAGACGGGGCGAATTTTCTCAGTTCCCCAATTTGTCACAAACAAGCTGCCAAGAAGACGACGTTTCAACTTACGTTCAACATTTAAATGCCCTCTATTTAGAAATATTAATTTTGACGATATTTTGACTATGGTAATACCACCGTGGATAATTAATCCATATGGTGACATAGAAGAAACGAATGTCATAATACAGGAGGAACTGACTGAACTAAGTACAAACGAAGAACTTAAGGTTCAGTTTAAAAACGGATATCAGCAATTCTGGCTGCAAAACAACATACCCGTTACTTATCCCGTATTATGGAATATAGCGAGGAAATTTTTAATTTCCTTTCCATCGTCATACCTAGTGAAAAGGGGGTTCAACGCTGTTACCAATCTTCTAACGAAAAAAAGAAACAGACTGGGCATCATTAGCCGGGGAGATTTAAGATTAACCCTTACAAAATTGACGCCAAATGTTGATAATTTATTATTAAATCATCAGGTTCATCCTTCTCACTAAAAATATTGACTTATTGCTTATGTTATTTTATTTATAGTTTATTTTATGTTTATTTAATATTACGTATATTTTATATAACAGATACCAAATTTTATTTTGAGTAGTTTTAATTTAAATTCAATTAATAAATGTATAAATTAACATGTGTTTTTACTTTAAGTTTTTAACACTAAACTTCACTACAGTTAGATTTACGGGATATCAGGTAAGTCTACCCAACACAGAAAAACATGGCAAGGGGTCTACGACACAAAAAAGTTTGGGAAACTCTGATCTATAGCATATACGTAAGTAGGGATTGATATTACCCGACTGCCTCAGAAGGAGGGAAATGTTTTTTTTTAATTTTATGTATGTTTGTATGTATAATTATGTGTTTATATGTCAATGAGGGCTTCCACAATATTTTCTGCTAGCATAGCGGCGCCACATTGGAATAAGATGAAATATTTGAAGAATTCGTGATAAGGAAGTAAAATTGTTAGGAAAGTGTAAAGATTAATGTTTGTTTCTGATATTTGTATTGTTTTGTGTATTAAAATGAATAAACTGAACTACAGATATTCCTAAGAGTAAAAGCAGCATACCAGTGAGGCATTGTTAAATGTACATAATATATTCACAAGAAACTACAAAACTTATATTTGATACGTTATGAGAGTGAAGGTATAGAGAGTGCACGAGCATACGACACTATAATACTGTCTTGCGCAGATGTCTAGTCTCCTTTAAGACTGGTAGCCGTATCCGAAACTCGGCCTGGAGGTGTACTTACACAATTGTACGATAGTATTAGTTATAGTTGTATTATTATTGTTTGGTGAACAATGTTTCCCTTATAATATTCACTGAAAGCAATTAGAGTTCATATCAGCCGCTAAATCATGTGCAAATGTAGTATCTAATTGAAAATATCAACACAATATTGATTCAGTCTCGTTAATTTGCATTTATGACATTAGGTTTATGGACTGGATTATGTGGGATATTATTCCGAATTGCTTTGACATAGGAAATATATAAATGAGTTAGAAATATTTTTTAAATTATTTTTCTTTACACACATTTCAAAAGAGCGCTATGGATTTTTTTTCAGTTACGTTAAATAGTGACCAGTTCCCTACACCGCACTATAACACATCTTTTCAAAATATTGTTTTGATTTCTAGAACTCAGACATATTGACTATTCCCTATCATCGGTCTAAATAAACGTGTCTACGTCTAACATAAACGTGTGCGTTGTGCCGCAATCTATCAAAAGTCATAAAATGGTTTTGTCACATTTTTATAAAACTAAAGTGAAAAACAAACTTAAAGTCCACCTGGTGGTAGACTACAATCCAGCCTTCCCGTGGACGTCTGCAAGCAAGTTCAAATAAAACGGGCTCGACTATTGATGCGTTGTCACATTTTTACTTTTTCTATGCCAGTTCTTGACCACAATCCAACCAGTTTCTACGTGGTGATGAAGCTGTAGATGGTGAATTGCTTTACATTGTCTTAGCTTAACAAAAGGCAAATTATTCCACTTCCTTTCTGTACGCATTATCGAAGACTTAGAAAACCGTTTGGTTCTTATACGTGAAATGTCAAAAACAATTGGGTTCAGACTCGTCGACCAACCAATTGTGCTATGGTAGAAAGGGAAGGGAAAAATTAAAGCATGTATTTCTAAAAAAGTTAAGATATCTGGTACTGCCATTGCCTTTCGAATATTACAAACTACGATAAACTCTCTCTAATATAACGGAATAGTATACAGCAGTAGACTGATTAAAGTCTAATGATGAGATCCTCCTTCTAATGATGGTCTTAGTAAATACTCGTTTTTGAAGTCAAACGATATTTATAACACGATTATTACAATACGTTATTGCAAAAATGAATCTATAGTATTTTCACATTAAGCAAACAGTTTCTTGAAGATATCATCACACATCACCTCTTACCATCAGCTGGGGCTGAAGTCAAGCACAAGCATGAAATAGAATTCAAACATCAAAGTAGAAAAATTAAAAATAAAACAAAGAATGGAAAACCAACTACAAAAGAGCTCGCTTTGTAAATTTGTGATAAGCATTTCAAACGATTTTGTTAAAATAATTAAGTAATTTGAAAGGAAAAGGTTTCCCCATGTTTTCGAGAGAAAATATTAATTTGCGCACAGAACACGTAATTTAGTAAAAAGTATTATTGCATGTCCTAGAATTAGGAGTGTAAAGAATTTTAAGATGTTGTATTGTTTTAAATTAAATATTAAATGAAACAAATACGTTAATATTTCATTAACAATATAGTACCGTAGACTACCGAGTGCTTTCCGATCGGGTCGATTCACTGGCGCTACGAAAAGATGTTGCATCTCTTTGCGTATTTTATCGCATCTATCACGGGGAATGTTCTGAGGAATTGTTCGGATTAATCAAAGCCGCCAAATTTCATGAACGCACTACGCGGCAAACCTCCCGATACCATCCACACCATCTGGATGCTTGGCGATCCGCCACTGTACGTTTTACTAGGAGTTTTCTTCCGCGTACGACCTCTCTGTGGAATAGTTTTCAAGAAAAGAGCTTACTCCTTTCTAAAAGGCCGCCAACGCACCTGCAATTCCCTTGGTGTTGCGGATGTTCATGAGCCGAAGTGGTCGCTTAGCATCAGGTGAACCGTATGCTCGTTTGCTCCTCCTTCTATAAAAAAATTATAAGGATAGATAGCATCAATTTTATTCAATTTAGGTATATTAATTTATGGAGAAAGAGGGACTCTTTATGATGAACTCTTTCTTCCAGAAGCGGCCCCACAGGAAGTGGACCTGGTCGAGCCCCGACGGTTCGACAAAAAATGGGATTGACTTCATTATGACGACCAAACGCCAACTGTTCAGTGATTGCAAGGGTGAAAACCGGCAGCGATCACCGAATGGTTAGAGGCACACTGAACCTAAACGTTAAGTTGGAGAGCTCTCGTCTAATGAAGACAACGCTCCGTCCCCCTCGTGCTCTAATCCAGAATCCGGAATCTTTTCAGCTCGAGTTACGTAACCGCTTTCAGTGCCTAGAAGATTCCAATGCATTGGACGATATGAATGACAAGCTCGTGGAATCTGTCCATGCGGTCGGAGTTAAGTTCTGCAAGACCAGTCGCAGAAGAACACAAAAACTCTCCGATCACACTCTTAATCTCATGGCTGTTAGACGGGAGATGAGGCTGCAATCGTCAACAGATTTGACAGCATACAGGCAACTGAACAGACAGATCTCCAAATGCATGCGGCGAGACTTACGCAACTTTAATACTGCTCGTGTTAAAGAAGCAATCGAGCGGAACCAGGGCTCCAAAGTCTTTGCCAGAGATCTGTCTGCCAGAAAGAGCCAACTGTCAAAGCTGAAGACTGAGTGTGGCAGCATCGTTTCCGAGACACCTGAGATTTTGAGCGAGATTGAAAGGTTCTATGGGCAGCTGTACACATCATCGTTGGAGCCACACGCAAGTGTGAGTAACGATTCAAGAGCAAGTCTTACCCGACACTATTCCGATGATATCCCGGACGTCAGTCTGAGCTAGATTAGAATGGCTCTCCAGCACCTTAAAAACGGCAGGGCCCCAGGCGAGGATGGAATTACAGCGGAGCTTCTGAAAACGGGTGGAACACCGGTACTTGAAGTCCTTCAGAAGCTCTTCAATTTTGTCCTCCATGGTGGCACTACTCCGGAGGCGTGCAGCAGAAGCGCGGTGGTCATGTTCTTTAAGAAAGGCGACAACGCTATCTTGAAGAACTACAGACCGATTTTCCTTCTGAGCCGCGTCTACGTGCCGTTTTCGAGAGTCATTACGAATCGTCTCGCACGCAGACTCGACGACTTCCAGCCTCCCGAAAAAGCCGGTTTCCGAAAAGGCTTCAGTACCATAGACCACATACATACCCTGCGGCAGATTGTGCAGAAGACCGAGGAGTACAATCTGCCACTTTGCCTGGCGTATGTGGACTGTGAGAAAGCCTTTGATTCCGTCGAAATTTGGGCGGTGCTACAGTCCCTTCAGCGGTGCCAAGTTGACTGTCGGTATATCGAAGTGCTGAAGTGTTTGTACAGTAGGGCTACGATAGCTATCCGAGTACAGAACCAGAGTTCGAAGCGTATCCAACTGCAGAGAGGTGTAAGACAGGGTGACGGTACATCCCCGAAACTCTTCACCGCTGCGTTGGAAGACGTTTTCAAGCTACTGGACTGGAAAGGATACGGTATTAACATCAATTGCGAGTACATCACTCACCTTCGATTTGCCGACGATATAGTCCTTATGGCAGAATTGCTGGAGGACCTTAGCACTATGATCAATGACCTCAATGGTGTCTCCCAACGGATAGGTCTTAAGATGAACATGGACAAAACAAAGATCATGTTTAATGTCTATGTCACACCTATGCCGGTAGTTGTTGGGAGCACTATGCTCGAAGTTGTTGACGAGTACGTTTACCTGGGACAAATAGTCCGACTAGGTAAGTCCAACTTCGACCGAGAGGTCAATCGACGGATTCAACTCGGCTGGGCAGCGTTCGGGAAATTACGACACATCTTCACGTCAGGTATACCTCAATCTCTGAAAACTAAAGTGTACAACCAGTGCGTGTTGCCAGTGATGACTTACGGATCAGAGACGTGGTCCTTCACCGCTGGCCGTATGAGGACGCTCAAGGTTGCTCAGCGAGCTATGGAGAGGGCTATGCTCGGAGTTTCTCTGCGTGATAGACTCAGAAATGAGGATATCCCCAATAGAACCAGAGTGACCGACATAGCCGAACGGATTAGTAAGCTGAAGTGGCAATGGACCGGCCATATAGCTCGAAGAACCGATAACCGATGGGCAAGAAAGGTTCTCGAGTGGCAGCCTCGTACCGGTAGGCGTAGTGTAGGGCGACCCCCCACTAGATGGAGTGATGACCTGGTAAGACATGCAGGAAGTCGATGGATGCAAGTGGCTCAGGACCGTGCTTTGTAGCGTTGCTTGGGGGAGGCCTATGTTCAGCAGTGGACTTGTGAAAGGCTGTAATGATGATGATGATTTTAATTTATTCAATATAGGTACAATATACATGTAATTTTTATTTAATTTCATTTTTACTTCAGGGTAGCGAATAGGAGACTATTTACTGGAAATGAGGCATTCAATTTTAGTCCTCAGAGGTGACAAATCATCTGTATTTTGATACTTCATCGAGTATAAATGTAAATGTCTATGAGCTATGGGTATCCATTTACCATCAAGTTAATGACATGATTACAATGACCATGACGAGACGCTGATGATGAAGATGATGATGACAATGTTAATTATGATGATGATGATGATGACGATGATGATGATGACAATGATGATGACGTCGACCATGATCCATGACGATGACGATGACAATAACCATGACGATGACGATGACGATGATGATGATGATGACGATGACGATAATGATGATACGATGGCGATGATGATGATGACGATGTTAACGATTACGATGATGATGACGATGATAACGATGACAATGACGATGACGATAATGATGACGAAGACGATGATGATGACTATGACGATGACGATGATGATGACGATGACGAAGACGATGACAAAGACGATGTCGATGACGATGACGATGTGGATAACGATGTTTGATGATTATGCTCCTGATGATGATGACGATGACGATGGTGAGATGAAGATGATGATGATGACGATGTCGATAATGATGATACGATGGCGATGATGATGATGACGATGTTAACGATTACGATGATGATGACGATGACGATGATGATGACGATGACGAATATGATGACGATGACGATGATGATGACGATGACGATGACGATGTGGATAACGATGTTTGATGATTATGCTGCTGATGATGATGAAGTTGATGAATTTTTTATTTAATATTAGTAATCTTATTAATTAACATTACTAATATTCATTTAACCACTCCTGGTAAGCTTGAAACGCTTGTCTTAGGAGTGGTTCACGACAGTAGTCAAATGGCGGATTAGAACCCACGACCTTTTTGAGTTCGCAGTCCGCGCCCTGCCATTAGGCTACTGTCGCTTAAATGAAAATGATGATGATGATGATGTTGACGATGACAATGACGACGACGATGACGATATCGATGACGATGATGATAAGATGACGATGTCGATGACGATGACGATGACAATGTCGATGACGATGACAATGTCGATGAAGATGATGTTGACGATGACGATGATGATAAGATGACGATGACGATGACGATGATAATGTCGTTCAGAAAGAAGTTCAGAAGAAGAGGACGGCGCACCGGGATTATCTAAATTTTACTTCACATTAAATAGAATTAATTTTACGGATTATGTCACCTTTTATTTGAATTATTTTTACTTAGTTTAATTGTTGACGTTTCCGGTGCAGTGCGACAACACCCATGGTTACAGGCGGACTGACGTGTTTGACATACCGATATCTAAATTAATCCGGGCTATCTTCAGCTATTGAATCGACACCCAATATGAATAACATTGTAATTCAATGTGACATGGTTTACAGCATAGCCATTTTAATTTTTTTGTAAAGTATGAGATATACTGGATAACTCGGTATTTAAATAATAAAACACGGTGTGACTTCATAACATGTATTGAGCGACTGGCTTGTGAAGACGCGCGGTGGCGCCTACCTACATAGTACAATATTAATCTATACCTACATATATCACACCTCCCTTCTTAATATATGGTATTATCAGATATTATTAAGTAAAGTACATAAATTATGTAATCATAAATTTACTTATAATAATACCTTAACTATATAATACATTATCTATAAATCTAATAACTTGCTAAACTTGAAACCTAACAACAGGTTTACGAACTCACCCGGATCGGGCTCGAGGCGGTTCAGGCGACGGTGCACTAGGTGACGTTGGCGGTGTACTATATTCGGTTCCAGGACTTTTAATGTGTTCACTCGAAACCCGTTTCCTCTCCTTTCCCGAATCACCCACAACCGTATTCGGAGATGTGTCCGAGCAGTCGTCCTCCTTCGACATTCCGTCTCTCGCCTAGTCACTACTATCAGGTATTTGTACCCTCATTGACTCGCTTTGCTCCTCAGGGTATTGTATGTCGTACAACCCTGATCTGCGCTTGATTTGATCAACGAGCTTAACTACTTGTCGACTGTCCCCCTTGTCCACAGCATATCTCCTCGAACCTTCGCCATGAACTATCGTTCCCGTCACCCACCTATCCTTGTGGCCGTACTCTCGCACCCACACAGGTTCCCCCGGTGCAAACGAGCGCTGCAACCCGCCCGTGTACTCCACTTGCTTACTTTGAGCCTGATTTACCTTATTTATGAGCGCGCGATCGCTTCGTAATAAGTCTAGCCGTGATCGTAACGTTCGTTTTTGTAACAGCATTGAAGGGCTTTCACCTGTGCTGCTATGTATACTGTTACGATAAGTAAGTAAAAATATTTGCAACGCGGTGTCAACATCGATTGATTCCCTATGTGCTTTTTTATTGCTTTTTTACAAATATTTACAGCATTTTCCGCGGTGCGATTTGAAGACGGGTGACAAGCGGGCGAGAAACGTTGCTGAATACCATTTCGTGTTAAAAACTCCTTAAATTCCGCGCTAGTGAAGGGTGGCCCTTGATCCGATACTAGCTCTAGTGGTAAGCCGAATCTTGCGAACGTACACCGTAATACCTTAATAACCGCTGTAGCATTTGTTTTTGGCATTTCAAACACTTCTAGCCATTTCACAGACATATAAGTCTATATCAATAGGATATAAATGCCTATATCCATAAATGTGTATTATGCCATCCTTAAAATCCGATAACATAACAAGTTACATACAAGTATATATATCAATAGGATTTATCCTGCGAGAAAATGAAATCGTGTCGTGTTTGCGCGATCTAGCGTATTTTGTGCGTACCATCTTGAAAGTTAATCAATGTTTGTTCGATAAAATCGTTTTACGCATAAAATGCAGTAGATGGCGCTATAACAAATTATTATTATACTTGTTTACTCCAAAGAATACAGTTTTAATTTATTACACTTAACTTCTCAAAATATTACCATATTATGCTTGTAAGTGGACCAGACTTTGTTGTACTTAATAAGTTTAAGTAGTTCTACATAATGTCAAACATTAAACGTGAACTAATTTCTTTAAAAAATGTACAACAAGTTATATATAATTATATATCAATTGAATTTAGCCACAGAGAGAATGAAATCATGTCGTGTTTACGCCATCTAGCGTATTTTTTGCATACCACCTTGAAAGTTAATCAATGTTTGTTCGATAAAATCATTTTACGTATAAAATGCAATAGATGGCGCTATAACGAATTATTATTTTACTTGTTTACTCCAAAGAATACAGTTTTAATTTATTACACTTAACTTCTCAAAATAGTCTTATATTATGCTTGTAAGCGTACGAGACATTGTTATACTTAATAAGTTTAAGTAGTTCTACATAATGTCAAACATTAAACGTGAACTAATTTCTTTAAAAAATTTACAGGTCTTACCTAATATCTACGCATGTATATAATGTTTTATATTACATTACCTTATATACACAAAAACAGTTCAAACTTAAAAAACTATTATAAAATGGAAAAATTATTATTTATGTAATCTAAGTATCCTTAACCCTTAACCACCTAGCGTCGGTCACAGTAATTCCAGGCGATATATTTTTAAGCTATTGCATAGCTTCTATCGCGGGCCTTGAGCGCGGGGACCGAATCAAGAAATTCCGTAACGAAAAAAAAACCTCACGCTCCCCACTCCGACGGGCACGGAGGTGTGGCGTTGAAAGCCGTGCATCGTCTAACGTCGTTTCAGTTCGGCAGACTTCGGCCCTCGGCAGACTTCGGCACGGTGTTTGTGTGCGTGCGACTAGACGTATGCGTGTACACTAGCTGCTAACTCAATGATAAAAATTCCTGAATAACCTACATGTATTGTAAGATATTAAAAATATTTTAAACAATATTAACTTCTCATTTATTCAATAAGAGAAAAAAATTGTTTTCTTATCGGTCACCACGCTCAAAAAGTGTAACTTGATTTAATATCAAAGACTTAACTGCATACATAAAATAAATTAATAATTATAATTGCATAAGTTGATAAAAAATGCTATGCAATAGCTTTACCGCGGCAGTCACCGAGTGCCACACGTATTTTTTTTCTTAAAGTGCGCGGTATCACCAAGCGGTAACCCCACATAATTCAGCTCCTATCTATGTATAGTTCATTACGTTTAATATAATATTGCTGCAACACTTCTTTTGGGCAGGACGCGGGCCATCCGGACTGAACATAGGTTAAAATTTTACTTAATTCCGGATCACTTGCTGTTGCCGTTCTGACGTCATCATTTGTGACCGGGAGAAAATTTTCTACGAAATTAATGTAATTCATTCCCTCCGACTTCGGAAACCGTTTATGTACCGGTTGCGGCAAACGAGATAACGCATCTGCACAATTTTTGTGTGAACTTACATATTCTATGTCATAATTGTATCCCGACAATAATACTGCCCAACGCTGTAATCTCGAAGCGGCCATAACTGGAATGCCCACTTTACTGCCGAAAATATACGTCAAGGGTTTATGATCAGTCCTTAAAACGAATTTTCTACCATATAAGTACTGATGAAACTTTTTAATACCAAATATTATTGCTAAGGCCTCTCGATCTATCTGCGCATAGGCCCGCTCGGCCGCGCTGAGAGTACGCGACGCATATGCGATCGGCCGCTCTCCCTCCTCAGTGATATGCGATATCACGGCGCCGACTCCGATCCCGCTGGCGTCTGCCGTCAGTACCACGGGTAAGTCTAACGTATAATGAGCAAGCACTTCGCTCGAACTTAATATTTTTTTTACTTCATTGAATGCCAATTGACACTCAGTACTCCACAGGAATCGAACCCCGGTTTTTAGCAAACGATATAACGGGGCCAGCAATGAACTAACATTTCGTACGAATTTACCATAATACATTACTAGCCCGATGAAAGATCGCAGTTCTGAAATATTGGTGGGTGCAGGCGTGTTTACAATTGCCCGGACTTTTTCCGGACACGTGTGAACACCCTCTTTACTAATGATGTGCCCTAAATAGTTAATAGATTCTTCGAAAAATACACATTTTTCTTTCTTAACGCGCAACCCGTGAGACTGCAATCGCTCGAACACTTTATAAAATTTTTTTATGTGACTACGACTATCAGGACCATCGATCACTAAATCAGGACCCGTTATAATTACGTCATATAAAAATACACCCACGTTCGGTAACCCTGTCAATAATTCTTCTAAGTGTTTTTGAAAAATTCCCGGACTCGACGACAAGCCGTAAACTAGTCGATTGTACATGTATAAACCCTTATGTGTATTGATAACCGTATACTTTTTTGATTCGTCAAGCTCAAACTGAGCGTACGCCTGAGATAAATCAATCTTACTGAAACGTTCACCGCCATGTAAACGCGATAACAAATCATCTATGCGTGGCAAGGGGTAACGGTCGACTTCTAGCACTTTATTCAGTGTTAATTTATAATCAGCGCATATTCTAATATTACCATCCTTTTTGAGAACGGGTACAATGGGTGTGGCCCAGTCGGAGCGCTCCACCGGCGTGAGGACGCCGTCTCGCAACAACAGCTCGAGCGCTCGCTCCACCGGTTCCCGCAGCGCATACGCCAGAGGGCGCGCGCGCATGAACACCGGCCGCGCCCCCTGCCGCAGGTGGATGCTAACCCGCCCGCCGCCGCTTTTTTTGTGTATTTTTATACCTCACTAGTGGCGTAGCCACCCCCACCGGACGAACTATTTCACCTGTGTAATATCTAAGTAAAACATTACATTTGCTGATAGGTAAATCACTAAAATTATGTTTATAAAATTTGTAACTTATACAAGATACGGCGCTACCCGTGTCACACTCCATGTCAATATCTTTTTCGTGAACGTTGATTGAAATACATAGCGGTGTACACTCTTCTATGGATAATTTTTTAATATCAAATATTCTTACCTCGTTACTGTCCATCTCGTCCGATTCAACCACTTTAGGTGTTCCGATGTCTACGTGATGGTACGTCGTCAGGTTAGGGCATATTCGACGTAGATGCCCCTTACGATTACATACTCTGCACACATATACCGCGAACCGACACTTCGTGCTGCCATGGGGTCCGCCGCACGCAGCACATTGTTGTGCTCCGTCCGCTGCTTTTCCTTGCTGCCGCTGCCACCTCGACGCCGTAGGTGCCGTCCTCCCTGGCCGACCGCGTCCGTTGCCATGTCGAGTCGCTGCCATCGCCTGGCACTCAGCCGTATTCACCTTGCCCGTATCCTTCCACAGCCGTTGCATCCTTCTCCGCCGCCTACATGTTCACTGCCAAGCTATACGCTTTCCCATATTCCAACGTGCCTTCTGCGAATAGTCGTTGCCTTATAGTTTCACTTAGAATACCGCACACCAGCTGATCTCTTAAACTTTCTTCCAACCATTGACCGAATTCACAAGATTTCGACATTCTCTTCAATATTGCTGCATACTCCGCTATTGTTTCACAACTTTTTTGTTTTCTATGCCGGAATTTATATCTTTCTGCGAGGACACTTGGTTTTGGTTGGAGATGTTTTTTCTAGAATGTTTGTGATTTCCAAAAAAGATTTATCTTTTGGTTTAGTTGGAGTACATAAATTCACTAACAGTTCGAAACACTCGGCTCCCATCACGGTAATTAACGTCGGAACTTGTAAATCTTCCGAAATTTTGTTGACAACAAAATATTGTTCGAGGCGGTCGACGTATGACCTCCAATCGTCCTTAAGTAGGTCACACTCAGGAATTTTTCCAATCGACATTTTAAATAAAAACTTGTCGTTTACAAATACTTTTCCAAGAGTTCGTTCCCATCCTCGTCGCCACTGAGATATACTGGATAACTCGGTATTTAAATAATAAAACATGGTGTGACTTCATAACATGTATTGAGCGACTGGCTAGTGAAGACGCGCGGTGGCGCCTACCTACATAGTGTTCGGGTATTGGACGTATGTTTAATAATAATTAAACTTTTATATAAAAACAGTTTAATAAAGAAGTTAAAAATACAAGATTAAAATAAGTTTTTTTGTATTTGACGGTCTAAGTTGTGTAAGGAGCTGTTCAAATCTGATATGTTGGTGTCATTTTCGTTTAGAGGTTCTGAGGTTATGCTTATTTTGATGATGTTATTCAATGGGTCAATTTTTGGGAGAAATAAGTCCTTTTCATCTCAATTTGATGAGTGTGAATTTGATGGGAGAACAACGTAAAATCTTGGCCTTTTAGCAAACATCCCTTATCGAGAGATATAACTCCCGCTTTAGTAAGCCGTTCCCCAACTACACGATCAGGGCAAATAATTTTAACATCATAGGTGTTGCAGCAGTGGTATAGGTATTATGAAGGGTTATTCAGCGGTAGCCATTCATTTCTACAAGAAGTCTTATACATTTTGCATCTACCTGTTGTTTGATCTAATTGACAAAAATTCTTGTCTTCTGAAAGATGGTAAATAGGCTGCCGAATAGGACACAAATAAACATCTTCCTCATGTAAACATAAACATAACTCTTTGTTTGTTATTTTCAAATAAGTGTCCTTTCGTAAACTTATAGCTGTATATTCCGCAATGGGGAAAATGCTTATCTCTATATTATATTCGACTTGATGAGGAATCGTTATAATTTTGTACAATTTGTATTTATCTCTATTCAGCAGGGGGGAATATTACCTCGAATATAAGATATTTTTGCATCATTCTGGCTTTGACCTTAAGCAATTTATAAATTTTTTGAAGTTCTTGTTGTATATTTACTACAGGTAATGTAATATCTTCTGTTAAATGACCAGAAATGATGTGGAGTTCTTCTCGAAGTTGTTCGGCTGTTAATAAATGCATGTTAAATTGACCATGGTATATGTCTGTTATGGTTTCAAGAAGATTCTCCTGGATCTTTTTTATATTTTGCAGCATATTGCTGGCTATTAAAGAAGACAAAGTAAAATCTTGCGCAATTGACATGTTTTTTATTTCCGCTTGCAAGTTGTTGGTCTGTTTGTCAAGGTTTATCAAATGTTTGTTAATAGTTTTATGTTGTTTGTCTACCAAATCTTCGGTACGCTTTAATAAATTATATTCTGACTCCAATACAGACATCTGGTTCTTCCATAAAGGAGACAATCAATTTTTGTATGGAGAATGGGCCCACCACAAATTTTCGCGTCACGCAATGAAATGGATGTCGATTTATTCCTTATAATTTATAGTTTACAAAAGTAATATTAGTTTTACCACATCTAGACGGAAAATCGAGAAATTGACAATTAAAATATGAATTTTAAAATAACCTATAAATAAACTAAAAGCTATTTATAGTGGTTTTTACCGGTATTTTAAGTTAAAATAGTGCACTGTTGAATAATAGTTCATATAAAACCAAGTTGTAGGTACATTCAGCATTTTCAGGTACTTCAATATTTTTAGTAGTTACGGCAAAATATAGTGCCTGTCTGTGTACAAATGTGGTATGGATACAATTTTTTACATATATTGATTGTGAGTGTACTTCCCAATTACCGTTAAAATAATATGAATAAATTCAAGATGACTAAGGTATAATATATCCATTTATATTTACAATATTACCAACACACGTTATATAGTAAGAAAGATGTTTTAAACTGACTGTGTAAAAAACAAGTTATAATGCAACCGTATTTATAGATGGTAAATCATCATTTCCAACATAGTCTATATAATTCAGACATATAATTCAGATCTATTTATGCAGACAGACAGACAGGCCCGGTGTCAAGACTTTTTTTAATATGCTTTGGTTGATTATTAAATACCTAATTATACATCTTAAAATGACTGGGTTCTAAAATACCAAAATGACTAGGTAATATCATGCTTATCTGTTATTACACACTGATAAATTGTGAGGAAGTAAGATGTTTTGAACTGTTTGTGCCAGGATAACAAACACACAGGTATAGTTTAATTGTATTTATTATTAGCGATCCGCCCCGACTTCGCACAGGTGATTTCTGGATTTCGACAACAGCGCCACCTACCGAGTCCATATGTGAATATGAATCATATAGAGACCCGTTCAAACACACATAAACATATCATCAAAATTCATAGATTCAGGCATGTAAGCCTTATAACCACATTGCTGCAAGAATGGAATTGCATCCCTAAAACCTCTATCAAGAATAAATACATCGTTTTCTCTAAAATAGGTTCGCAGTGGACTACTATCGTTGAACAGTCTAAGAATTATAGAAGCATCTGATTCTGTTGCAGGATATGGTCCAAAAACATCAAGGATATAACCATTACAGCACACTATTAAAAATGGCTTAACTAAGTTACGATACTTATGTAAACTATATGTTTGCTTCTGGTATAAGTAATTACTACTTTTTTGCACATAAATGTATGTACCATCACATATTACTATGGCTGGCATAAATTCAGGATCCATATCTGGATTACCAAACAAGCCATTTGGTATTGTCAAGTTATATTGAGCAACTTGTTGAATGCATAAGGTATTTGTCCCTAAATGCAGTTGGATGAATTGCTCTTCAAAGCACTGACTTACAATATTTAAGTGATTGAACACAGTCGATGAAGCTACATTAAATAGAGAAGCTATGCGTTCATTGCTATCACCTGTACGAAGTTTCACTAAGAACATAGCTAGACTTCTTTTAGGTGATTTAACTCTTTCACTGATAGATGGAATTTCAACTAGTAACTGTTCAAATTGGTATTTGGTAAATCCTAACCAATATTTGCATAATATTGAATTATGTTCAATGATATTTAAAATATTATAATTTTGAGTAACACTACTTTTAAGTAAGGAACAAAGGTTGTCTATCTGAGATGCAGTAAAATCTGAACAGTTACTACTCGTGAATAAATTATTCCAATCATTGTGGGGTTCATTTAAATGGTATTCACAAATACGAGCGCACAGTGGCACATAAAATGAGTGATCTATCAGCAATCTCTCTTTAAGTAGTTTAGGTATTAAAAATCTAGATGAATGATTACATGACTTAAAAATACAGTGACGGGAAGTAGAAGCAGCACGCTTATAATTAGCCATAGTAATTGTTGATGCCGCTCTGGAAATGGCAGGGGTTACAGGTGCAGGTATAGGGGGTGGTTGTGGGATGTTACCGATGTCTTCTATATTCATGGATTGTAGCTCAATATCCCTGTTCTCATTTTGTTGTCTCTGTCTCCATACAGCTCTGGAAGCCCTCAGCCAGCAAGGACTGCATACTCGTTCTAAACGATCCACCTGAAAAAAGTTATTTTTTATCAACTAACAAAATGAACTATAGTTTTACAGTGTCTACTCTAAATATTAATAATATTTATTATTGTTCTATTTATTTCAATCTTTCTAACACTAAATAGTTTTAATGTCTTTTAAAATTATAAATATTAGCATGCAATTGTTTCCCCTCATAATATTTTTTGTGGCACTACTTATTTAAATAGAAATAAATAATACATCACATATCAGACAAGAAGTAATTATTTTAGAATTATTAACAATATTTCACTAAGCCCAAGTTCTTTAAAGTTTCAGATAACATTGAATGATTAAATTGAAAAACTGTCATTCTTTACGAGTTGGGGTACTTTCAACTAATTATAAATAATTTTGTAAATCTTAACAAAACAGAAAAGATTTGATCTTGATTCTCTAGGGTGAAATATCGATTCACTAGATCGATTTAGTACTATATATCGATATGACATTGACAGATAAAACGTCAAAAACGTGAGAATATTTAATTAATTAGTTGTTTACCAATATTTTCAAAAAATAAATAAAAATACTTCGATGCTGCTCCGGTAGCAAAACTCGCGTGTAGGTGCTTCAGATAAACTCCCTTGACGCCCCCCACAGTAACAGAATCTTCAAATTGAGGCGACCGAATTGTAAACCCAACCCGTTTTATTTATACTAATGTCTTTTAAGGTAAAAAATATTACTTGTATAATAAGTACAAAAGCATACAAATATGGGTGTAAGATAAGGAAGAAGTATCGTTCATCTAATAACTAAAAATAAAAAAATTGGTTATTAATGGCAAATATCCCCCCATAAGACAATCTATGTTCAGCAGTAGACTTTTGGTAGACTGTAAATTTAAAGATAACCTGTTAGTGAACTGCCATGTTGAATGAGCATAAATATCAGACCAAATTGTATGCAAGGTGTCTGATTTTACAAACATCAATCTGTGTACCAAAGCGATTGTGGCAAATCCTCTGGGCTGCCTATTTGAGGCAGGGGACCATTTACAGCCTTTTAAAATAAGGTAAGTACCTGGTGTGATGGTATCCACTGCAAAATAATATCTCTTTCTTCAGAGTTAATAGGCACAATCCGTCTACGGTGTGCTCTTAACATTGAAGATCCACATGGAATACAAATATTCCTGTACCCAAATCTTCTAATGGAGTGAGCTGATGCAACACTTTCTTGCAATATTCTTAGGCAGTTACAACAAACTGCATCAAGTGGGTGTAACTGAAAAAATCAGGAATTAAAAATAAAAGAGTAAATAAATATTAAGTTCAGATAAATGTACATTTTGAGGAGGGAAGCGAAGTTGGCATGAAAGTGAATGTTTGATGTGGAACCCTATATTATTTGAAATACAATACATTTTCAATTAAAAAAAAATTGGAAATCCAAAAGACAAATATCGATTAATATATTATGATTTTACAATATTTACAGTATTTCAGGTATATCATATAGTGATAAATAAACTTTATAATATTAGAGTATTATGGAGTTGTGTAATATTAGTAATATATGGGGGAGGCCTATGTTCGGCAGTGGAGTTTAATTGGCTGTAACGGTAATATTACAGTGGATTGAAATATTTTTCATTGCACAAAATAACTTACTTTTCTATTTACATAATATTTTATCCTTAGAATAAATATTGACACATATATACCTATACTTTTTCGACTTTGATTTCTGATTGACTGACAAAAGATAATTAGACACACATAACATGTGATACATCATACCATGCCACAAAAACTTCTTTTGTGTATATTGTGTGACTTTATTTTATCTATTATTTAAATTAGATTTCACTAATAACATAAAACTTCAATACTTTAACATTTAACACATTAGTAAGACCTGTGTTTATCATTTGTTAAAGGTTAATTCAGTATAAGTTATAGATTTTACAAAATTCTAGGAGGAAAAAATAAACTTTTATATTACTCACATGGACTTTTACTCGTCAGTTTGCATTTTCGAATGTCATTGGCAAATTATATACATAAATGTGATATAGGTATTTAATATTTGACTTACGTGCATGATATAACCCTTAGGTTAAACATTTTTTGCATCAATTAGACATTAACATACTAATCCACTTGTAAGCAGTAAAACTACGTGAATTTTCATTTTTAAACTTTTACTTTAACACGAACACAGTTTACATCAATTTAAACAAACAAGTTTATGCCATATTATATTTTTACAGTCAATGCCAGTCAATGGAGTCAATGCAAAGAACTATGCCTGTAAGTTGGTAAATAGCAGGAAAGAATGCAGTGTCATCTTGTGTCAAAATATAAAATAATTCAATCAATATAATATATCATTTATCAATTTAATATAACGAAAGATTAAAATTATAGCTATAGAAGGTATGAATTTATTAATAATATGAAGGGATATTTATTATTACTTTTAAAAACTTAAAATAATTAAGTACTTAATCATGTATAGATCGTTATGTGTGCCTGGAGTCTGTGGATCGTTTTCTTTCGTATTATTTCTAAAAAATCGTACCATATCCCATATTATTCAACAAAAATAAAAATATTAAGTAATACATTAATAAAGAAAATATATAATTTTCGTTTCCGCAGTATAGTAATATTGTTGGAATAAAATCGAGAGTAACAAAAATAATATATATTTCTCATAAAAGTTTAAATCTAGATAATATGTAAGTAGATAGATTGTATAGTGCAGTGATTAGCTTTCCATGAGATAATATTATACCTACCTCATGAGAAATCCACACAGATAAAAGTTGGCGCACATCAGCAGTTGTCTCGGCCAGTAATTGTCTTCGCACACTGCGTTGAAACCTGACTCCACAATTGCAACATACACTTCTATTTTCATTGTATGCTGATCTAGCAGATTCCATTTTCTTAAAATCGCATATAAATACAAAAAAACAGTAGCGTAACGAACGTCAATGCCGTTAAGATTAAAGACGTAGGTAATACCCCGCCGCCCCGCCCCGCCGTACCCGGCCGCCGGCCGCTGGGAATTACCGGAAGTCAATGATAAAATAACGTTTTGGTTCACAGTCATTTAGAACTATGTTATAACGTGATATTAGCTAAAATTTTTAGAAATTAAACATAAAGTTCTTAGTGGTATCTTTTTTTAAGTCAGCTTTGTGAAAAAATAGTTTTCTTTTTATACAAGCTGCAAAATGACTAATTAGGTACACGCATTTTACCCATATTACACTAATCAGAACACGAATATCAAAACAACTAATTTTTTTTCGTATTTCTTGATTCCGTTTACATTTTCGAAAAATCTGTAGGCCATTTACTATTATAATTTGGTGTCTTTTTTTTGATGTAATACCATTAGTGGACGTTAATATTTTTAGTGGGCCCAAAAATGATTGTCCCCTTTAATAAATGATTTTCAATATCCTTTCTATACTGTTCCGCGAAACGTTCGTCCAATACGCCGAACAAACTATTTGCTAAGTAGCCTATTCCATTCACAAGTCCCCATCCCAGTCTGGAGCGTCCAACGAAATGCTGATTCAATAACAGGTCATTGTAATACTGGAGTTCCGAGAACTCGTGCTGTAGTTGTAACAATATCATATGGCATAAGTGATCTGCGTTTATTTTCATACATCTTTCGTTTAAATGTTTTAAAAATATTTCAAATGAATTAATTCCTTCCCAATAGGGATCTAGATTGTAATAGACAATTAGTGTCCATTTATCCTGGATTATCTGCATTTTACCCATTGAATCGAAGTAAATAGACTGGTTATTGTTAAAAGTTGTAATATTGTAAGAGCTTGTACTAAATGCAGGTGTAATTAAACATATAAAAAACATTAAACTCATAACGAGAGAACTAAATCTAGATGATGTGCCTTGTAATTTATTTTCTTTCTTATGGGTTCTCTTCTGTATGATGTTACTCGACCTTTCTTTTTCTTCATTTTGCTGTGGTGATATTTCTACAGGTAATAATGATAATTTACTGATCGGTCTTTTAAGGTTACCGTTCTTTGTTTTCAATGTTAAATCTCTTACATGTCCATCGCTCCCGGGGTGAAGTTTCACTACGCGCGCCATTGCCCATTTACCTGGTGGTAAGTTGTCGTCTTGTATGATGACCATATCACCGATTTTCATATTTGGTTGCGGTCGAAGCCACTTACTCCTACTAGATAATTGAGTAAGGTATTCAGCTTTCCATCTTTTCCACACTCCTTGAAATATTTGTTTTGTTAGTTGCCATCTTGTCCTGGCATCTTCGGGCGTTTCTATTATGGTGGAACCTACATTTGTAGTTAAAAAGTGTGCAGGTGTCAAGAACTCCCAATCTTCCACGTTTTCAGTTAACGGACACAAGGGTCTTGAGTTTAAGCATGCTTCTATCTGGCTCAATCTTGT
This sequence comes from Parnassius apollo, assembly GCA_907164705.1. Taxonomy (NCBI): domain Eukaryota; kingdom Metazoa; phylum Arthropoda; class Insecta; order Lepidoptera; family Papilionidae; genus Parnassius; species Parnassius apollo. The sequence continues at coordinate 332,393 of CAJQZP010001281.1, forward strand.
CGAGTATTCTTCGTATGTTAGCTTTTGATCACCAACCACACGCTTCAGGTGATGTTTTAAACTACGCACAGCTCTCTCCCATAAGCCTCCAGCGCTTGGCAACGAGGGAGCATTGAAATTCCATTCTATGTTCAACTCTGCAACCTCCACCAAGAAGTTGTTGTTAAATATTTGCTGAAGTTGTTGATATTCTTCCTGCAGGATTCTATTAGCACCTACAAAGTTTGAGCCATTATCACTGTAAATATGACGTGGAGCTCCTCTTCTCGATGCCATGCGACGAAGCGCTGCTAAAAATGCTGACGTGCTCAAATCTGACACTAATTCTAAATGTATGGCTTTGGTAACCATACACACAAAAACTGCTACATATCCCTTGGTAGTTTTAATTCCTCGCCCTTTACTTGACTTTACTTCCATGAACCCAGTATAATCAACGCCTGTGTGATAAAAAGGTGGTGCTGGAATAACTCTTGAAACTGGTAAATCAGCCATTAATTGATGTTGTGTATAGGGACTATTTTTTCTGCATTTGACACAGTATCTTAACGGCTCTGTTGCCCCCTACAATCCAATATTTTTGACGTAACCATCCCAAAGTAAGTCGAGGACCACCGTGAAATGTCATGTTATGGGCATGATCTACTAGAAGATCTGTCAATCTACTTTTATGGGGTACTATTATAGAGTGCATCATATCGTGGTGGATGTTAGCATTTTTTAATCTTCCTCCAACCCTAAGTATTCCTTCACTTAAAACCGGATTCAAAGTCCGTAATTTGCTACTCATATGCACTGTGTTGTGCTTATATAAATATTCTATGTCCACTTGAAAATAGTTTTCCTGAACATGTTTAATAATAACTAATTTTGCATGCTTCAGTTCCCTTAACGTAAGGTAGCTCGGCCATTGTTTACCTATCTGCTTAGGTGTTAAAAAACGTAATATCCATGCTACAATACGAGTTATTTTTGTAAATGAACTAAATTTATTTAATAATAAGTATATAATATTGTTATGACTGTCTTTCTGTATAACGTTTGCTTGTTTTAATCGAATTTCTTCGTTGTTTGGTATATGTGTTTTTCATCAAGTCGGTATGAAAATGTTTGTAGCCATGATGGTCCGTGCCACCATAATCGGTTGTTTTTAAGTTGTGATACGTATAACCTCCTACTTGCAGCATCCGCGGAGTTTTCTTTAGACTTAACGTAACACCAACGACTTGCAGCTATAATAGTAGTGATATATTTAACTCTGTTTGCCACGAAAGCTTTCCAGCGACTTGGATCTCCATTTAGCCAACCTAAAACGACCATGGAGTCCATCCATGTATATTTCGATTTTATATTGACACAGGCATTGTTTTATCTTATCTATCAATTTACATAATAAATGAGCAGCATTTAATTCTAACCTAGGCAATGATATCTCTTTTTTAGGGTTCCGTAGTCAACTAGGAACCCTTATAGTTTCGCCATGTCTGTCTGTCCGTCTGTCCGTCCTCGCTTAATCTCTGTGACCGTTAGCACTAGAAAGCTGAAATTTGGTACCAATATGTGTATCAATCACGCCGACAAAGTGCTAAAATAAAAATTGGAAAAAAATGTTTTATTAGGGTAGCTCCCCTATATGTAAAGTGGGAAGTGATTTTTTTTTTTAATTTCAACCCTAACGTGTGATATATTGTTGGAAAGGTATTTAAAAATGAATAGGGGTTTACTAAAATCATTTTTTGATAATGTTAATAATTTCGGAAATAATCGCTCCAAAAGTAAAAAACAATGTGTCCCCCCCCCCTCTAACTTTTGAACCATAAGTTTAGAAAATATGAAAAAAATCTGGAAAGTAGAACTTTATAAGGACTTTCTAGGAAAATTATTTTGAACTTGGATGGAAAGAACAGTTTTTGTACAAACTCATAAGTGGGAACACTTACTGTGACGGACGGGAAACTACGGAACCCTACACTGAGCGTGGCCCGACACGCTCTTGGCCGCTTTTATTATTTGGTACGAGTCGTGTTTTAGCCGCTAAAAGTATTGTTTTAGGCTGGTTTTTTATTCTTGCGTAGACGACGCAGGCAAAGGCATGTTCTGATGCGTCACTAAAACCATGTAACTCGACAAAATCATTTTCGTTACACCCTATCCATCGAGGGATTTCAAATTGTTGTATATCATTCATATCGCTCCGAATTTCATCCCAAGAAATATTTAACTTCCATACATCTTGAAATAATATTTTTAATTTTGTTGAAATTGGTGCTAGCCAGCCTAATGGGTCGTATAATTTTGAAATTTCTGAAAGCAAACATCTTTTTGTGGGCTTAATTTCTTGAGTAGACATTTTACAACAGAAAGTAAATGTGTCTTTGTTGTTTAACCAACAGAGTCCAAGAGTCCGTGTTGCGTGTTCACTTTTAAAATTAAAAATTAAATTTTCTTCTTTAATCTGACCTTTACCTAAGCTACAGAGCAGTTCGTTGTTATTCGACGCCCATTTTCTCAAAGTGAACCCCCCCAATTGTAATAATTTGTTTAAGTCGTTAACCAACTTTCTGCCTTGCTGAATGTTGTGGGCTCCATGGACGAGATCATCCATATAAAAAGCCTCTTTTAAAGCCGTTGATGCCTCCGGGTAGGCAGCCTGTTCGTCTTCTGCTAGCTGTTTTAACGTCATCATTGCTAAAAATGGTGCCGCCTTTGTGCCATATGTAACGGTGGTAAGTTGATAAGATTGCAAAGGTTGTTCTGGTGATCCTCTCCAAATAATTTTTTGATAACGTTGGTCTTGTTCATTCATGATGATCTGCCGATACATTTTCTCAATGTCTGCGGTGAAAGCATATTTATATTGACGCCATTTTAATAATAAACATTGTAAATCTTGTACTTTATACATTAAGTCATTAAGACTATACCCACTCGAAGTTTTTGCTGATGCGTTAAAAACGACACGGAGGCTTGTGGTCATTGACTCGGCACGCGCTACACCGTGGTGAGGTAGATAACACTCCGGCATCGTATGACCGTCCAATTGTTTCATATGATTCAATTGTTCATATTCTTTAATAAAGGATTTATATTTTTCCGCGAAATTATCATGTTTTACAAGTTTTCTTTCTAAATTCCGAAACTGTGCAATTGCCATTGATTTCGTTGATCCCAAATTTGTTTTGATTTCTTGTTTTAAAGGTAAACGGACCTCATAACGACCATTTTCATGACGTTTAGTAGTTGATGTATAGTGTTGTATACAATGTTGTTCTTCTAGGGATAACTCTGAATGTTCTGTTAATTGTTCTATTTCCCAAAATTTCTGAATGTTTTCAATGTCGTTTGTGACAACATTACATTGAAATGTTTTAACACTACCACACAACAACCACCCTAGCTGCGTTTGTTGTGCGATAGGCTGTGATGAATCTCCCTTTGAAATGCCACCTAACATGATCATAGAATAAATATCAGCACCGAAGAGTAAATCCACGGGACGACTGTTATAAAACTCGAAAGGATCAGCCAAGTTTATGTTCTCTATAAATGGCCATGACGGCTTTGCGAACGATTGGTTTGGTAAATGTTTAATTAGGTTATTCATTATATAAACATTAGTGTTAAAAGAATAGTCATTAAACATGGATGTACACGTAATATTTAAAATGCCCTTACAAATGTTTTCCTTTTCCCCGACGCCATATATAACTCCCTTGCAGTGCTGTCTTTTTAGGCCTAAGTTTTGTGCGCCATTTTCAGAGATAAGCGAAATTTGGGATCCCTGATCTATCAACGCTCTTTTGATTTGATAGGTTCCATCCAACGCCATCACTTTCACCAAAGCTGTCGATAGTAAAATTTCTCCTCCTAAATTATTTTGTGACACGTGCGAAGTGTTTGTCACGGCCTCGTTAGGTTTTTTCGCAACTTGTGCACCGGATATGGACTTAGTGCACGCGTCATGTAACAGAGTATTATGTTTCTGCAAGCATTTGCGGCACCGTTGTGTTGAAATACATGGATTTCCGTTATGGCTAAATAAGCAATTTATGCAAAGTTTCAATTTTTTTGGTGGTTTTCAATTTAATTCCATTTGACATATTTAAAAATTCTTTGCAATTGTAAATGCCATGATCATCATTACAAAGAGGACATTTTATACCAGTAACGTTATATGATTTTGCAATCGGTTTGTTTGTCGTATTTTGATTAAAATTGAATTGCTTTTTGTAATTATTACTCGATATTGAATTGAAGTTATGTTGAGACTGACCGTTTAATTTCGATGTATTATCCTGTTTTCGCCGACATAATTCAAGTGCTGTAAATTTGCTTTCTAAGTAGTCCAGAAACTCCTGTAGCACAGGTAGATCTCTGGGCCTCTTTTGCGATTCTATATATCCTGTATATGTTTCCATGTCTAATTTTTGTGACAGTATGTGTACTAACAGCGAATCCCATGTGCTAATATCTATTCCAAAGTTTTTGATAGCGTTTAGGCATTCTAAAGATGTATCATGTAATTTTTTTAATTTGATTTACCGCTTGCTGCTGAATATTAGGGAAACCAAGCAATAGGCTAATGTGAGATACAAAAATTCGTCACTTGTTGTCAAACCTATGATTTAGAATTTCCCAACAGGTTACATAATTTTCTGAACTAACATTCAAATGCTGTATTAAATGCTCTGCATCCCCTTGAAGTTTCATCATCATCATCATTACAGCCCTTCACAAGTCCACTGCTGAACATAGGCCTCCCCCAAGTAATGCCACAAAGCACGGTCCTGAGCCACCTGCATCCATCGACTTCCTGCATATCTTACCAGGTCGTCACTCCATCTAGTGGGGGGTCGCCCTACACTACGCCTACCGGTACGAGGCTGCCACTCGAGAACCTTTCTTCCCCATCGGTTATCGGTTCTTCGAGCTATATGGCCGGCCCATTGCCACTTCAGCTTACTAATCCGTTGGGCTATGTCGATCACTCTGGTTTCACTGCGGATATCCTCATTTCTGAGTCTATCACGCAGAGAAACTCCAAGCATAGCCCTCTCCATAGCTCGCTGAGCGACCTTAAGCGTCCTCATTCGGCCAGCAGTGAAGGACCACGTCTCAGATCCGTAAGTCATCACTGGCAACACGCACTGGTTGTACAATGTAGTTTTTAGAGATTGAGGTATACCTGACGAAAAGATATGTCGTAATTTCCCGAACGCTGCCCAGCCGAGTTGAATCCGTCGATTGACCTCTCGGTCGAAGTTGGACTTACCTAGTCGGACTATTTGTCCCAGGTAAATGTACTCGTCAACAACTTCGAGCATAGTGCTCCCAACAACTACCGGCATAGGTGTGACATGGACATTAAACATGATCTTTGTTTTGTCCATGTTCATCTTAAGACCTATCCGTTGGGAGGCACTATTGAGGTCATTGAGCATAATGCTTAAGTCCTCCAGCGATTCTGCCATAATGACTATATCGTCGGCAAATCGAAGGTGAGTGATGTACTCGCCATTGATGTTAATACCGTATCCTTTCCAGTCCAGTAGCTTGAAAACGTCTTCCAACGCAGCGGTGAAGATTTTCGGGGATGTAACATCACCCTGTCTTACACCTCTCTGCAGTTGGATAGGTTTCGAACTCTGGTTCTGTACTCGGATAGCCATCGTAGCCCTACTGTACAAACACTTCAGCACTTCGATGTACCGACAGTCAACTTGGCACCGCTGAAGGGACTGTAGCACCGCCCAAATTTCGACGGAATCAAAGGCTTTCTCATAGTCCACATATGCCAGGCAAAGTGGCAGATTGTACTCTTCGGTCTTCTGTACAATCTGCCGCAGGGTATGTATGTGGTCTATGGTACTGAAGCCTTTTCGGAAACCGGCTTGTTCGGGAGGCTGGAAGTCGTCAAGTCTGCGTGCGAGACGATTCGTAATGACTCTCGAAAATAGCATGTAGACGCGGCTCAGAAGGGAAATCGGTCTGTAGTTCTTCAAGAGAGCGTTGTCGCCTTTCTTAAAGAACAAAACCACCGCGCTTCTGCTCCACGCCTCCGGAGTAGTGCCACCATGGAGGACGGAATTGAAGAGCTTCCGAAGGACTTCAAGTACCGGTTTTCCACCCGCTTTCAGAAGCTCCGCTGTAATTCCATCCTCGCCCGGGGCCTTGCCGTTTTTAAGGTGGTGGAGAGCCATTCTAATCTCGCTCAGACTGACGTCCGGGATATCATCGGAATAGTGTCGGATAAGACTTGCTCTTGGATCGTTACTCACACTTACGTGTGGCTCCAACGATGATGTGTACAGCTGCCCATAGAACCTCTCAATCTCACTCAAAATCTCAGGTGTCCCGGAAACGATGTTGCCACACTCAGTCTTCAGCTTTGACAGTTGGCTCTTTCTGGCAGACAGATCTCTGGCAAAGACTTTGGAGCCCTGGTTCCGCTCGATCGCTTCTTTAATACGAGAAGTATTAAAGTTGCGTAAGTCTCGCCGCATGCATTTGGAGATCTGTCTGTTCAGTTGCCTGTATGCTGTCAAATCTGTTGACGATTGCAGCCTCATCTCCCGTCTAACAGCCATGAGATTAAGAGTGAGATCGGAGAGTTTTTGTGTTCTTCTGCGGCGGGTCTTGCAGAACTTAGCTCCGACCGCATGGACAGTTTCCACGAGCTTGTCGTTCATATCGTCCACTGCATTGCAATCTTCTAGGCACTGGAAGCGGTTACGTAACTCGAGCTGAAAGGTTTCGGGATTCTGGATTAGAGCACGAGGGGGGACGGAGCGTTGACTTCATTAGACGAGACCTCTCCAACTTAACGTTTAGGTTCAGTGTGCCTCTAACCATTCGGTGATCGCTGCCAGTTTTCACCCTTGCGATCACTGAGACATCACTGAACAGTTGGCGTCTGGTTGTCATAATGAAGTCAATCTCATTTTTTGTCGAACCGTCGGGGCTCGACCAGGTCCACTTCCTGTGGGGCCGCTTCTGGAAGAAAGAGTTCATCATAAAGAGTCCCTCTTTCTCCATAAAGTCGGCCAGCTGCTGGCCCCTTCGGTTCCGTTGCCCTACTCCAAATTTCCCTACCTTCAGCTCACCGCTTTCTCTTGTGCCTAGTTTTGCGTTGAAGTCTCCCATCAACACCGTGTAGTGGGTTTTGGAGGAATGTATGGCTCTGGAAATATCCTCATACATTTCCTCCAGCTGCTCATGGGGATGTGCCGAGGTTGGTGCGTAAACCTGAATGACCTTCAGCGAATACCGTTTGGTGATTCTGAGTATCAGGTACGCGACCCTCGTCGACACACTCCCAATCTTTACAACGTTGTTGACGAGAGATTTGTGGACGATAAATCCGACACCTCCTTGGGACAGATGGTCGCCCTCCCGGTGATAGAACAAGTTGCCGGACTCGAGGATTGCCGTGTCCTCCCCCTCTCTTCGGACCTCGGATAATCCAATAATATGCCAGCGCAACTTGTCTACCTCTTCTTCCAGCTCTAGTATCTTCTCGTCAGTCCTCAGGGTGCGTGCGTTATATGTTGCCAGGTCGAGTCGTCGTAGGTGGCAACCGAACCTCCACCGGAGATTCTTAGCACCCCCTGCCCCGCCGTTACCATGGTCGCCACCGTAGCCAGGAATAGCGGGGCCGCCGGGGACTGGGGGCCGTCTGTTTGTGTATTTATTCATTGGGGGGTATTTGCCATAGTTGCCACGCTTGGCGAGCGGGTTGGCAACCGCAGTTTTTTAGTGAAGTTTACTCTTTAATAATTGCATTTTTTGAGCGTTTGAAAGCGACGGGTTGTTGTGAACGCTTTCCGTGAAAAGATCTTTGAATGGTATCCATTGGTTATAATTACCGTTAAACGTAGGGATATCCATTCTAGGCGTACAGCTTTCTCGGTGATTGACAGACCACATTTTAGAATTGAGTTTTCTCTTCAAATCCATAAACTCCTGTTCATACATACTAAAAATAGTAGTATATTCTTCGTCATCCCCATTGAGATCATGATCAATTTCCCAATGCAGAGAATCTATAGCCAACCATCGCGACTCTAATGTTTTTAAAGAATCTTCGAATTCCCATTTTTCCGTAATATTATTTATGTTTATGCAACTAACAGACCTTTTAAATGCCTTAAAATTAATATATTGTTTGCGCAACATGTCATCTAACTTACTGGTTGTTCCTCGATGTACCTGTGGGCGAAGAGCTTCTTGTGGCTCCGCCGAGTTTCCCGAAGACGGTTCACCTAATCCACGCTGTTCCATTTGCTGAATTGTTTTACCTTCAGGGGCTGGATAATACTTCTAGCTAGCCAGGAAATCCTGATACTGCAAATTTATGGTTTCTTTTACCGAGTTATATTGCTCCCTTGCAATTTCGTACTCGGAGTTTGTGAAGTAAGGATGTGTACGACTCTCACTTTTTACAAGTTGACTGTGATTTTTTTGGTAATCTCGCCAGTATGATTCCAAAACCTCAAGTTTTCTTTTAAAATAATCTATTGTTTTACGCTCGGATCCATCTTTTTTAATATTGACACCAATTTTACGAATAGCTCCTACAATCTCGACCTGATTAGCGTGTACGTTTTCCATGTTGCTATAAAATGCAGAACTGTTAAGAAAGGAAAGATCTTACTTTGGCACGGCTGATTACTGCTGATGCTGATGCTGCTGCTGACCAACTGGCCGACTCGTTGCTTCTTGACCTCGACTAGCTGCTGCTTGGCCAAGCCAAATGTTGTGGATGTTGAGCAAGATGACTACTGTTATGTTCGAGTTTAAAATGTTCGCTTGTTCTCACTGTCACGTCACTGTCTTTGATACACGCGGGGGTCCAATGCACTCGTCGAAGGACCCAAAAATGTTTCTTTTTCGCTCGAAGGACCAAAAAATGTTCGGGTATTGGACGTATGTTTAATAATAATTAAACTTTTATATAAAAACAGTTTAATAAAGAAGTAAAAAATATAAGATTAAAATATGTTAAAAAATGTTAAATGTTAATGTTATGTTAATGAGCTCGCGTCCGTCGCGGTTACGGTGATTACGTGAACTAACACAATTTTTATAATTGTCGAACTATATCGATTGCTTCACGTAAAATGTTAACGCCAGCAGAAATGTACGGTTGGACCGTACACATAGTACAATATTAATCTATACCTACATATATCATAGTTTATAATTTATTTGCAGCTGGAAGAATAGGTAGTTCTGTACAATTTTAGGTTTCATGATACTGATTTTAATTGCTTTTTCAATTAGTTTAGATTCCGTTCCGATAAATCTACTGCAAGTATGATTTTTGCAATTTTACAATATACAAGTTTTAAGCATTTTTAATATGAAAAGCATTGTAACTACCGCTACAATGGGGTCATGAAAACATTTGAAAGTTTTTTTCGGTGATTATTATTGTAACTTATTTTACAAATTGACAAATAATGTTATTGTAAGCAGCAATTACAATGTGTATCAATGTTACATTGGGGTAGAAAGACATGGTAAGTAGTATGTGAGAGATAATAAAAATAAATTTATAATATTTTATTCATTTTAATAGGCCGCCAGCACAGATAACAATATTTAGTCTTCAATGTCGTAATTATTTGAAACGGTGTTTGAGTGTGGCAAGTTGGTATAAAAATGTTTATATTGCTCCGGAATTGCACCGCTGGAGCATAAGCTGCACAAGTCTTTGTACTTGTTTTGATTGAATGGGTGTAAGTTTTCAAAGGCTCTAACTAAATTTTGATCCCACAACGCAGCCAAAGATTTATTTATATTTTGACGTCTAGTCTTGACGGTAACCCAACAAAAACGCTCCGATCTATATGACATAAACAAATCCATAGACACATCATCCAGTGAATTGAAGAAAGTTTTAACGACGTTTGACTATAATTTTTGCATGGAAACATTAAATAAACGCGAAATTAGTAAATATAATGAATGCAAAAACAAACATATAGAAAAATATCAAAAATTAACGAACAAGTCAAATGTCAAACATCTGAATCAATGCCAGAACCGAAAGCAACCATGGACAAACACAGATCATAGATTAATCGCGCTCTATAATCTGTCAAAACAAACACTGGATGATGCAACAATTGGGGTTTTATCCAAAGGCGTCAACTTTGCAATTACACCCCGCAAATTACCGTACGAAGAAATTATCTGTAGTGTCGAGGACTGTTTATTTAAAAACAATATGCGGAAAGAAGATTTGGAGGCGATACGTCAAGACATCTCGTCTATGTTACGTCGATGTTCAGTGCCTAAACCGAATCTTCCCAAAGACGAATTTATAGCGTTAAAGAACCTACGCAATAAACACGAACTTACGATTCTCCGCGCAGATAAGGGAAACGCCACGGTAGTCATGGATACGTCAGATTATAATTCTAAAATACAAGAACTTTTGTCGGATGTAAGTACTTATAAAAAGGTTCAAAACGACCCAACAAATAGCACACTAAAAACAACTAGTGACCTCATAAAGAAACACTCCGAAAAATTAAATCTGGACGTAAAATGGATAATACCTACGTGCGTCAAATCACCAAAATTGTATGGGTTACCAAAAATACACAAGCCCAATTCTCCATTACGTCCCATAGTGAGCCAAATCGATTCACCAACTTACAGATTGGCTCAACACTTAGCGAAAATACTCTCACCACTCAGGGGACATACAAGAGCACACATAAAGGATTCCTACCATTTTGTCAGCGAGATTAAAGACCTACATCTGGCAGACAATGAAACTATTGTCAGTTTTGATGTGCAGTCATTGTTTACATACTTACCTGTTGAAGACTGCATCTCAATTGTAACTAGAAGGCTGGAAGAAAACAACATGCCCGTAGAATATGCAGTATTACTCAGACACTGCCTTACATCTGGCTACCTATTGTGGAAGGAGGAGTTCTACAAGCAAGTAGATGGTGTGGCGATGGGCTCACCTGTATCTCCCATTGTCGCCGACATATTCATGGAAGACTTTGAGGAGAAAGCCCTGCTTAGTTCTCCCATAAATCCGAGGTTCTACAAGCGGTACGTAGATGACACTTTCACAATTCTACCTTTAGATAAAGTAACTGCATTTTTAGACCATCTTAACTCTATAAATTCTAAAATTCAGTTCACAATGGAGTTAGAGGCAAACAATTCCTTAGCTTTCCTAGATGTGTTAGTAATTCGGAATCCTGATAACACCTTGAGCCATACTGTGTATAGAAAAAAGACCCATACAGATAGATATTTAAACGGTGATTCTCACCACCATCCTTCACAGTTAGCTACCGTGGGTAAATCTTTGTTTCAGAGAGCACGAGGGATCTGTGACAGTAAACACCTGGCTGCAGAGCTCCACCATGTCAAGCAAGTTTTGCATGACAACAAGCTTCGAGTCCCGCGCCTACGTCACAGTGAACGAGTGAAGCCGGCCACAGTCGAGCGTGTACCTGCTGTACTGCCATATGTTAGAGGAGTCACTGACAAGATTGGCTACATCTTGAAGCGCGCTTCCATCAAAACATACTTCAAGCCGCTGAAGAAGATTGGTCAGTTTTTACCATCAGTCAAGTGTAATGTCCCTCTGCAAGATGCAGGAGTGTACAAGCTTGATTGTGAATGTGATCTCTCCTACATAGGACAAACTAAAAGATCAACAAAAACCCGCGTTAAAGAACATATAGCTGATGTGAAGAATCGACGCTCCGGGAAGTCTGCAGTCTGTGAACACCTACAGGATCGTCCCCGTCACTACATGAGATTTGATAGACCGCCGATCCTCGCTAAAGAACACCGATTCCTTCCAAGGATGATTCGCGAGGCTATTGAAATCAAAAAACATCCTAATTTCAATAGAGAAGATGGCTGGGTGCTACCATCTGCTTGGGATCCTATAATAAATAAAATTAAATCCCAACCCAAGCATACAACTGCAAGACTTCAAGATACCATAAGTTCATACTGCATAGATCGGAACAAAAGTTAAATTTTAATCCATGGTAACCGCGGTTAACTATGACATATGGACGTTGAACATCTCAGTCCTGCCCGTGACCATGACTGCTGTAAAGCGTTCGAAACGTCGGGTATTTAAAAGTTAAAATATACGCGATAAATTCCGTAAAAACTAGTATTATTTCAATGTGTAGTGTTCGCGTAAATATAAGAAATCATTATGTCTAGTCTTGACTTGGCGGTAGTCCTAATCTATCCTAATATAATAATTTAGTTAATCGCTGTAAAAATCATTTTGAAAAATTATAATGTTTGGCGATTCGAAATTATTTTTAATATGATTAACTTTTGACCACATAATTTTTTTATCATTGTCCAATTCCCAATTGAGAACTAAATTTAACAATGACTTAAAATCAAATATTTCATTTTGAGTGACCTCGTTCACGACGTAGAGTTTGCCTGTAATCTTAGCACAACGTATTAGTGTGTACAATTGTTGTGGTACGTAAACAACTTGGTTTTTTTACGTCGCTCTATAAGAGCATGCATTGAGTCCGCTTCAGATGAATGCCCAACTTCAAAGAAATTGTGTGTAATAACTACACCAAATATTTTTGAGGCGTAAGCATACATTAGAAATACAATTCGATTTCTATTTTGGCCACCACAGCAGTCTGAATAGAAACGAAATTCTCTTATACCTTCGGCAGCCTTCTTTTTTATAAAATCGAATAAGAAGCTAGCAATTTCGTTAGGGCCTTTTCTTCCAATGCATTTATCCCACACATAACAGTGCCCTTCAGCAGATCCTATGTCGAAAATTGTAAAATTGAAAACTTGAAATTTTCTCTTGTAATAGAAGGTTGACACGTCAGACTGTGGAGTATTTAAAATTTTTTGTAAATCAAAATCATGCAGTTAACAATTTTTTTTAGATTGTTTGTCTTCTACTTTATCGTTGTCTTTTATTTGACGTATTATACATTTATTTGCCATACGTAATGCGTAATCAAGTGCTGTGATTTCTTTTTCTAACTCTGAAGCTTTTTCATGAATCTCACATTTCAAACATTAATCTTTCTTTGGTTTGAAGAATTCTGTATTAAATTCTTTATAAAAGATCTGCCTGTACTGTTCTTGGGTAGCTTTGGTATCACTTGGATTATTTTTAGTCATCCATTCAATGTAAAGAGAGTATTGCTTAGGAAAAGTAAGTGATTCTTCAAAATAAAGTTTGGATGTTCTTTGCCTTACGTATTGTGATTCTTTCACAGGAATTGAATTAATATGCTGGCGAACTGGTATCTTAATATTTTCATTTATTGCGTTCTATATATTGAAACATTATAATGTTTGGCGATTCGAAAACTTACCACGCCTATCGTTTGCAATGACTTCTTCATTATTTTCATCCATTTTTTTGAACATCGTCGTTATCCACATAACATATCTGTAATATTGAATGAGTCTAAAAACATGTTTACACACTCTGATTTTTTCTCCAAGAACAGGTAAGTAGTACTCATAAGTGCAATGGCGTCTGGAATTAATGTTGTTTAGTTGTACTGTTTTACGCTTGACTCTGGTTATAAATCTAGCTAAATACTCAACTTGTTTGTCATGATTACCCATTGAAATAATACTAGTTTTTACGAAATTTATCGCGTATATTTAACTTTTTAATTACCCGACGTTTCGAACGCTTTACAGCACTCATGGTCACGGGCAGGACTGAGATGTTTGACGTCCATATGTCATAGTTAACCGCGGTTACCATAGATTAAAATTTAACTTTTGTTCCGATCTATGCAGTATGAACTTATGGTATCTTGAAGTCTTGCAGTTGTATGCTTGGGTTGGGATTTAATTTTATTTATTAAAGGATCCCAAGCAGATGGTAGCACCCAGCCATCTTCTCTATTGAAATTAGGATGTTTTTTGATTTCAATAGCCTCGCGAATCATCCTTGGAAGGAATCGGTGTTCTTTAGCGAGGATCTGCGGTCTATCAAATCTGATGTAGTGACGGGGGGCGATCCTGTACGTGTTCACAGACTGCAGACTTAAATATACGCGATAAATTCCGTAAAAACTAGTATTATTTCAATGTGTAGTGTTCGCGTAAATATAAGAAATCATTATGATTACCCATTGCCCAAAATTGTGTGAATAATTGTTTTCGGTGATCATTAGATATATTTGTGTGACATTTCCTTTTGCAATCTTTATCTATTTTACATCCGGGTCCCAACGCTCTCTCTTTAACTAATGTCATGCCTGCCCCTGCCTGCTCCCCGCCCCACATTATTATCATTTTCATGACTGCTAGCTGTACCAGGTAGAAACACATTTTGAGGCGAGGAGCCAATAAAACGTGGATCTAATGGTATCTCCGGTTCATGCCTATCCGCACTGCACGACGGATTGTCATTGGTGAGTATACCAGGTAAAGCCGGCTCCTGGTGCAAAGTTTCAATGATAACTGGAGCTTCTAAGAAACTAGAACTACTATGCGGATACGCATTTTGATGCGAGGAGCCGATAAAACCTGGCTCTGCTGGTATCTCTGGTTCACGCCTTTCCGGGCTGCACGACGGATCGTCATTGGTGAGTATACCACATAAAGCAGGCTCCTGGTGCAAAGTTTCAGTCATCACTGGAGTTTCTAAGATACTGGAACTACTGAGCATTGGTAGATATACATGTTGATGCAAGGAGCCGATCGAACATGGATTTAATAGTATCTCTCGTTCCCGCTTTTCTAGGCTGCATAACAGGATCTCATAGGTGAGGTAGAGCCGGGTCTTGGTGAAACGTTTCCGTTATGGCTGGGCTTTTATTGATTGATCTTATTGATAATTTCAACCCAACAATATTAATATCTTCAAGAACTTGAACCGCAGCACAATCAGATTCTTAAAAAGTAAATGTTTTTACGCTAAGTATAATGTTAAAAAAAGCTGTAGATAAGAAGTTAATACTAGTGCCAATTGTGACAGGCAGCTTTTTATATTAAATAAGCTTCAAGTTCTTTTCTTAGCTAAAACATTACGTAAGGGTTGGCACTAATCTCAATGTTATCATTATTATAAATGAAGTAGAATGTAGATTCAACAAGTGGTAAAAAGTGCATGCTATAGCTTGGTACAAAGGTGAAACCTAAAACAGAGTTGTAATTTTGGTGTACAGGTCTTGATCTTGAAGCTAGCTCTACACCCAAATCACTAGGAGTAATTAGTGAATTAATTTTCACGTTATGTTCCTCTGCCTCTTGACAATTACTAAGTATTTCAGTGCAATCACTATCTGAAAAAAAATATATATTAAGATCAAACCATCAAACTAAATTTAAGTAATACAAAAATTAGCTTCTATAAAATATGTGTCAATGAATTAAAAAGTTTAGGTAAGTAATATTCCATGTGCCTAAGTAATAAAATTTATTTGTAGGCAGTTTAAAGTTACACGTACCAGTATACTGTACTCTTGAGCTTTGTGGCTGAGGGGGTAGATATTCGTCTGATAAATCATCAGCTGAAAAATCACCATCATTATCATCTTCTGAACAGGCGTAATTAATGGGGCGATTACGCCGCCGTCTTAATTTTCTTTTAAAGTTTATTAATTCGGCACCTATAAAAAATAAAAGATTAAGTAGGTAGATATGAGTATTACTAGATAGGGACATAACAAATAAAGGTAAGAATAACTTTTTAACAACAAGAATACCAACCATTGAGTTATTCAAATTGACATCTGTTGCGTTTCTTATAGATATCCATTTGATTTGAAGTGTCGTCAGTTGGAGTATCCGTACTTTTTGTGATCAGATAATCATAAACTAATTTTATTGTATGTTCCCTATTCATTAGGTTTAGGTGTTCAACTCAGGTCTAACTAGCAAAGTAGCAAAAGTAAACACAAATCAAAACAATTGAAACTTTTAGGTTATAAATAAGATAGCGTGTAATATCTATGTTTATTACTTTCCCATTGATTCCACAACTGGGACATCTTTTTTGCGAAGGAGACTCACCATAAACTTCTCACGAGACTTTATTATCACAATAAATTTAATCCACAAACAGTCACTATCACTGGAACAAAACGTCCACTGAGCAGAAACCTGACAGCAATGGCGGTTATGTTTATGAATAAAAATATTGCTTGCTAACAATAACATGGCATATAATGATACTATTATATTCAAATGACGAATTCTAAACTTAGTCTCGAAGTCAACACTGCAACTTTATTTAAAATTATAACATTATCAAACATTTTAGAAGAAAAACATTGTAATTTAAAATTACAACGTGGTCAAAGTAAAAACAGTCTAGTAATTTAAATGAATAATATTGTATGTCCACTTGCAATGACTTTAACAAAAAGAAACAATTGTTACTCAAACTTTTGTGTATTGCAACTTCATCTACAATTATACTTCAACGGAAACACAGTACATTTTCTATTACAATGAAGTTATTCCATTTCACAAAAGTACTTCTTATTGTCATACAGATACGGTTCAAAGACCGAAATAAAAGTCTGTTCTTGCTGAATTCACATGACATAAATAAGTACCAACGTGTAACTATAGTTACAATGTTGTTCATGTTGGGTGTCGCAATGTTAAATTTTGGTCCAATTTACGCAGAACAACCTGATAGTATCTTGAGGTCTTGCAGTGGCATGTGTTTAAGCTGTAAAATACTTATCTTTTGAAATATTTTTCAACTAAATCAAAGTTTCGTTATGTCATAATTCCTCCCTATTCCTTCTAACATAGGATAACCAGATGTTAAAACAGAAGTATTAGTAGTATGTAAACATTATTCATTATTAAGTAAAATTACAACTGTGTCGAGTCAGTATGAAATACACCACGTAATCAATCGTACATCATTCTCTTCTTGATACCCCACATTACAAGTTTGGTTTAATTTTATAACTTTACTCGCGATCAGCGCCAGCTTTGGGTGATTTCTTAATTCTGACAACAGCGCCAACGTATAGAATTATACGACTGAATATAGTTTTTAAGATGGTTGCTTAAAAATACAATAAGGAAATTGAAGAACTGAAAGCTGAGTCGAACATCTACTTGTGTTAGATAAAAGTTCACAGATTGTGTAGGCTAGGTTATCTCGAAATAATGGGAGAGGATTGGCCGTTAAAGTGAGCGTACTTGGTAGTGTCGGATAGCTTACGGCTATTCGATCTAGGCACAGCTGAAAAGATGAAGCAGGAAAGGATCTATGTGAACTTCAAATCCAAGTCTGACAGTATATGGCGTAGGGCTGATCAACGTGTCCTCTTTTACTGTCGGCGATCAAGACACATTCTGAGTTTCTGCACCACGTTAGTTATTTACAGTTTTGTAGAACTTAAAAACGTTTCCAAAATAAATAAGGTTTACCAATTCTCCAAAGTCATTTAGCTTTAATTCGCACTGAAAATGAATAACTAAGAAAATCCACATTGTAAGCAGCTTCGAACTAGAGCTTAGAGGATAATCCTGGCTTTACAAGCTTGGGCTTTGAACGGCTAAGGGCATTGATTAACGTTGCAGCAAAAGAAGATTGAAAATTGCAGTTTGTATCGCTAACACTGAATCTCGAAATATTTTTTTTTTCATAGAAAGAATTCACGATTCTACGAATCTAGCACACCATTACATCTTATCAAAATCTACAAGTGAACATAGCTCTCTCCTATAAATAGCCGTAGTCGGATTTTTACCGTAGTCGCTTCGCTTGGCAAGCGGGTTGACAACCGCAGTTTTTAACTATTTTGAATTGTTATCAGAAAGATGCTGCTACTTCAATCCTGTTAAATACCACTCTGTCGCCTCTTTCAACACCCACGGTACCTCATATCGTCCAAACGGCACCCTTTATATCACCATAGACCCATAGTCTAATGCATTCGTCACCCCTGAGGATTAGGATGGAACTTTTTTTACAGGATAAGGGTGAAAAACATGTATAAAGTTAAGCTGATGGTAAGTGGTTGTTGCAGCCCATAGACATTTACATCAATCAACGATCACGAGACAAAATTCGTTATCACCTGTGAGGCCTAAGATACGAAACACAGCAGCGTTAAGCTGCTATTTTACGCTGATATTCTGTGAGAGCGAATTTCGTCCATCATTCCTGCTACCATTGTACTACTAATATAGCTGCAGCATGGCTCTACCACTTTAAAATAACTACTACTAGGACTAAGATGAATGCCTTTTTATTAGTAAATATGGTCTACGGTTCCCGTCATCACAGCCTTAATTGGAAGTGGATGCTTTGTCTGAAAGACACACAACTAAGGCGTTCGAAACACTTGAGAACTTAAATGGTAAGCCTCGTTTCCTGTTCTCGTCATTCATTTGGAATACAGCATTATGCTATTCGTGCTACAGCCATAATATAGGTTTAGCATAACTCTACCATGTTAACTTGATGTACGACGTTATGCAACCACATATAATTCATGACAACGTATGTGCTAAAGTGTTCTGAATTGCCGTGTGGTGTTAGAGAGTCAGTGTGTCAACGTGGCTAAGAGCCACGTATGTGCCAAAGTTTATATAATTTACGATGGCTACTTAGAGAGTCCCATATCATATCACCGTGTATCCAATGTGTATATTATTTCCAATAAATTATATCCAGCATCACATATCTCCAAACTCAGTGCTCCGATAACAGAAGTTAAGCTGCGATTAACACGCCATTAACATCGGCCTAATTCCTCTCTCAGTGTAGATGCCGTGCAGTACTTGCACAATGAAGTGTATGCCCGATATTATCGAAAGAATATATTTTATTAGCAGTTGTTATTTTTACGTTTCAGTCTGTTTTTAAATTTGAATGATCATCATTAATATAAATAAATTTTAGGGATTTTATCGCGTATATTAACTTATTTTATATTCCCGACGCATTGAGTACTTTGCAGTACCCATGGACACGGAGCGAGGGAGGGGAGGGGACTGTTCGATGTCCCAATGTCATAGTTAACCACAGGTAGCTATGGTTAACTATGACTATGATTAAACTTATTTTACTTACTTTACGGCACAAAATGCTCGAAACGTTGGCAATATTAAAAAAATTAATATACGCGACAAAATCCGTAAAAACTAATTTTATTTAAATGTGTATTGTTAGCGAAAATATAAGAAAAAATTAGCAAAACTGTGATTTCCGACCTACCAACAAGCGTAAAAACAAAGTATATATCCCCCTATAAGGTAATCTATGTGAGAGCCCCGTGCTCAGCAGTGGTGTTTTGGTAAGCTGTAATACGAGTAAATGATTGAAAGTCAGCCAGTGTTATAAGCTTTTCAAAGATTTATAGTAGCTTAGAGGACAAGTCCTCATTTGCAACTACACTACTAAATGCAAAGAGCCGTGGCAGTTCAGGAACTAACCGCTCGCCGTAAATTTTTCGTGGCATAATGACAAAATGGAGACCTATATTCAGCAGTGTATTCTTGATACGCTTTAGAGAATTAATGAATGATGATAAGATAGGTATACTTTATTATTAGAGCCTTGGTAGCTCAGATGGTTAACGCTGGCTGTAAATATAACAGAACGCGAGTAACCCGGGTTCGATCCCTGCCTTCACCAATGAAATTGTTAATTGCAATTTTAAGTGCTGATTTACCACGTGCTCGGCGGTGAAAGGAAATATCGCGAGGAAACCTGCATGTCTGAGAAATAAGAAAAAAATATTTCGAAGACATGTGAAGTTCGCCAAAATAAAATAATTATTTAAAAAACGCGGTACTCATGTACAATAAAGAAATTCTAGGTTAATATAAAAATTTAAAAGGACCCAATAATAATACAAGTCGATTTTAGGTAAAATTATGGTATTTCCACTTAGTATTATTACATACTAAATAACTATAGAATAATTGTACAATTTGGATAATTATACTACGAAATCCGACCCTGGTTACGTCGTGTTTTGATATGACGTTTGTATTATGACAGATGGGCTACTTTTTCTTGTATGAAAAAATTATGAGTAAAATGTTTAGATGGGCTTATCCTTCCTTTTTGAAATCATTGATTATAATATCTATAGTTATGTATAGTTGAAGTAGTAGTTAATAAACTAGCTTCCAGGCGGCGCTGTTGTCGCGGCCAATTTTGACGTTAGAGATTCTTATCCATTTCCGTATATACGCTCTTATCTATGCTTATTGACGCTGCAATCATTTCTTCAGCATGAATTTGCTTTCTCATTAGTTCTTCATTCATTCTTTTCAAGTGTCTAAATGTGTGAACGAAGCATTCTTTTCTTAGTCTTGGTTTTTGCATGCAGCATTTTGCAAACGACTCTTTTCATTTTTTATACAGTGCTCATTCTATCAATCAAAGTCACCACTCACTTACTTCTTAATTACCTCATTTCTACAGCATTGATTTTACACTTACGCTGCTAGCAGAAGGCTGCTACACTCAATTTTCTCATTTTTTTATATTAAATTATATTTTACAGTCATGTGACTTAACGCTGATTTAACGCACTAATGCAAGAATTATATA
The DNA here is from genome assembly GCA_907164705.1 of Parnassius apollo. Lineage (NCBI taxonomy): Eukaryota > Metazoa > Arthropoda > Insecta > Lepidoptera > Papilionidae > Parnassius > Parnassius apollo. The sequence goes on from CAJQZP010001281.1 coordinate 352,947, forward strand.
ATTATGCAATCTACACTATATGCAGCATTTTAATATAAGGAAGTTGACAATTCTTACGACATACTTCATTAACATTAAGTTATTAGTTAATATGTACCTACATATATTTTTTTCAATGTGAAGTAATTTTTATTTAACTAAGCGCGTAGTTGCAATTGCAATGTGGCTCTATAACGTAGATATTTTTTAAATCTCACAGTTCCATGACAAACAACGCACAAACGACGGGCAAACGTACAAAAGATCCATCTTTAGTAGCCCGAGACCTTTGTCAGAAAATAATAAGATAGCAGGATTCTACCACACATTTAATTTTAAAAGCTAAATGAGATCATTGTTTTAGGTTAAAAGCAAGACTGTGAAAGCCATAGACGAAAACATCTTTAATCTGAGTACAAGATTCTTAATTAAATGTCATGGAGTACGATAATGGAATAATCCGGAGTCCTGTAAATTTGTTTAATTTGTTTGACCATTCATTGAATATTTATGTGTATTAGCCCAATAAATTAAAGCAATTTAAACTGACGAAGGTATTAGGATTCCTGACACAAACTGTAAGCCAAGTATCGTAGAAGTGTATGGTGGCTTAATTTAGGACTATGAATCGGCTCACCAGCTTGGTAGCAGGGGTTCGAAAAATAATAGCTTAAGGACGCATACGCATAGGCTGGGGTTCCACTCGAGTGGAGCTGCTGGAGCCCAGGCCTATGCACTGCTACAGATGCCTCGAGAAGAGGCATGTGGGCAGTAAGGGCCCTAACGAGGCAGACAGGAGCACCCGCTGCTATGCCTGCGGCGAACTAGGTTACGGAGCAAACCAGTGTATTACGTTGGCACTGAAATGCAACAAGAAACGTTACGAAGAGTAAGCCCTCCCACAGACCCTCCAACGGAACGGTTGCAGCAGCACCTGTTGCGGTACCGAACCCCGACTCGGTAATGGAAGTTGCTGAGACTTAATAGGGCTTTGTTGCAGTGCAGTGGGGCACCCTGGCCATAGTGGACTGCTATATCTCTCCCAACAGGACCCTCGCTGACTACGAGGAGTACCTGGACGAGGTGGCGGATTGCGTGCGTGGGTGCTTACCTAGTCTCTTGATCGTCCTAGAAGACTTTAACGTGCATACAAGGGCCTAGGGCAACTTAGGGACGATCCGAAAGGAGAGATGGTAATGGAGTGGGCCTTTGGTCTGGACCTCCGACTATTAAATCGTGGGTCTGAGAGTACATGTGTGTGATGACAGGGGGAGTCCATTGTGGACCTCACATGGGCAACTCCTCCTGCAATGCGAATGCTGTCGGGCTGGCGAGTTGCGACGGAGGTGGTTACATTGTCGGACCACCGCCACATCGTGATCGATGTCGCACTTCACCACTTAGACAGTAATTCCAGTCATCGAGTAGGCAGCTCACCGCGGTGTTGGTCCCTCAAGCTGCTCAACCGAGACAAGTTAGAAGCCGCCGCCATCGTCGCGGCCTGGCCGGCAAAAGCCGAAGAGTTACATATCAATCCGGAAGGGGAAGCGAACTAGTTTCGGGCTACGATGACGCAAATATGCAACGTATTGATGCCCAAAACCAGTCGTCCCAAGTGCAGGGTGGAGTACTGGTGGTATGTAGAAATCGCAAACCTTTGCGCAGTTGGCTTGCAGAGTCGACGCCAGTACACTAGAACCTGAAGGAGATAAGCTCAGTCCGCTATTGTGGAACCTCGCGTGAAATGCGTTTCTGCATTTCGACCTTCTTGCTGGCGTAAATATCGTGTGATATGTCGATGACACACTGGTAGTCGCCAGCGGGGTCACATTCGAGGGGACCAATGATCTCGCCGAGGTTGGGACGGAAGTCGTCGTTACCAAAATCCACGAGTTGGGTCTAGAAATAGCGCCTCGAAAGACCGAGGCCTTATGGTTTCACAAATCACCTCAGAGCAGGGAACTACCCGACTCGTGCGTCCGCGTGAGTGGGTCTGAAATCAGAGAGTGGCGGTACATAAAGTACCTAGGGCTCCACCTGCATTGCACCTGGTTGCTATGCACAGACTGCTGCCCAAGCTAGGGGGACTGAGGGAGGAAGTTCACCGCCTCTACGCTGGGGTAGTGCGGTCTGTAGTCTTATATGGTGCACATGTAGGGGCGAAAAGGCTAGCCATCCGACGCTGTAGAACTAAAATCTACGGTGTCCAGCGGAAGATGGCTATACGGATCGTGCGAGGACTGCACGATATCCTTTGAATCGACAACAGTCCTGACTCGCTTTCCACCCCTAGATATATCATGCGAGAGAGGTGGCAGTGTACCGGATGAGACACTTGAATCTCTAAAACCGCAGGAGCAACAGAAATCTTTGGCGACATGGCGCACTGGTGTCATTGACGCATTCGTACCGGTTTTCGAAGCCTGGATGCAGCGACGAGTAGGAAGACTCACCTACAGACTTACACAGACTTAATTACCGGGCACAGGTGCTTCAGTGATTATCTGTGTAAGATCGTACTTGAAGCGACGGCGAACTGCTTTCACTGTGGTGGGTTGGACCAGGATTCCGCGTCCCATACGCTTACGGTTTGCCCAGCATAGGAATGGGAGCGGATAATCCTGGCGAGCCGGATCGGTCAAAACCTTTCCCTGCCAGCAGTAGTGTCGCGATGCTGAGCGAGGATTCGGCGTGGAGGGCCGTAGCCACCTTCTGTGAGTCCGTAATGATCTAGAAGAAGGCTGCTGAGCGGGATCGGAGGAGGACAGGTCAAGGCGCTCGTCACGGCCCTCCCCTTGAAGATGGTGGGCCTGCAGAAAGAAACGAACATCAGACTGGGGTTGCAGGCATTTGAGGCGGGGGCCCCGAATGCCTAGTAATGTAACCCCTGAGGAGTTCCCCTGTTTCGGATTTCAATTTGAATTATTTACCTGATAATTTAATTTCAGATCTGTAAGTAGGCCCATAGATCTAGATATTAGCTTACTCTGTTTCTTCGGTTTTCTTTCTTTCTTTTCTTTTGCTATTTACACATAATACATAGTAAAATGAATACACGCAACGCCAAAACGCGCCAAATGGAGAACCAACTTCAAATGGCGCTTTTGGAATTTAAGGCGTCAAAGGAGCAGTGTGAGCTGTTGCTTAAAGAAAAGGATGACAACGAAAAGGAGATAATAAATATAATTGCCAAAAATACTCAACTAAAAGTGATATGGTTAAGTTGCATAAAGACTATACAAATTTTTAAAAGAAAGGGATCAGCTTCAGGGAGCAGTCGATGAGTTTGATCGATACAGCAAGGAATATGAGGAATCCCTCAGATTAATTGCTGCATTGCAGTTACAAATAAGCGAGGCTAATGGGCAATTAAAACAATATTCAGATGAATTGAAAGTGTCCCAAACTCAAAGTCTGCTCAATGAGCTCATAGAATGTAAATCTTCAAAAACATTGCAACCCTCCACAACAATCAATTTGACTGGTGATGATTTTGTTACATCAAGAACAGCGGAAAGGATTACATGAAGTAGAAGAAAATTAAAGAAATATATAAAAATTAATAAATATGTTAGGAAAGTGCAAAAGTTAATTAAAACTAAAATTAATATAAAAAATTATGTAAATATATGTAAGGAAAAGCATGAATTAATTAACCCGGCGAGCATGAGCAAGTGTATCACACACCCTGATAAAATTTCAAGGTGGTGTATTTTTTAAAATCCTCGCCTGGAAACTCTAACTCGCTCAGTAGCTGGAGTGCTGGGCGCCTGGGGCGGGTTAGTGGCGTGATCGCAGTGTGGCGTGGGACACCGGCCGTTATATTCGTGGGCAAACCTGTCTCGGGTATGTTATACCCTGCCTCATTTTTGACGTATTTTTTTTACGTAATGATTTGATCATGAATTATGATTGTTTTATTAGTTTTTTCTTTGATGATTTTAGTATATAAATTTGTTGTTCATTCATTTATACTGTGTTATGTTAGTTGCAACAGTAAACGATGGGCTACGACTTTATACTATGGTGTCTTGAACATGGCAGCTATTAATGCTTGCATTATATTTATATCGAGAAAACAAAAACGTCACAATCAAGGGGAACGGAATTCATTCGTAATATAATTTTTTTCGTGATTAGTAATTTTTTTTTCGTGATTTACCAACACCTACATTCAAGAAAATCAAAAAAGCATATTCTAAGCTACATCCGCCAGCGAATCTTAAAACAGTTCGGTGAGCCCTCGCCTAGACATGTGAATATACGCGGGCGATATGTCAGATGTCAGGATTGTCCATACAAGAAGGATAGAAAAACCAAATATTCCTGGAATGCTTGTGCCAAGCCCATATGTATGGAGCACGCAAAATTTATTTGCGAAAATTGTGCTGATCTCGACAGTGGTAATTAATCATAATTTTTAATTAAAAAAAATTTTATAATAAGTTTTTTACAAGGACGATCTCAATATGCTTTAATTTTAAGTTGATTTATACTCCAAAGAATAATATTTTTGTTAAATTATAAATTTTTGTAGGCCCTTAAACTTTTGTTTCTTTAGTTACAAAGTTTATGAAAAACATGATTATATAATAATAATTTCACAATTAAGAACTTGTTTCATTTAATTCTATTAAATTATTCATTAGTTTACATAATAAAATCATCAAAGTAAAAATAATAATAATAAGAACTTAAATATGGTACATTAAATTATGGGTATGTCCCAACCTGCCACATTCTAGATGTAACTTTTTTTAACCTCACCCTCGCCGGGTTAATAAACTTAAATTATATTCAATTGAGGTGAAAAATATGAAAAACTGTTATGACACTGAAATAGAGTGTCTCAATTCAGAAGTTTTGTCGCTTTAAAACTCCTTACAAATTATCTCAAACAAATATGCATCGGCTCAGGTTGAGATAAAAGAACACATATTGGCCATGAATGATCTGGTAGTCATGTAAATACAATAAGGAGCGCTTTGACTCCTTAATAAAACATCAGAGTGAGAATCAGCGCTCCAGACCATTTTCATCGGGGACAATATGCGTAAATTGTAGTGACTCCTTATTGTCACCCACACTCTATAACAGTGCCATAACAAAGAATAAAAACTTAAAAAGTAATTTAAATATTAAAAAACGTGGAGTTATTATGTATTGTGATGACATAGGTAAAAATTTGGGCATGATGTTAAATAACCATTTAAAAGGACAGGTAATTAGTAATTATTGTATGCCTGTAGCATCCTTTAGTCATATAATGAGTAAAGTTTTAACTAGTAAGTTTTGTCCTAATAGCACGTTAATAATTCTTGTTGGGAGAAGAGGCAATGTAAACAAAAATCAATTATTAAAATATATTTATTAACTCAATACTTTAAATGTACATAAAATTATCTTGTTTATATTGCCTTACATACAGGGTTGACCACAGGAGAATAAAATAAGATATGATTTAAATTTATAATGAATAATTTGTCATGTAACAATAATTTAAATTTGACATTTAATTGTAATAATTATACTGATAGCATTAATTTAATAGACATTAATAATTTAATTAAGAAATTTTTGACTACAGATAGGTATTACCTATACAAATATAATTTAAGACAGATAGCAAATGTGCTATCATATTATTTATATATTAACTCAGCCAAGGACTTGGCTACCCAGACATCTGCTCTATCATAATGATGTGACATATAATTTGGAATCCGTTCCAAGTAATTTAAATTATAAAATAAGACAATAGAGGTAATATCTAGCAGTTATAATAATTTAAATAATTTAGAATGTAGCTTACAAATCCTTAATAGTTGCAATTGTATAACTCCACAAAATGATAATAAAAATTGTTTACACCTGGTGCATCAGAATATACAAGGCATGATAGGCAAAGAGCTAGAAATTGAATTGTTCTTAAATAGCAACAATATTCATATTTTATGTATTAATTAACATTGGTTAAAAACTCATAATTTAATGTTCAACTTCAGTAATCACCAGGGGGTCAGTTCTTTCAATAGAGAAACGGTTTTAAGAGGTGGCTCCTTAATTTTAGTTAGTAAATTATTAGATAATTAAGTCACAATCAGCTCACAATATCTTTATTAATTATTAGATAATAAATAAAGATATTGTGAGCTTCTCTGTTGAGCGAACTGTAGAAAAAGCATGTGTTGAGTTTGAGCACCTCATTGTTGTGAGCGTTTACAGACCCCCATGATCTTTATATGATACTTATGAAAAAATTTTGGAGGAAGTTTTCGCTAAGTTTAATAAACAGAATAAATCTGTTGTAATATGTGGAGACTTTAATATCAATCTCCTAGAAGCTTCCTCCAACAATATTAAATTAAGATAATTGTTTCATCTAATCATCTAATGGTCTTTTTAATTTATTTTTGGAGCCAACGCGTATTGCTGACTCTAGTGAAACATGTATAGATAACATTTTTACAAATTTTAAGTCGTTTAATAAATGTATTATTCAAAAATTGAGCTCTGATCACTGTGGACAATTAATTTCATTACCTTATGTTCACAAAAAAGCAAGTAAATAAAAAAGTAGTGTTTGTTCCAGTAAACGTACGTCGCTTGGAGAAGTTTAGAAGCAATATAGTAAAAAAAACTTCCATCACTTTCATACCAAAATAATCCAGATTTTTTGTATGGAACATTATTTAAGCTTATTTGCAATGAATTTAATAATACTTTTACTTCTAAAACATTCTCCTAGAACAATCGCAAGGCATTTAATGAGTGGGCGACCAGTAGGAGTCCATAAGTGTAGACAAAGGTTATATGAATTTTACAATGAAAGGTCATATAATCCTAGCGTCAAATTTAGGGAATATGTAAAAAAATATTCCAAAATATTTAAAAGAGTGTGCTCCATAGCCAAGCCATTTTATTTGAGCAACAGAATAAAGACGGCTTCTAATAAAATTAAAATGACATGGAGTATAATTAATAGTGAAACTGGGAAGGTTAGCTCTCGCAATTCGAACTATCAGTTAAGTTTTAACAATAAATTAATTGAATCAGATCAGGACGTTGCAATGGTTTTCGAGAAATATTTTACTGATATTCCTATCTTAACCACTATGTCACTGAATTTTTCTCCTGCCGTCGCCGAATCATTACTTAAACAAAATGTTAATGCGTGTACAAAGAATTTTACAGTTCATAAAGTGTCTTTAAAATATATTCTAAAATATTTTAAGACTATTGATATTAAGAAAACTGTGGGGGATTTCCGTTAAAGTTATTGCGTCTATAATAGATGCAATTGCACTTCAACTATCTATTATTTTTAATACTAGTATCAAATCTTGTGTGTTTCCTGATTTAATGAAGCATAGTAATGTAATATCTTTCTTTAAATCTGGACCCCGCTAATTTTAGACCTATTTCTATACTGCCAACACTTATTAAAATTTTTGAAAAAATTATTCTTGATCAAATGTAAAAAAAAATTAATGTAAATAATTTGCTTCATAAAAATCAATTCGGTTTCACAAGGGGTCGCTCAACAACTGACGGTGGTGAAAGAACGGATAAGAATGATAGAAGAATATCGGATAACTTCCAGGCAAATATTAAAATGTTCTGTAAACTTATAAGAACTGCCAGGGGACATTCAAAACAGCCTATGATGAATGCTATAATAGACGAGAATGGCTATATTCTCAATGATGAAATTTTGAGTTTAAAGAGATGGAAGGAATATTTTGAAAGCTTGTTTATGAGTGAGGAGACAACGTGTGTACTAAGTGAAGTAGAAACTCTGAATGAAGAGGAAAGAGATAGCGAGATAAGTATAGATGAAATAATGAAAGCAATGAAAAGCATGAAAGCAGGCAAGGCAGGTGGCAGGCCTGCTGCACACCTTGTTTAATTTATGCTGGGAACTGAAACGGGTACCGGTAGACTGGTGCAAAGCCGTGATAGTCCCAGTATATAAAGGAAAAGGTTCGCAGCAGGACTGTAAAAACTACCGTGGCATCAGTCTTCTTAGCATTGTGGGAAAACTGTATGCTAAGGTACTGATTAAAAAGGGTCATGAAAGAAACTGATGGAAAAATTTGGGATGTACAAGCGGGTTTTATAAAGGGAATGGGATGTACAGATCAAGTCTTTTCCATGCGCATGATCGCGGAGAAGTTTTTGGCCAAAAACCAAAAGGTTTTTTTTTTGCGTTCGTGGACTTGGAAAAGGCCTATGACAGAGTGGATAGGGATGTGCTATGGCAAACACTGAACTCATTTGAGTTGAGCGCTGGCTTGATGCAGACATTGGAGTCTCTTTATAGGTGCTCTAGTGCTTGTGTTAGGATCAACGGGGTCTACTCGGACTGGTTGGATATCCATAAAGGTGTCACTGTCTGACTGTGTGCTGTGTGGCTTCCCCGTGTCTGTTCAACCTATTTATGGACAGTTGTTTGCAAAATTTGAAAGTTGAAGAATGCGGTTTAAGAATGGGTGAGTTAACCGTCAAATGCCTTTTGTACGCCGATGATCAAGTTATCCTTGCGTCGTCGGCGGCCGAGTTGCAAATCATGGTTACATTAATGAACAGATCATTAAAAGAAAGGGGTATGAAAGTGAACGCAAGTAAGACGAAGGTTATGGTTTTTGAAAGAGAAGAAAGTAAAACGATTTGTGAAATAAGAATAGAAGGGGAGTTGATCAAGCAAGTAGATAAGTTTATATATTTGGGCTGCGTATTTAGCAGGGATGGGAGATATGATAAGGATATAAAACGACGAGTGAATGCGGGAAATAGAGTAAATGGTGCCCTGCACTCTATTGTGAAGAATCAAAATGTGTCAAAAAAGGCACGTATGGCAATTCACAATGCTGTGTTGGTCCCTACTTTAACGTTGGTAGTGAAAGTTGGATGTGGCAGAAGAAGCATGAGAGTAGAATCAACGCAGTAGAAATGCGGTTGTTAAGGAATATGTTAGGGCTGAATCTGAACGACAGGGTAAGAAATTGTGTAATAAGAGAAGAGTGTGGTTTGCAAGATGATGTTGTGACCAGGATTAAGAAAGGAATGCTTCGGTGGTTTGGTCATGTGGAAAGAATGAATGAGGAAAGAGTGAAAAAGAAAATGTTGCAGAAGTGAATGGCAGAGTCGGAAAGGGACGTCCTAGGCGAACATTTATCGACCAAATTGGCGATTTATTGAAAACGGGCCAAATCAGGAGTACCCTTAACCGACGAGCATGTATGCGTAGATGTATGGATGTGAAGGAGGCGAGAGAGGTGTGTCAGGATCGCGCCAAATGGAAGTCTGTAGTCTCTGCCTACCCCTCTGGGTGACAGGCGTGAGTGTTTATGTATATGTATGTATGTATTGTTTATAATCTACATTGAATAAAAAAGTTTCTGTTCTGTTCTGTTAATATTTAGTAGTTGTTTTGCACTACTTTTAGTTCAAGTTTTTACGAGTTTAATATTAATTTTTCCACCGTACTTTTTCTTCACCAGTTCGCTAAGCACTATGTCTCTGTACACATTTATATGGTATTGGTCAAAAGTCGCTTTTTATATTATATTTTTGTTATTTTTAACGGAGTCGATGTTAATAATGTCACTGTCACTCCTGACTGTATATACCTAATATAGAAAATAATCTTAAAATTCAGCTAATTGAATATTAAACTAATTGCGCTTATTACAATGTTAAAAATAACCCAGGAAAAAATATTTTTTAATATTTCTCTAAGTCAAGGGTAACCGTATTACTATATTTCGAACGCATCTCAATTAGGATGTTCCATTTTACACACTGGTACTTTATTCAACTCTGTTTCTGAGTTTTATACATTATTTTAAGTTTCATTTAATCAGTAAGTATTTCTTTGATAGTCCTTGTATAAAAAAGTAAAGTTACAGCCTATATACTTACCACTCCTGGGCACAGTCTCCCCTCATTACTGAGAGAGTTTAAGGTCAAGGAAGTGTCCGTCGCGCTGCCCCAATGCGTGTTGGCCAACTTCACAGTACGAGTCACGAGTACTTAACAGCACCCATGGTCACAGGGCGGGGGGGGGGACTGAGATGTTCAACGTCCAGATGTCATATTTAACCGCGGTTACCATATATTATAATTATTAACTTTTGTTCAGATCTACGCAGTATGAACTTATGGTATCTTAAAGTCTGACAATTGTATTCTTGGGCTGAAATTTATTTTTATTAATTACAGGTTCCCAAGCAGATGGTAGCACCCATCCATCTTCTCTATTTAAATAAGGATGTATTTTGATTTCAATAGCCTCGCGAATCATCCTTGAAAGGAAGCGGTGTTCTTTAGCGAGGATTTGTGGTCTATCAAACCGGATGTAGTGATCAGAGATCAGTGACAGAAATCTAAATATAAATAGAATTCCTAAAAGCGCGTGACCTTGTCGCCACAAAACTCGTAGGCCACAAGCGCGCGAGGAACGTTTGTTTCGGTCGCAGAGACGTAAAAATGGCGTTTTGAAGCATATCCAACTGCGGAAACTCCTCCTTAACTTGCAGATTTTCAAATAAAGGGATATCATTTCATAAATAAGTACTTAATGTTTTAAATAATTTTGTGTTTAATGAAATATACTTAAATAAAATTATCCACCTCCAGTACTACGATTGTCTCCGAAATTGTAATTGCTTTCACATTTCAATATCCATTGATTCTTAAGCTTGTTCATGTCTACGAGTGCGACAGCTAAAACCAGCGATGGATTTATAGTATAGGCAATAAACAAAATTGTTGCGTTCTAGAACACGGCCGCAGGAGTGGAATGCGAGTCAGTTACTTGACATAACTATTTTGTACTGATAATTTATTATGTTTGGCTTATCTAATTTTAACGAAACGAGAATTAAATGTGATTTTTCGTTGAATATTTATTTACACCTTTCTACTTTTTTTTCTTTCTAAATATTTTACCGTTAACCGTTTATCGGCGATTATCTGTTTGTTTGTACTTTAAAATTACTTGATTAATTTTTAATCAGTTATATTGTAAGGATAGTAGTCTTGATTCGATCTGTAAGAAGCCGGGAAACTGAAAAGTAGCAAACTACAGAAAGTCAATTACAGATCTTCAAAACTAATAACAATTATAAATATGTCACCCATACATATAATATCACCATATATATTATATTTATTCGTTTGCTGTTTGTATAATGTTGTATTCATTTTATTTATACATCTATTATATTATACTAGAGCCGTGGTAGCTCAGTGGTTAACGCTCGCTGTAAATATAACAGAACGCGAGTAACCCGGGTTCGATCCCCGCCGGCAGTAATGAAATTTTTAATTGCAATTTTAAGTGCTGATTTACCACGTGCTCAGCGGTGAAGGAAAACATCGTGAGGAAACCTGCATGTCTGAGGAATAAGAAAAAAAATATTTCGAAGACGTCTGAAGTTCGTCAACACGCATTTGGGCAGCGCGGCGGACACTTCCTTGCCCTAAGCCCTCTCAGAAATGAGGGGAGGCCTGAGCCCAGCAGTGGGACGTATATAGGCTGTAACTTTACTTTTAACTTTTTACATCTATTTATTTAATACAATGCTTTTATTAGTCGTTTCCAAAAGATCCGGTTATTAAAGATAAATGGATATATTTATTCTTAACGTATTATTATATCCCCTTTTTCTAATTATAAAACATCTAAAAGCTTAAGCTAAGACTAAAAGCGTCTATTACTGAGACAATTTCAGTTAATTAGTTAAATCTTGGTGTGAGACTCCTGCAAGAGAAAGTTATCGAAACGTGAGTTGCGCTGCACTATGCCCAAGTGAGAGCGAGCGCGCAATGTCATTCTCTGTTTTTTGCACACTTTAATTATTGGACCGAGTGGCTACACCTCCTGAGATTTTGTGTTTTTATAAAATATTCCTTAAAGCAATAGTTTATAGATTAATCTTTGTTGCATAAATGCTAGCGATATTTTTAGGCGTAATTGTGTATTTATTGTCTATGTATGGTAGCTACGACCTGGCGACACGCGTCCCGATATTAAAAGACAGTAGAAGGCATTTCTAGTACCGTATTATCTAGATTTCTGTGGATGGGGGTGATCCTGTATGTGTTCACAGACTGCAGACTTCCCGGAGCGTCGATTCTTAACATCAGCTATGTGTTCTTTAACGCGAGTTTTAATTTATCTTTTAGTTTGTCCTATGTAGGAGAGACCACATTCACAATCAAGCTTGTATGCACCTAGATGCAGGTGCATACAAGCTTGATTGTGAATGTGCAGAGGGACATTACACTTGACTGATGGTAAAAAATGACCAATCGTCTTCGGCGGCTTGAAGTATGTTTTAATGTAATGTGAAGCGCGCTTCAAGATGAAGCCAATCTTGTCAGTGACTCCTCTGACATATGGCAGTACAGAAGATACACGTTCGACTGTGGCCAGCTTCACTCATTTACTGTGACATAGGCGCGGGTTGTCATGCAAAACTTGCTTGAGGTGTTGGAGCTCAGCAGCCAGGTGTAAGCTCCCCGTGACTATGCGTGCTTTAAAGTGCTTGAAACGTCGGGTATTTAAAAAGTTAAATATAGGCGTTAAAATACATAAAAACTAGTAGAAAATCCTAAACTAATAAGTAATATTAATATTTTTTAGGCTTCGTAGCGTTATTATTTTCTAAATTTATATATAGTTTTTCTACTATACATTATACGTGGTAGAACCATGCTGCGGTTATATTAGTAGATAGTTGTAGCACGAATGGGTCTCGACCGGGGAAGGACCACGCTCTCACAGAATACCAGTATAAAATAGTAGCTAATTGCTGCTGTGTTTCGTATGGTGAGTGTAGATAACCGGAGACCCGTTTTACTGGAAACGGGGCATTCCAGGCAGGCAGGGCATCTTAGTCCTCACGGGTAACAACGCATCTGCATTTTGATTTGTAATCGAGGATAGATGTAGATGTCTATGGCCTGCAGCAACCACTTACCATCAGGTGGACTGTGTGCTCGTTTTTCACCCTATCATATAAAAAAACTTATAACTATACATAAACTTTCACTATCAGGTTTTTAAATGTATGGACAGTGATTGTTTTTAAATTTCTTACTAGGGGGTAGGATATATTTTTCTGCCGAAGAGTCCGTTTGGGTAGGCGCGAAAAAGCAATGCTTGCACTGCTATGTGTTCCGGTCAGAAGGTTACAGAGAGGCAGTTTATATATACCATGTGTATATGTTATAAATTAAGGTATTTATAGAAATAAAGAAAACACCAAGAAATGAGTGTAGAACTGCTGTGCCAAGTTAGAAAAGCTGGCGACTAAGGAGAATCAGTCGGTAATTCTACGAGTATCATTGTCCTTATTTTGCCCGTTGGTGTAATTCTTCTAGTGTAGGCAAGGAAGATCGTGTTGCTGAGAGGCTGCCTCGTGTTACATTGAGATGAGTGATGTTGCAGTTAGTTTGCATAGTTTGGTGTTATCAAAGAAGAAAAGTCGTTCTATGAAAATTTTTCTCTTTTTTTTTTAAAGAAGTTTTGGTATCTTTTTTAATTTCATTTTATAGTGTTGTTTTCAATGCTAAATGTGTATTTATATTTTTGGAACTCAATTTTAACAATGTGCTTACTCAGGTCATAAGTTCTGTCAAAAACTTTTTATAAAATTAATGATACACTGTTTGATAATTATATTGAAGTTATATATGAAATTAAAGGTAATTTAATTTAGAATACAATTTTATTTACATTATTCAAAATGCCTTCCCCTTTTTTGAATACATGCCCTTAATCGACGCGGCCAATCATCAATCACAGCACCCACCACACTTATATATATTTTTACCACTGCTTTAGCCAAAGATGCTCGGAGAGATTCCAAATTCTGATGAGGTTTAGCGCAGACTTTTTCCTCCAAATCTATATAATCTTATAATCCAGTAGACTTAAATCTGGTTTAGAAGAGGGCCGGTTTACATGTCTGATAAAGTCAATTCCATGGGCGGTCAACCAGTTTTGCGTGCTTCGTGCCCTAAGAGCTGGTGCAGAGACGTGTTGGAATATCTAATATCTATTTTGAACATTGTTTGAGAAAGAGGTCACTATGTTTGTTAGGACGGTATTTTGGTACACATTGGCACTGGTTTTTACACCTTTTTCACAGAAAAATACTTTAGTTAAGCCTGAATATGAGACTCCAAGACAAACTATGAGTGACGAAGGTTAATGTACTCGTTGAACCCACGGAATACACGTGCTGGCTTCTTCACTGCTGTGGGCATATACCTTATTATTTAGTTTATTATAAATTTTCTCGATGTTAAAATATTTTTCATCCGGAAACAAAATTTCGCCGTATTTTTTTCTCGCGTACCGCCGTAACTAAGCGCGGGACCTATCCAGCCTAATTGTTTTCAAACGCTTGTTCAAAACATGTTCGGTCTTCTCGTACGATAAGCTCGTAGTCCTAGGTCTTCATTATCCCTCTTTTGACCATGGCTATGCTACTTAGGCCCATCTGAAGATCTAAGATTTTATGTTTCGTTGGATTTGTACCTTCACTGCTTTGATGATCGCAGGTGTCCTAACTGTACGAGGTCGGCCGGTCCTCTTACGATATTCGAGGCTTAAATCGTCAGTGATTCGTTTGATAGTCATCATCATCATTATCATCATCATTACAGCCCTTAAAAAGTCCAATGCTGAACATAGGCCTCCCCCAAGTAATGCCACAAAGCACGGTCCTGAGCCACCTGCATCCATCGACTTCCTGCATATTTTACCAGGTCGTCACTCCATCTAGTGGGGGTCGCCCTACACTACGCCTACCGGTACGAGGCTGCCACTTGAGAACCTTTCTTCCCCATCGGTTCTTCGAGCTATGTGGCCGGCCCATTGCCACTTCAGCTTACTAATCCGTTGGGCTATGTCGGTCACTCTGGTTTTACTGCGGATATCCTCATTTCTTATTCTATCACGCAGAGAAACTCCGAGCATAGCCCTCTCCATAGCTCGCTGAGCGAACCTGAGCGTCCTCATACGACCAGCAGTGAAGGATCACGTCTCAGATCCGTAAGTCATCACTGGCAACACGCACTGGTTGTACAATCTAGTTTTCAGAGATTGAGGTATACCTGACGAGAAGATGTGTCGTAATTTCCCGAACGCTGCCCAGCCGAGTTGAATCCGTCGATTGACCTCTCAGTCGAAGTTGGACTTACCTAGTCGGACTATTTGTCCAAGATAAACATACTCGTCAACAACTTCGAGCATAGTGCTCCCAACAACTACCGGCATAGGTGTGACATGGACATTAAACATGATCTTTGTTTTGTCCATGTTCATCTTAAGACCTATCCGTTGGGAGACACCATTGAGGTCATTGAGCATAGTGCTTAGGTCCTCCAGCGATTCTGCCATAAGGACTATATCGTCGGCAAATCGAAGGTGAGTGATGTACTCGCCATTGATGTTAATACCGTATCCTTTCCAGTCCAGCTTGAAAACGTCTTCCAATGCAGCGGTGAAGAGTTTCGGGGATGTAACGTCAGCCTGTCTTACACCTCTCTCGGAACTCGGAACATCGTAGCTCTACTGTACAAACACTTCAGCACTTCTATATACCGACAGTCAACTTGGCACCGCTGAAGGAACTGTAGCAACGCCCAAATTTCGACGTAATCAAAGGCTTTCTCATAGTCCACATACGCCAGGCAAAGTGGCAGATTGTACTCTTTGGTCTTCTGTACAATCTGCCGCAGGGTATGTATTTGGTCTATGGTACTGAAGCTTTTTCGGAAACCGACTTGTTCGGGAGGCTGGAAGTCGTCGAGTCTGCGTGCGAGACGATTCGTAATGACTCTCGAAAACAGCACGTAGATGCGGCTCAGAAGGGAAATCGTTCTGTAGTTCTTCAAGAGAGCGTTGTCGCCTTTCTAGAAGAACAAGACCACTGCACTTCTGCTCCGCGCCTCCGGAGTATTGCCACCATTGAGGACGGAATTAAAGAGCTTCTGAAGGATTTCAAGTACCGGTGTTCCACCCGCTTTCATGAGCTCCGCTGTAATTCCATCCTCAGCTGGGACCCTGCCGTTTTTAAGGTGCTGGAGAGCCATTCTAATCTCGCTCAGACTGACGTCCGGGATATCATCGGAATAGTGTCGGATAAGATTTGCTCTTGGATCGTTACTCACACTTGCGTGTGGCTCCAACCATGATGTGTACAGCTGCCCATAGAACCTCTCAATCTCACTTAAAATCAGTCAGTCTTCAGCTTTGACAGTTGGCTCTTACTGGCAGACAGATCTCTGGCAAAGACTTTGGAGCCCTGGTTCCGCTCGATCGCTTCTTTAATACGAGCAGTATTAAAGTTGCGTAAGTCTCGTCGCATGCATTTGGAGATCTGTCTGTTCAGTTGCCTTTATGCTGTTAAATCTGTTGACGATTGCAGCCTCATCTCCCGTCTAACAGCCATGAGATTAAGAGTGTGATCGGAGAGTTTTAGTGTTCTTCTGCGGAGGGTCTTGTAGAACTTAACTCCGACCGCATGGATAGTTTCCACGCACGTAGAGCACGAGGGGGACGGAGCGTTGACTTCATTAGACGAGACCTCTCCAACTTAACGTTTAGGTTCAGTGTGCCTCTAACCATTCGATGATCGCTGCCAGTTTTCACCCTTGCGATCACTGAGACATCACTGAACAGTTGGCGTCTGGTCGTCATAATGAAGTCAATCTCATTTTTTATCGAACCGTCGGGGCTCGACCAGGTCCACTTCCTGTGAGGCCGCTTCTGGAAGAAAGAGTTCATCATAAAGAAAGAGGGACTCTCTTTGTCCATAAAGTCGGCCAGCTGCTGGCCCCTTCGGTTCCGTTGCCCTACTCCAAATTTCCCTAATTTCACCTCACCGTTTTCTCTTGTGCCTAGTTTTGCGTTGAAGTCTCGCATCAACACCGTATAGTGAGTTTTGCAGGAATGCATGGCTTTAGAAATGTCCTCATACATTTCCTCCACCTCCTCATTGGGATGTTCCGACGTTGGTGACCTTCAGCGAATACCGTTTGGTGATTCTGAGTATAAGGTACGCAACCCTCGTCGATACACTCCCAATCTTTAAAACGTTGTTAACGAGAGACTTGTGGACGATAAATCCAACACCTCCTTGGGACAGATGGTCGTCATCCCGGTGATAGAACAAGTTGCCGGATTCGAGAATCACCGTGTCCTTTCCCTATCTTCGGACCTCGGATAATCCTATAATATTCCAGCGCAACTTGTCTATCTCTTCTTCCAGCTCCAGGATCTTCTCGTCAGTCCTCAGGGTGCGTGCGTTAAATCTTGCCAGGTATATGGCCGGCCCATTGCTACTTAAGCTTACTTATCCGTTGGGCTATATCGGTTACTCTGGTTTTATTGCGGAAATCCTCATTTCTATGTATATGCTGTAGCTTTAGTGTGGTTGCAGCACGAATGGGTCGGCTCGATGGGGGAAGGACAACGCTCTCACAGAGTACCAGCGTCAAATAGCAGCTCAATGCTGTTGTGTTTCTTAGCACCCCCTGCCCCGCCGTTACCATGGTCACCACCGTAGCCAGGAATAGCGGCGGGGTTGGCAACCGCAGTTTTTTTGTTGTTGACAGTTGCTGTTATCAGGATGATGCTGCTGCCCATCTCCTGTCTGTTTCCCTCTGTCGCCTTTTACGACACCCACGGGAAGATATGGGGTAGTGTAAACTTTAAATTTCAGTCATACTTAATTATTTTATACTAATTACATTAAAAAAAAGATACAACTAGAAGAATCAATTTAACTAGAAAAATGTAAACACTTACCTTTATCCTAACGTTTGATAGTGCGATAAACAAATTGTAGGGTTATTTTCAATTTTTGTAGAATATTGAATATCTCTTTTGGCACGTAACCACTGCGTTGCAACGTGATAACATAACCGCAACTCTATTTTCTTTCTTCGAACACTCCATATTTTAAAATGAATGAAAAATAATGTTTTTTTTTCAACAAGCGCAAACATTGTTTTTTTAAAATTGGTGAAGTTCATCTTGTTCAAAATGTTTAAATAATAAGGCTTTGGCAGAACTTATGACCCCATTAACTATCATTAGTTATTAGATATAAATATTAACTATTATTAGTTATTAGATATTTAGGAACAATATTCAGTGTTTGATTGGGCAATTCAATTGTAAAATAGTTACATTCAACTTTAAATATTAATGAACTATTATTAGCAAAGAAACCTATGTCAGATATTTTTTGTACTATAAATTTTTTGTGATACAAGTTTTATACCCGCATTCGTTGTGCGCCTTTCTTTTGTGATCAAATTGCATGTAATTTAGATCGTTTTATTATCAAAATAAACAACCATTTATTGTAAAATAAAATATTTTATCTTACATCAATATTTCATAGTTTTAAATGATTTTCTTTCTTGATAGTTTTCACAAGCATGAAACTTATCGTTTCCTTAAAGTTGCTTATCCCTTGCTTTGTTAAGAAGCATTTTAGTGTGTAGCAGCGCACAGCTTATATCATTTAACATTCTTTATTGCTTGACTCCTTTAAATATATTACCATATCGGTCATGAAGGTTTTAAAATTCTGACTATCAAATATAAATCTCTTACTTTAACACTGGCATAAGCATTTATAGTTGATATGTACTACACAACTAAAGACAAAAAGATGCCTTTGTGTGTACGCGTGAATGCATGCGTGAAGTTGTGTATGCGTTTTTCGTATAGTTTCTCAAGAAGAAATGATCATATTATTTTTTATTAGACTTCATCATTGAATACCTGTATTAATTTTTCATAAAATAACATGATTACAATACAAATACTTGTTTAGATTAAGAAGTATTGCTGCTACTTTAAGTTTCGTATATAATGTACTTAAGATTTTTTTATGTAATTTTTTAGGTTTTATAATTAATTTTATATTATCCCCTTGCTCTAGAGGGCACTAACGGAATATTTGTCAGTATATAGGCTATCATTACAAAAAGTTTAAAGGTTAAAACGGTAATTAAAAACTCAACTTGACATGAAAGTTTACTGAAAGAGAAAAAAAATACACTGTTAATTCCACAACGAAGACGTATCTAACGATAACCTATATGTTAAAATACATCAACCCGTTTAGGCCTAAGAGCTTGCCAAATAAATAAACATACATAAATACTGTTGAAAAACATTACCCTCATTATGGGGCAGCCGGGTAAAAATAACACTACTTAAGAACGCTACTCAAAATAAGACACCACACACACGCGAATTTAGAACACGCTAGGCGGTGAAAAAAACATTATGATGAAATATGTATATTTGAGAGATAAAATATTTTAAGAACATGATGTGAAGTATAGTCCACACCGTCAGGGGGTTTTCATGCTGGTCTACCTTTCCGGTGATCCTGTTATGGAATACGGGTACGCGACCCTGGCTCCCCGAGCTAATGTTATTCTCATACCTTTCCTGCCGAGATAACAGTATCCTTACACCTACGCTCCTACCCCCAACCTTTTTTTTCCTTTTCCCAAAATGGTAGCTTCCTCTACCAACAATAGCATACCCAAAGAGGGTTGGTGTCAGGCACGCGGCCGACTGTAAAACTTTTGCCAAATCCCATGCAGTAAACCTATGAATAGTACGAGTTGTGGGATATATGACAGTGCTAGGGCGTTCCCCCGCAGGTGACGCGCAGGGGCAGCACCCGGCTCCTGTGGGAAGTGGGCAAGGTTTTTTGAACCTTACGGAGCGGGTGCGACGTAAGAGGCGAGCCCGGAGAGATAAGAATGTCAGAGTGAGGTTTGCAAGCTGGAATGTAGGTACGATGACTGGAAGAGGAAGAGAGTTAGCAGATGTTTTGAAACGACGAAGAGTGAATGTTGCCTGTTTGCAGGAAACAAAATGGAAGGGCAATAAAGCAAGAGAGATTGGGGAAGGATACAAGTTTTATTATTTTGGAAGTGATGGGAAGCGAAATGGAGTAGGAGTTGTGTTAGATAGTGGAATGAAGGAACGAGTGACAGATGTGAAAAGAGTAAATAACAGAATGATAGTTGTTAAATTAATGATTGAAAACAAAGTAGTGAATGTTGTAAGTGTGTATGCTCCGCAAACAGGCTGTGAAGAGAGTGTGAAAGAGAAGTTTTGGGAGGAATTTTATTGTATGATGATGGGAATACCTGCGAGTGAGGATGTTTATATGGGAGGAGATTTTAATGGACATGTAGGGAGAGTGAATGACGGGTATGAAAGAGTAGACGGATGGGGGTACGGAGTGCGGAACCGGGAGGGGAAATTCTTCTGCAAGCAGCATGTGCTTTCGACCTGGCTGTAGTAAACACGTGGTTCCAAAAACGAGATCAGCATCTTGTTACTTATAAAAGTGGCCACCACGCGACACAGATCGACTATTTTCTGATAAGACGGAATCAAATCAAGAGTGTAAAAAACTGCAAAGTGCTTCCAGGTGAAGACTTAGTATCCCAGCACCGAATTCTGCTGGCTGACATCTGCTTAACTGTTCGCCTCAACAAACATAAGGATCGTCCCCCACCCAAAATAAAGTGGCATTTGTTGTAAAAGGAGGAGTATGCAAGAGAATTTAGAGAGCTAGTTGTAAACAAGATGATAGAGATGGGTGATATGGAAGGAATAAGTGTGAATGAGTGCTGGAAGGAAATGGCTGATTGTATCCGAAGTGTGGCAAGGAAGGTGTTAGGAGAAACAAAAGGGAAGCGTATGATAGATAAGGATGGGTGGTGGTGGAGTGAAAGTATTAGAGAAGTTTTGAGAGAAAAGAAAAATGCCTTTAAAGAATGGCAGAGCGTAGAAGACCAGAATGAATCCATAAAAGAACGTAAGAGAGGGGCGTATAAAGAATGTAAGAAGAGAGCGAAGAAGGAAGTTGCTATTTGTAGGGCAGAGGCGCAAGATAAATTATATCGGTCCCTTGAAAGCCCCGAATGTCAAAAACGACTTTTTCAAATTGCAAGAGCGAGAGAAAGGAATGGAAGAGATGTTTCACATGTAAAATGTATAAAAGATGATTCTGGGAGGATTTTGACTGACGATGAAAGTATAAAGAAGCGACGGAAGGAGTATTTTGAGAAATTGATGAATGAGGAGAATGAATGGAATGGTATGCTTGAAAACCCACCAGTGAATATGGGCTTAGTGAGAGAAATTAGTGTGAAGAAGTAAAAATGGCTGTTAGGAATATGAAGAATGGGAAGGCGGTCGGCCCAGATGGAATACCAGTAGAAGTGTGGAAGTTGCTGAGTGCGGATGGATGGAAGTGGTTGAGTTTATTTTTCGGTAAATTGTTGCAGGAAGAACAAATACCTGAGGAATGGTGCAGTAGTATACTGGTTCCCATTTTTAAAAACAAAGGAGACGTTCAAAACTGCAGCAGTTACCGGGGGAATAAAACTCATGTCACACACGATGAAAGTCTGGGAAAGAATAATAGAGAGAAGAATGAGAGAAGAGTGTGAGATAACACAAAACCAGTTCGGATTCATGCCCGGTCGAGGTACGACAGATGCCATTTTCGCATTACGCCAATTGTGCGAAAAATACAAGCGCGTGCATAAAAATCTGCACATGGTTTTTGTCGACCTTGAAAAGGCGTACGATGGGTTCCCCGTGAGGTTTTGTGTGGGCGTTAAAGATGAAAGGTATGCCTGGGAAGTATGTGAGGTTAGTCCGTGCTATGTACAGAGCATCCCGTACGTGTACGATCTGCCGCAGGAAAGGGCAGTATCGTGTGGCTGTAGGCTGCACCAAGGGTCGGCATTGAGCCCTTACCTCTTCCTACTGATTATGGACGTTTGACGTCGGACCTGCATGATGAGGCACCTGGCGCATGCTCTTTGCCGATGACATCGTGCTTGTCGGGGAAGAGGGCATCGAGGTACAGAGCAGACGACGGGGTGGCAACAGAGGCTGGAAAGTATTGGCTTGAAGATCAGCAGATCCAAAACGAATATCTGTGCGTGATTTCGGCGGTCCTTCCAGTCCTGTACCCATGTCGTTGGATGGCGCTATCGCCTATGCTCAGATTTCAAGTACCTCGGTTCCCCCATTCAAGGCGACGGCGAAAAGAAGAGCTGTGCAGCATAGGATTAACGCAGGGTGGATGAAATGGCGACAGGTCACAGCCACAACGTGCGATCCCCGAATGCCAATAAGGCTGAAGGGGAAAATTTACAAATCGATCATCCGACCTGTCATCATGTATGGAAGTGAATGCTGGGCCGTCAAGAAGAAAGATGAAAATAGATTGCATGCGAATGAAATGAGAATGTTACGATGGATGTGTGGTGTGACAATGATGGATGGAATGAGTATATAAGAGGAAGCCTGAAAGTAGCGCCAGTGGTAGAAAAGGTGAGAGGAAGCAGATTGGCATGGTTTGGGCATGTGATGCGGAGGGATGAAAGTCATGTCACAAAACGAGTGTTGAATATGAATGTGGAGGGACACACGGGCAGAGGAAGGCCGAATAAAAGATGATCGATTGTGTGAAGAGTTATATGAGAATGAAAGGAGTAAGTATGGAAATGACGGCTGATAGAGAGGAATGGAACAAGAAGATTTACTGCGCCGACCCCAGATAATGGGAAATGGTTTAGAGAATGATGATGTGAAGTATAGTCCACAAGCATGTACAGAAATAGCAAGGTTCATGGACTGCTTCATGACCCTTACAAAATTTATGAAGAAACTACTAAAATAGTTCCGTATCCATAGTCACAGATTTTATGCAGACGACGTCGCGGGTTAAAGCTACTAAATTTATGAATATACTAGCTGTTCCCCGCGACTTCGTTCGTGTAAAATTTATTGCGATTGAATTCCATTGATTTGAATTTTTTGCAAAAGACTTCAATTCTTTTTCTAAAATAAAAATGAGACTAAGTTACTCCTTATAACAACAGCTATCTTCCAGTAAAAGTCCTGACAAAATTGGTTCAGCCATTTCGGATATTAGCCAGAATAAACAGAAAACAGATACAAAAATTTTAATTTTTTTTTTGTTTTAAAAATATTTCATATAGCTGTGCACCGGTTTCACCCGCGTATATCACGTGTCCGCGCCGCGCGACATGACATGACACCTCGCTCGTTTAGTTCAATCATTTTAGCTAAAAAATTGCGAAAATTAATGTAGTACTTTTATCTATCGGTATTATATGTACGTTTCACAGCAAAGTTAAATCTTATCCACTCTCTCTCTCCCTCAGGGATGAACGCCAGAAAGTGCACCAAAAGTCCAGTTTCCAATTTTAAAGATGAAGAAAGTGTGGAAGTACGAAACAATTTTTTGTTTAATTTTCTATCAACCTTTCATGCGTGTGAAAGCGATATTATTTTTTTATAGTTTTTGCGCAATCTGCCACAAAATATGAACATTTCTTATCTCTAATCGATTTTTTTTTGCTCAAAGTTTAGGTTCATTAAAATTTTCAACTTTACAGCCAACTTACATTTAACTTAACACAACAATTTACATTTTATTTACTTTACATCAAAATATGTATGACTGAAGTAAAGAATGGAATATGCTCTTTAAAAAGCAGTACAAATTAATTCTTAACTCTTTCATTTCATTATAATAAAGCTATTTATTTGAATAAGAATTAATATTGCAAATCGTAGTATCAAATAAATACTACGATGAGACTGTAACCGACTTTTGTTTCGTACGGTGCGGTGATCGAGTTTAATTTTAGAACACAAAAGCAATACTATTGTGCCTTAATTATGATAGTAAGATATAATGATTTCTTATATTTACGCGAACACTATACATTGATTAAAACTATTTTTACGGATTTTATCTCATTTTATTTATATTAATTTTAATACCCGACGTTTCGGGTGCTTTCCAGCACCCATAGTCACGGGGGACTGAGGTGACTGACGTACAGGTACTACCACCTGCTTGGGATCCTATAATTAATAAAATTAAAACTAAACCCAAGCATACCACTGCAACACTTCAAAATACAGTTAGTTCATTCTGCGTAGATCGTACCAAAGACAATAATTAAAAAGCTGAAGGTACTTCGGGTTAACCTTGACATCGGGCCGTCAGTCACCTCAGTCCCCCGTGACCATGGGTGCTGGGAAGCATCCGAAACATCGGGTATTAAAATTAATATAAATAAAACGCGATAAAATCCGTAAAAGTAGTTTTGATCAATGTATAGTAAGATATATTCCTTACGCGGATTCTTTTTCAGGTAATAATGAGTACTTTATTCATGTAGCACATAATTTTATGTATCATCAAGTTTTCTCAGCGCACGCCAAATAATGAATTTTATCCTCGGTCTTCCTCGGTCGAGCCTGCCCATTAGTGCTACAACTATACTACTAATATAACTGCAGCATGGATCTACCATGTATAAACTATATACACTTAACTACTCAAAATAGTCTCATATTTTGCTTGTAAGTGGACGAGACATTGTTATACTTAATAAGTTAAAGTAGTTCTACATAATGTCAAACATTAAACGTGAACTAATTTCTTTAAAAATGTGCAACAAGTTATATATAATTATATATCAATTGGATTTAGCCAGCGAGAAAATGAAATCATGTCGTGTTTACGCCATCTAGCGTACTTTTAGCTTACCACCTTGAAAGTTAATCAATGTTTGTTCGATAAAATCATTTTACGTATAAAATGCAGTAGATGGCGATATAACAAATTATTATTTTACTTATGTACTCCAAAGAATAGAGTTTTAATTTATTACACTTAAATTCTCAAAATACTCCCATATTATTCTTGTAAGCGGACAAGACATTGTTATAATTAATAGGTATAATTAGTTCTACACAATGTCCAACACTAAATTTGAACTAATTTCTTTAAAAAATGTACAGTACCTCCCTAATATCTAAGCATCTAAGTAATATTTTATGTTACATTACTTTTTATACACAAAAACAGTTCAAACTTAAAAAAACTATCATAAAACTAATAAAATTATATTTATGTAAACTAAGTATCCATAAAATCTCATAATATAAGAAGTGACATATAAGTCTATATCAATAGGATATAAATGCCTATATCCATAAATGTGTATTATGCCATCCTTAAAATCCGATAACATAACAAGTTACATACAAGTATATATCAATAGGATTTAGCCTGCGAGAAAATGAAATCGTGTCGTGTTTGTGCCATCTAGCGTATTTTGTGCGTAATCGTTTTACTTATAAAATGCAGTAGATGGCGCTATAACAAATTATTATCATACTTGTTTACTCCAAAGAATACAGTTTTAATTTATTACACTTAACTTCTCAAAATATTACGTTTTTTATTAAGTTTAAGTAGTTCTACATAACGTCAAACATTAAACGTGAACTAATTTCTTTAAAAAATTTACAGTTCTTACCTAATATCTACGCATCTATATAATATTTTATGTTACATTACCTTATATACACAAAAACAGTTCAAATTTAAAAAACTATCATAAAATGGAAAAATTATTATTTATGTAATCTAAGTATCCTTAACCCTTAACCACCTAGCGTCGGTCACAGTAACTCCAGGCGATATATTTTTAAGCTATTGCATAGCTTCTATCGCGGGCCTTGAGCGCGGGGACCGAATCCAGAAATTCCGTAACGAAAAAAAAACTTCACGCTCCCCACTCCGACGGGCACGGAGGTGTGGCGTTGAAAGCCGTGCATCGTCTAACGTCGTTTCAGTTCGGCAGACTTCGGCATTCGGCAGACTTTGGCACGGTGTTTGTGTGCTTGCGACTAGACGCATGCGTGTACACTAGATGCTAACTCAATGATAAAAATTCCTGAATAACCTACATGTATTGTAAGATAATAAAAATATTTTAAACAATATTAACTTCTCATTTATTCAATAAGAGAAAAAAATTGTTTTCTTATCGGTCACCACGCTCAAAAAGTATAACTTGATTTAATATCAAAGACTTAACTGCATAAATAAAATAAATAAATAATTATAATTGCATAAGTTGATAAAAAATGCTATGCAATAGCTTTACCGCGGCAGTCACCGAGTGCCACATGTATTTTATAATTATATTTGTATAATAACTGTTATTAAATATTTATAAAATAGTAACTGTAAAAGTACATGATTTATAGAAAAACTAGTCCAATGTATTCATCATAATACACAAGTTTGCGCGTTTACCGCTTAAAAATCCCCTGTGTGGTATCTCTTTAGTTTCAAGGCACTCTCCTTGTTGCCTCAGCCAATATCCGAATCCTCGGCGTCGGACGTGGAGTTTCGGGGTCACTTAGAAGGGTAGGGCAAATTGACCTCTTAGCCTTCCCTTCCAAGTGACCTTGGAGTGCTTAGCAGATCGAGACACTATTTCACGCCGTCACACCGCCTGCAACTTTACAAGGCGCAGGTTCAGCCTCACATAGAATACTATTCCCATCTCTAGGCTGGGGCTTCCTAGTGCAGCTCCTTCCACTTGATCGCATCCAGCGCAGAGCGGCTCAAATTGTCGACGAACGAGTGCTTTCCGATCGCGGCTCGATTCACTGGCGTTACGGGGAGATGTTGCATCCATTTGCATTTTCTTTCGCATCTACCACGGGGCGTACTCTAAGGGACTGTTCGAATCAATTCCAGACGCCAAATTTCATGCACGCACATCACGGCATAACTCCTGATACCATCCATACCATCTGGATGCTTAACAGTTCACCACTGTACGTTTCACTAGGAATTCTCTTTCACTTACGACCTCTCTGTGGAATATTTTACCACTGACGATTTTTCCGGACGGTTATGACTTAGGGACCTTCAAGAAAAGAGCTTACTCCTTTCTAAAAAGCCAGCAACGCACCTGCAATTCCCCTGGTGTGGCAGTAGCTCCTGGTCGGTGGTAGTCACTTAACATTAGGTGAGCCGTATGCTCGTTTACTCCCTTTCCTATAAAACCTAAAAATACTACCTAAAAAACTTGTGAGAATTCTATCTATAACTATCCTATATATTAATCCTAAACATTACTATCATGCTGTTTACAAAGGATCATCATATATTGTAAAATAATGTTTAAAAACATCCCGATAAGTTTTAATATTCTATTATACTGTACGCTATTCTAAATTACTTTATTATACTTTACGGTACTCTTATCTTCTCTACACAATTTTCCACTAATCTACTTTATTCTAATCTACTATATTCTATTCTAATCCAATTTACTGCATTCTATTCTTTTCTACTCCATTCTATCCCATTCTTTTTCATTATATTCAATTCTATTGCATTGTATTTCATTATATTCTTTTATATTACATATTCCATTCTATTCAATTTTATATCATTCTATTTTAGTCTATTCTAATCTCTTCCCTTAATTAAAGTAAAGTTACAGCCTATATACGTCCCACTGCTGGGCACAGGCCTCCTCTCATTTCTGAGAGGGTTTTAGGGCAAGGAAAAGTCCGCCGCGCTGCCCCAATGCGTGTTGGCGAACTTCACATGTTTTCGAAATATTTTTTTTTCTTATTTCTCAGACATGCAGGTTTCCATACGATGTTTTCCTTCGCCGACGAGCACGTGGTAAATCAGCACCTAAATTGCAATTAACAATTTCATTGGTGCCGGCGGGGATCGAACCCGGTTTGCTCGCATATTGTGAAATGGATCCGTGATAGCTCAGATGGTTAGCGCTCGCTGTAAAATCTCTTCTCTTAACGTAAACCAAAAACACCTATCCTATAATATGTAAGAACTTCGCATTTAGAGTTTCTTAGACATGCAAGTTTCCTTACGATATTAATATTTACCGCCATGCACGTGATAAATTGACACGTAAAACTGTAACTAACAGTTTCAATAGTGAGGCACGATTTGAACACAGCTCACAAAGTTTGTAATTTTAAGACGAGCGCTTATCCCCCTGAACTACTACGACGCGAGCCAAGTGCAAACATTAAAATAGAACTGTGGCAAGGATCCATTGTATCGGCAGATATAATCTCCTTCATATAACACGGAACAGCTCTATTAGTAAAATTAATACGGAAGTCTGAATACTTGATCCCAAGAGACATATGACCGAGATGAAAATAGTGGATGTGAATTAAATTCAATTTGTTCATATATCAAAGTTTTATTCACTCCTTATAAATTTATTGATAAACGAACTTACGGCTCATCTGATGGTGACTTTTGCGGCTCATAGATACCTGCAACCAACTTCAAACAAAGAACCCCTTCTACTGGAAATGAGATATTTCATCTTGGTCCTCAATATTGATAACGCATCTCCATTTTGATCCATAGTCGATGATAAATATAGATGTATATGGGCCACAGAATCTACTTACCATGAGGTGAAATATGTGTTCGTTTTTCACGCTTATACTATAAAAAAAGTTATCACTTCTGAGAATTAAGTTGGAATGTCTCTCACCTTTTATTATATTGGATCCCTATACCCTTTAAATCGGAGCAAGGCAGTGCAAGCACTGCTATTTGGTGTTGTTATTTAAGCCTTATACAAATGAAGTTAGATGAACATAATTATCTCTAAAGGCCCATTTACACGATGAAACACAGCTTCATTCGTGCTTGTGCCATTTACTGAAGTGTTGCTTCAAATATTGCTCGTATTTGTATTGGCGAATTTTTGACTCCAGTGCTGCAAGTCTTATAAAACAAGTGTTTATTTAAAAAATGAGTCAAAATGTTGAAATTTTGTTATGTTCAATTAATGAAGTTCATTTGCCAAGTTCATATTTATCAAAATCCTGAGTGTTTATCGTATACTGACAATGTATATTACAAGAGTCATGACTTAATGCTAAACTAGCAACATTTGCACAGGAATTTGGATTTCTAATTCTGTGGAGTACTGGTTCTAGTTTCGTCCGAGATGGAATAACATTACACCTTGTTGTATTTTACCTTTGTAAAGAAGAACCAACTTTATCTAACAAATAATAAAACAGGGTTCTAGTCACACGAAACATCTTCTTAAAAACATCTTCTTTTTGTGTTTGTAGCCACTGAGAACTTCACTTCTTGCTATGCATTTTTTGAGCCAACACCTTTTTTATCTCAATTCAAAACACAATTTTATCTCAATATTTATTACCTCAGAAGAGCAGCAGCGATCAACAAACCTTTTGCACTCATGTTTGCAAATGAAAAGAAAATCCTATCCTCAATATAAGAATTGTATAATAAATTAATGTATGTACTTTTTACATTAACAAAGTATTTAACCGAAACTTGTCCAATAGATCAAGAATGTTACATGTTGTTCATATGCAATACGCAATAAACTTGCATCGTGTAAATGGCGCATTATAAGTAAAATACATTATTTTTCTATAAAAATATTTTGTAACCATGAAGTAACTTAAACTTCTGCTCAGTTTTGTATCATACCATATGATTTTTATCTCATTGTGGTACGTAGTACCTTATCTTAGGCTGGACTTAATTGTCTCTGTTTGTCTGGGATAATCTTTGTAATGGCCGAACTGATTGAAATGATGATGAGTAATGAAACTTAATGAAACTTCACGAACAGATAAGTAACAATGCCAATGCTTTATTCAATTCGAAAAACTTTTTTCCTTAGTTTATCTAACATATTATAAAGAAATATCGAAACGTAATATATAAAATCAAAGTAATGAAGTGTACCTTCACATGAAATGCTTTTTGATGAAATTTTATGGACTACTTATGGAGTCACCTTGATGATACTTAGTTAAGTAGGGCCCGGTAAGTGGCCGTGTTGTCGAGATTCAGAAATACGAAGCCTAGCGTATCCTTTGTAATCTAAATAATCATAAAAACATTTTATAATTAGATATATTTAACCTGCATAAACGTGATACTAAAAGTTATTATTAAATTTGAATTTTATATTTACATACATTAACATATCATTTCGCGACTCCTAAGTTCACTAAGCTTACGATATTCTGTTTGTTTAACTTGCTGATAATTTTATAAAACGAATATTTGTGGTTTTCAAAACAGATGGTGGACGGAGACTGTTGAGTTATTAAAATCACGAAGGGAGGATAATACTGGTGGATTATTCATTGACACATCACATAAAGGATTGTTGGCTTTACAAGCATAATTTCTATTCAATAAATCATTAAGTTTAGTGAAAAGAAAAGTTCATAATAAAAGAAATATTGGGACAACCATATTTTATTATATAATATAATTAGGAGTCAAATGAGCGCAAAGTTCACCTGCATTTGCATTGATCGTATGTGATTCTGTAGCATATGCTTTACCTACCCTCGATTATAAATAATTGAAATTCATTTGATCTGACCCAATTTGAATAACAACCTAATAAAAAATAAAAAAGCCGAAGTGAATTCTTGACTAAATCAAAAAAACAATAACAATTAAAAGAAAGTAATTAAAGTAACTTATTTGAACTATTGAAATAAAAGTCTTAATTGTGATTAATTCCATTACCTTATGTCTAAATCAGAAACTCCATGACCTTAGGTCTAAATTGTAATTTTACGCAAGTATTTGTATAGAAGTAAGGGTGATCAACGAGCTCACAGAGTACTGATAGTAAGTGAATGTTGGGAAGAATGTTAGTGTTTTGAGTCTATTTGTTATGTGATTTTTGTGGTATAGCCACGCCAAAGATATTATAATATGTAGTACAAATGGATTGGCTTCAACGGGCTAGGACCACGCACTCACAAAATACTAGCGTAAAACAGCAGCTTATTGAGTTTAGAGAACTGGAGACTTTGTTTACTGGAAATCAGACATTTCATATAAGTTCTCAGTTCTCGTTAATTGAGCATTTATGTTGAGGTCTATGAGCCACAGCGGATGCTGTTGCTCATAGACCTCAACATTTTTACCTCGACAGTTACCAAAAACAACTATTCTTAGATTCTGTTATATTTCTTAGATTACATACCTACTTATTACTTGTACTTATTTATCATGTAGTGGTGCTGTACGAATATTCTACCACATACCGTCTCGTGTGTGTTGTAAGAGGCAAAAGAGGGAAACTAAAATAGGTAATGGGCAAAAGCATCCTTAAAATAACAACTAAATATTATAAAAAATTATTTTAACAGGCCGCCTGCCAAGCGTGGCAACTTTAGAAAAATTACCCATGTAAAGCAAGCTAAGGGGAGGCATATGTCAGTAATAGACTTTTATTAGTATTTTTATAGACTATATAGAAATGTGAAATTTTTCCAATTTTAGATTTCGCCTTAAAGTAAAACATCTTTAATTATATTAGTTCACGTTAGGTGCTTCTAACGATGTCGCAATAAAATATTTTTCAATTTTGATTCAATAGGAAGCGTTAAATGAACATTATATCAGAAAGATTTACGTTTTACGCACAACCATTTATTTTAGAGATTGCAAATATCCGTAGTATCATGTGGTACTATGTGTAGTAGAGCTATGTTTGCAGTATGTATGATTCGATTTGATCTGTGAAGGGTCTCGCTGTCACAGAATACAAGCGTGAAATAGCAGCTTGATGCTGCATGCTGCATGCATTTCATCTTTGTCCTCACAGGATGGATGAAGTTGTACATTGGTCACACAATCCACTTACCATCAGATGGACTATGTGCTCCTATGTTATCCTATAAAAATATTATATTTGTTTATATATTTTTGATCATTCACCAGGACCATGGCTCAGAACCGTGTATTATGACACTTGTTGCAGGAGGACTAAGTTCAGCAGTGGACTTGTGACGTGTTTAAGCTTAAGTATCGATTACCAAATTTAACAAACTTTTTTTGTTAAACCATTTTGCTTAGGTTTAGGACGAAAACCTTGAGTGTAACCGTTGATTATGAGTTATTAAAACATCAGAAAAAACGTTATAATCTACCACAGGTTTTAAAAGGGAGGCCTACAAAAAAGAATCGTCAAGTAAAAAGTTAGCTATAAAAATTGCATCTTACAGGAAATCTTGCTATGATTGCAATTTCTTTAGAAAACACCTTTCAAACCACATTTCGGTAATGTTTCTTCAACTGTATCGCAGAACCATTCGGTTCACTTACGTGAAGTAGCACTAACACTATAGGCACATTACACAGCTTGATGCGATAAAAACGGCAATAATATATCCATTACATACTAACATTATATGAGGGCGTATGCATATACTATGTTTATTATAGCCATATATACATATGGCTATAATATACATAGTTTATGCATGGTATATTATAATCAGTAATAGCCCAATATTACAACGCAAAATTGCATTGCAATTGAACCAGTGCGTGTTGCTTCACTGCTGGCCGTATGAGGAATCTCAAGGTTGCTCAGCGATTTATTAAGAGGACTATGCTCAGGGTTTCTCTGCGTGATAGACTTAAATGTAAGGATATCTGCAGTAGAGCTAGAGTAGCCGAAATAGCCCAAGCCGATATAGTAACTGGAAGTGTAGGGCGTTATCCCATTAGATGGAGTGACAACCTACATGCGGGAAGACGATAAAAACATACGGCTTAGAATCGAGCTTTCTGGTAACACTTGGGAGAAGTTCGATGTTCAGCAGTGGACTTAAAAACTGAGACTGTAATGTTGATGATGGTGTATATACTAACCATACAATTGTACCATAAATTGATAAAACTAGTCCTCTTACGAGCGTTTTAATGCTGAAAATTGATTGCTTTGATTCTAGATAAAAGAATAATCATAACTAGATTTTAAACAAGGTTGTTAAATTGCACAGTAAGTACTTGGAACCATTACTGTTGTTCTTTGGAATTGTTATTGTAGTGGTTTATCTTGTTCTATCAAAAATAAATATGATATTTGTCACACTAAACACGTTTCCTTGTTCAATTTCGTGATGCCATCAAAAGGCGGATCAGTTGGGACGTGGGATTTGCTACGTGGATTTAATTATTCAATAGGTCCTTCAAAACATCGTTTTCCATTGTCATCTGATCTGTTTTGGCTTTGAGCAAATCGCTGTAATTGAAGAGCTCGTAAATAGCAAATTTTGATAATTTAAGTAGAGTGGTCAATTGATGCAAGTAGGAATTGCAGTCCTCTTTAAATCATGCATATTCAGTAAATGATTCCGTGGCGCAGTGTCATAGCGATGAGGTTCAGCGGTGAGTGCCGAGGGTTCGAATCCCGCACTGAACAAATATTTGTATGACCTAAAAGTAATTGTTCCAGATCTGAGTGTTTGTCCTTGTGAAATTTATGAATGTAAAGTGCCCCCACGATACTAGAGAAAAGTAACGTTTATTAATTAAAAAAAGAAGAGAAAACAGTAGTGTTACTGTCTATATACGTCACACAATTGGGCACAGCCCTCTTATTATTTCTGAAAGCAAAACTTGAGCAAGTGGTAAATTAGCAGTAACATAAAATTGGAATTAATAATTTAATTGATGTCGACGAACTCCAGTTGCTCACGCCCTGTAGAGTTTACTGCGACCGCTTATCCCTTGGGCTGCAGAGCTTTCGCATATTCCATGATGAGCTTTATTCTAAGGTTTTCATTTTTTGTAGTTCTTTCAAATGTATCCCTTTGTAACTGTGAAATAATAACGCAACTGTAAAAAGACCTATTAATGTAACTTTAAACCTAAAAGTTTTACTGTACTGCCACAGGATCGCAAGGGGACCTAGTGAAAAGTAAGTTTGAGATGTCGACTTGAGTAACTCTTACAAATATTGTTGGTTCCTCTATATTGATTGATTGAGTAGTGGGGTATGTCAGGTATTTGTACTGTTACTCGTTAATTTAGGTATCGCTATTTATAACCGGAATTGATATTTAGACCTTTTATTACTAGTAAGATTCGTTTTTTTAAGCTGAAGTGGCAAACGAACTTACAGTCAACCTCACGTTAAGTAGATAATGCAGTTCATAGACACCAGCAGACAATTTTAAATAAAAAAACAATACAGATACATTGTCACCTCTGAGGACTATTGTGAAAAACCACACAGCCAGTAATTATACTCGTTATCTATACTCTTGGCGCCGAACCACAGATGTGTCAGCACTGCTATCAGGCGGCAGAAATAGACAAGAGGTGATGCCTACCCGGACATACCCCTAAGTAGAGAAAATCTTAACGCTTATTAAATATCACATAATAAATCAACTAGGTAAGTTTCAAGCTTCAAACGAGACGAGATGAGAGTTTCTCTCTTCTATCGCTAAGAAGCGTTTTCATCAAGTTTTTGTAACAGATCGAATTTCTCATCTCTTTAGATATTCCAAAAAACATATTGCGATCCATCTCTAAAATATTGTATTGGTATCATGCGCGTGATCTGGGTCCTAATATTTTAGTTAAAGGAATAAGAGACCGTAAACCGATCTCTTCTCGTTGTATTAATAATTCAACAGAGATAACTACAGACCAATTTCAACCGCTTTTTGTGGGTGTGAAACGAATATACCGTTTAACTGAGAGAAAACTAAAATGTACATACATAACTACAGAATATATGTATATATAAATATACATATATTCTGTAAGAGCATAAATTTATTTTGTAACAAAATAAAATAAAATAAAACAATTTGATTTAATTGTTGCATATTTTTTGAGACTTGGTATTCGATTTAGCTAAAGGAAAATTTCGTACCCCTATATACAATCCCAAATACGGAGGGGTATGACACCTGATATAGTTAAAGTTTATAAATGTAAAAGGAGTGCAGAAAGCTACAATTTATTTATAATAATATGTGTTACACTTTAACCGTGTAGTGGCGGTGTAAGTACATCTAATACCCCATATCGTCCCAAGGGTGTCGTAAGAGACGACAAAGGGAAAATGAAACAGGAATCGGGCAGCAGCATCTTCCTGATAACAACTCTTAATAATAAAAACACTGCGGTTGTCCCCCCGAAGGAAATCTATGAGGGAGGCCTATGTGCAGTTGTGGACATTCATAGGCTGTAATAAATGTACGGAAGTTTCAGACGTATTTCACCACAGCAAAACCCCATAAATGTCATTACGCTATGGAAATAACTGAAATCAAATGATCTAGCTGTCTTGACACTAGCGAGACTTCTAATATTTTTTACAGCATAAGCTGCACAGCTTAGTCCACTTGCTAGGTTAGATATATGGGGGCCCTACTAAAGTTTTTCTCTCTGAATCCTTTTTAAATAGTTTCATTATTTTAGTATGATTTAGTACCTATACTAAAAAGTATAGGTACTAAATCATACTAGATAGATATATACATATAGGAATAATAGTACTCATATATGTTTCAACTTGATAGAGCCATGTGCAGCTATATCATGGTTGTAGAACGAATGGGTCGGCTGGACTGGGGAAGGATCATGCTCTCACAGAATACTACCGTAAAATTGCAGCTTAATGTTGTTGTGTTTTGTATGGTAAGTGTAGAAAACCGGAGACCCCTTTTACTGGATAAGAAACATTCCATCTTAGTCCTCAGGGGTGACGACGCATCTTGGTTTTTAATCGAGGATAAATGTACTATGGGCCACAGTATCCACTTACCGTCAGGCGTCTGCGTGCTCGTTTATCACCCACATTCTTTAAAAAAATCTGTATTAAAGAATATAATAATTTCAAGGTAACACATAAAATCGTCTAAATAATTACATTACAAACTTCATCCATTATTTTCCACACTTAGGAGTAAATATTATTCATAAAATTTGTATGAGATAACGCTTGAAATATAATCTATTCAATATATAACTATAAGCCATTCGTTAAAAGAAGAAACATTAAAAACCGCTTCAAACGTTTTCGATAATAAGCCGGCTACATAGCTCGAAGAACCGACAACCGATGGAAAAGTAGCAACCTGATTCCGGTAAGCGCAGTGTAAGGTGGCCCCCTACTAGATGGAGTGACGACCTAATAAGATACTCGTATACAGGAAGTCGTTGGATGCAGGTGGCTCAAGAACCTAAAACAACTTATATTTGATACGTTTCTTTTCATTGAATAAGTTCTGATGTGTGTTTTTCTATGTTTTTAACTTTTCTATGTTTACTACGTGTGTCAAATAGCTTTACCTCAATCCCAAAGTTGGGAGACTATTTCTCTTCCATTAATTTTCCGCTACCCAGATGTCTAGAACTAGACATCTGGGTAGCGGAAGATTATTATCAGCCCTAGTTTTTGGCACGTTCTGTAGCCTAAACGGCTTTATGGATTTTACCTTAAAGGTTATCGTTAGTTTCATCGTATTTGTTAAAGTAACTTATCGTACAATATTTAATTGTTACAATATTCAATTTCATATTTTTTAAATGATACCCATACTGAAATAACGTCAAGTTAATAATTTTTTTGTATTAATCTGTTTGTATTAATAATGTAATTAATTAATTATTATTACTACCTGTAATAATTATTCTATAATCAACATTTATGTAATAAAAATAATAATACAATACTTTTAATCATGATAATGAAATAGCTACTTGTACTCATAATTATCATTTTAAATTTATTTATATTCAATTACTAGTGTTTTAAGAAATAAATTTTTATTTAATATTTGCATACCAAAATAATAGAATGTACGGATCTTTTATGTACTCTATCAACACCTTATTTTAAGTACCTACATTAAATGCAAATAAATAAGTATTATATTATTACAAATATTATAAAAATATGTAACCCAAATGCTATAGCGAAATACTATTAACGTAATGCACTATATATTAGTTATTAATTTAAACAATTTAATGGTGTCAATAGTGTCAATGGTCTCTAAGAATTATATTGTAGTAGATTCATGTGCGACCGCGTATTGGTATTGTAAGAACATCGACTACCCCATATCGACCCGTGTGTGTCTTAAGAGATGACAGAGAGAGCCAAACAAGGAGTTGATCAGCAGCGTCGTCCCAAGGACGGCGAAATAATTGAATATTGTAAATATCCCTTCCATGGGGCAGTCTATAAGGGGCCTATTTCATGTTCATTGGCCAATGTTCAGCAGTGGACTTTCCTATACTCTATTCCAATTACGAAGTCCCATTTGACAGATGTCAATAATCAAGTACTAGTAAAGTACCGCTATAGTCGATACTTGACGATATTGATCTTCGATTACTATAACGAACAAATCAAAATCGTATTGACAGAAAAAGGATTAGCATCAAATTAAAATTCATAAAACTGTTTTTTAATTTTAATTAGATAATATTACATAACATTTTTATCAAGATGGAACATATTCATCATCACTAGCCGAAATCGATATTTCATGGTCGGCATCGTCGTCATCGCCCTCATCATCGTCTGTAGAATCCCCTGTATTTATTATAATTTGGTTATCTATGACGGCATCGATATGTATGTCTCTGTCCCAATCAGCGAAAATCAAATTTTTTGTTCGTAAAACCACACTTTCCCAATTCGCGGCAGTAACACTATCACAAGCTTCTTGCAACAATGACAGCATTTTGTTTGCAGTAATTTGCTGGTATTTTTACGAGCCGCATAACCTAAAATAAAGGTTTGCGTGTTAATATAGCAACAGATAAAATGTTAATATAGGTAAAAATAAATTATAAAAAAGATTTGTTTAAATTATTGCCTTTTGCGCCCAAATCAATTCTATGGCATTGTATTGACAATTGTAGGGTGGAAGACGCATTACATTGTGTCCAGCTTCCTTAGCCATTTCTTCCAATTCGTATTTTGGTCTAGCTGGCTTATTTATAGCAATCAAAAGCAGCAGCTCAACTTTTAACATGGACATGTCAGCAACAATATTATTGTCATTCAGCCATTTCACAATATCGGCTTTTTTGCTGCTAGAAGTTGGAGGCTTACTTATTTGTAATGAATGATACGGTGCATTATCCATATTGATCGTCGATGGCTCATTCAAGTTGGTCAATAAGGTACAAAACTATTCCATAAATTTAACAAAATTCATCTCTTCGTGGTATTCCACAGTTTTCTTAGATTTAAACGCCAAGAGGCAGTTCGGAACAAATCTCTTCATGGAACCCGCATGACAAATAATTAAGCGTTCGCCTTTGCCACTAGGTACTTTTGTGGAAGAGTGAGGAGTGTCGTCTGTCCATATCTTGCCGACTGTATGATTAGCGTTTAGCCACGTCTCATCTAAAAATATAACATTATTCCAAACGGCAATGGACTTTGCTGATCTTAGAAAATTAAATCTGGCTAAAGCTATATCTCTACGTTCCATCAAAATCCGCCTTTTATCACATTTTTTATAAGAAAAGCCAACATTTTTTAAAACCCTCCAGAAAGAAGTTCTACTGCCGTGACCCAGTCCAGATTCTCGTAAAGTATTTAACAATTTATCGAGAGTCGGCAATTCATTCCTACTATAGTAGCAATAGATATGGTTTCTAATGGCGTCGTTATCAAAATTGTCGATATGTGTAACTATCGATCTTGTAACTTTTTTCTTAAGTGGCGATTTTAAAACTATTTTACGGATTTTATCGCGTTTATTTTACTATTATTTTTAATTCCCGACGTTTCGGGCGCTTTCCAGCACCCATTCACATCACGGGGGGACTGAGATGACTGACGTCCCGATATTATTGTTAAACCCGGAGTACCTTCAGTTTTTTAATTATTATTTATAGTCCGATCTATGCAAAATGAACTGACTATGTCCTGACTTCTTGCAGTGGTATGCTTGGGTTTAGTTTTAATTTTGTTGATTGTAGGATCCCAAGCAGGTGGTAGTACCCAGCCTAATTCTCTATTGAAATTAGGATGTTTTTTTAATTTCAATGGCCTCACGTATCATCCTTGGTAGGAATCGGTGTTCTTTCGCGAGGATTTGTGGTCTATCAAATCTGATGTAATGGTTGGGGCCGTCTAGGATATGATCGCAAACTGCAGACTTCCCGGAACGTTGATGCTTCACATCAGCTATATGTTCTTTTACACGGGTTCTAATTGATCTTTTCGTTTGTCCTATATATCTGATCTGTGACAGCAAACACCTGGCCGCCGAGCTTCAGCACCTCAAGCAAGTTCTAGGACTACCAAGATGACCTGAATGCAATTTCAAGTTAAACCACAGTGTAAAATAGTGGAATTTAGCACCTGGAATTTATCCGAACAAGTCCTCAGAGCTCTCCCTGTATTTTATACTGACATTGCCTCTAGTGGTCGTAAACGCGATTAATGATCGTGTGGTCCTGGGTTCAAATCCCAGGTCGGGCCAAAATCAGTCATTGGATTTTCCGGCAAGAAATTCTCAGTAGCAGCTCGAAGTCAGGAAGTTGGTGGTCTTTCACTCTAGTGCCTCGAAAAGCACGTAAAGCCGTGGGTCCAGCGCCTGATATCTCTCCGGTCTATGGGAGTGAAGGAATAGAGAGTGCACTTGTGTTTGAGCATACATTTGGGCACTATAATACTGTCTTGCGCAGATGGCTGATCTCCTTTAAGACTGGCTGCCGTGACACTATTAGTTATAGTTATTTTATTATTGTTCATTTAACAATTCTCTATAATATTCATCAACAGCACTTGGAAAACAAAAACACAACAGCCGCTAAATCATGTGCAAATTTAGTACCTAATTGAAACTATCAACAAAATATTGATTCAATCTCGTTCATTTACATTTGCGACAGTAGGTCCATGGGTTGGATTAACTGGGATATTATTCCGAATTGCTTTGACATAGGAAATAAATAAATGAGTTAAAAAAGAAGAGTTTTTTAAATTATTTTTCTTTACATTTTTCAGTTAAGTTAAATGAGGACCAATTCTTTATACCGCACAAGTCTTTTCAAAATATTGTTTTGCTTACTTGAATTCAAATATATTGACTACTCCCTGTCATCGGTCTAGATATTTTGCATCTAAAGTGAACTTCTGAGTTATACTGCAATCTATAAAAAGTCATTAAATGAATTTGTCACATTTTTATTAAACTAAATTTTCTTAATTTAGAGTCGACCTGATAGTGAATTGGTTACACCAGCCCATGGTCGTCTGCAAGCAGGTTGAAATAAAACAGATTATTAAAGCTTGTGCTTAGTCATTTTTTTATTAGATAAAGGTGACTAACAAGCGAACAGTCCACCTAATGCTAAGTGCTTGCTGCGGGCCACAGACATGTACATCAGTCCTCGATCACGAATCAAACTGCAGATGCTTTGTCACCCGTGAAGACCAAGATGGAATGCCTCTATTCCAGTAAAAAGGGTCTCCGGATCTTTACACCCACCATACGAAACACAGCATCTTTAAGGTACGATTTTACGCTGGTGTTCTGTGAGAGCGTGGTCCTTCCCTGGTCGAGACGACCCATATATGCTACAACTATATTTACTACAAATAAAGCTGCAGCATGGCTCTACTGTGTATAAAAATAGTTAAAAGAAATCAAACGTAGAAAAATTTAAAAGCAAACAAAGAACGAAGAAACAATTACCAAGCGAGCTTCCTTTATATTTTTGTATTAAGTATTTTAAACGATTTTGTTAAAATAAGTAATTTGAAAGAAGGACTCCCCATGTTTTTGAGAGAAAATATTAACTTGCGCACAGAATACGTAATATTGTATTATTGCAGGTCCTAGAATTAAAACTGTAAAGAATTTTAAGATGTTGTATTGTTTTAAATAAAATATTAAATAAAATGAGTACGTTAATATTTCACTATCGATATATTAATATAGTGTTTTTCAACATTTTTGTTAGCAAACGAAATTTAAGAATTCAAATTTCATTTGTTACTTTTCTTTCACGTTAAAAAGTAAAAAAGGCAATAAAAAAGACAATTTTAAACAAGCTGGGATATTTATAACAGTAGATTCTTCTTTATCGGCCCGTAAAAGCCTTCAGCTGTACTCGAGCCCCTCCGAGAGAGTTTCGATAAGAGAGAACTTGAGCCACACTTGTCAGGCGGAATAGCGATCGCAATACCAGTTGTTTTGGATCTCTGCCGTTACTCGTCGTCGCCCATCTGAGTGATGTTCGTCTGGCCTTCTGTTACTGTTTGAACGTTTGACGTTCACTTTATTGCGCGTTATTTAGAGGCTAATATTTTAAAAAAATGTCTGGGTCTTGGTTAGGTTTATCCAAGTTTGAAACGTAGAAGAAGCACGCTTCAGCTATATTTTGATTGTAGCACCAGTCAATCGGGTTAGGACCACGATCTCACAAAATACCAGCGTAAAATAGCAGGTTAACGCTGCAGTGATTCGTATGTTTAGAATAGAATAGAATCACTTTTATTCAATATAGATTACATGTAATTCTTATTGAAATTAATTTTTTACGTTAGTGTAGCGAATCGGAGACCGTGTATACTGGAAAGAGGCATTCCATCTTAGTCCTCAGGAGTGACAACGCATCTACATTTTGATTCTTAATCGAGTTTAAATGTAAATGTCTATGGGCTACGGTATCCACTTACCGTCAAGTGAAATGTGTTCTTGTTTGTCACCCTAATTATAAGAATGAAAATTCTGGATTAATATGAGACTTGGTCACGTTTGTTTCATAAATCCCGACAATTATAAAATTTGTAAATTGAGACTGTCAAGTGGACGCAGAAGGCCATTCAATAGTATTAATATAATATAATAGTAGTAATAGAAATTTGAAGTGTTAATTATATATATATATATATATATATATATATATATATATATATATATATATATATATATATATATATATATATATTGTGTAACATAATATGTGTATGTACAGCAGTATGTATGACCATAATATTGTACTGTATGTCTGCGGCGTTAGATACTATTCCATATCACCGTAAGAGGCTACAGATGTTAAAGAAATATAAGATGGGTAGTGTCATCTTCTTAATAGAAACCTAAAAAAGTATAAAAAGCTGCGGTTGCCAGTCTGTGTGCAAAACGTGGCTATTATAATAAAATCCCCGCTATAAGGTAATCAATAGGGGAGGAATCCTTTCAGCAGTAGACTTTTAATAGACTGTAAGTAATGAGAAAAATAATACATAAATGGTTGAGACATTTCCTTTGTAATAATTTATGTAGACATAGCTTGCCTGGCAGACGTTGTTCTGCTTTTTTTGATGACCCTTTGTCTTGTACTATTAAAATCCTTAAATTCGCAAAAAAAATTGTGAGTCACTCATTGGCAAAAAAAATATCTTATCTCTCAAGTTGGACCAAACTGCACACGGTATGCAAATTTGATTAAAATCGGTTAAGTAGTTTAGGAGTCCATCGCGGACAAACAACGTGACACGTGATTTATATATATTAAGATGTTACAAGATTAACTTGATTAAAGCGATGCAATTGGGGAACGATGTAATTGGGTCGTTAAATACGAGCTGTTTCGTTAGCAAGCGCTAGCAGTATTGAAATAAATGAAAATATTTCTCAGTAGCTTTTTTATTTCAATATAATTTTGAGGAATATCACAATCGCAATGTCGTTTATATTAAAAGCTCTATGTCCTATTTACCACTATTAATGGTGGAAGGTTTACCCAAAATTTACACGGAATCACCCTTAAAATATAACCTATTTAATAAAAAAAACATCAAAATCGGTTCACATTTGTCGAAGATATCACGACATGAAACAATACAATCGAATTTAACATCTGCTCTTTTAGTAAGTCGCTTATAAACACCTTTATAATTTAGTTATTGATTGTGTTTTATTTTTTCCATCAGCTCCATCTGTGACTTCATTAATTTTGACTTCAAATAATTTCATAAATAAAAACTCAAGATCAAAAGGTTGTGTTGTTGTTTCTGAAGTTTATTTATATCTGATTTTTATATCTGGTTTTTATATCTGATATTATTTTCCATAAAACAGAAACATCAAAATGTTTTAGTTTATAGACAATAAGTACTTATTCTGCAAGAATAACTTACATACTTATCAATAACATTCATTTCCATATTTATAACTTTCGATGTCTGATTAACTTATATGTAGTGAACAAAAAATCTTAATGAAGAATCATAAATGAGTCAACATTATCATCATCGTTATTACATTATCGCCCTTCGCAAGCTCAATGCTGAGTTAGGAATGCCACAAACAAGCAAAAATTCCAGTCATAAAGCCACAGGTAGCCGTGTTCATCGACTTTCTGGATGTCTTATTAGGTTGTCAATCTA
This sequence comes from Parnassius apollo, assembly GCA_907164705.1. Lineage (NCBI taxonomy): Eukaryota > Metazoa > Arthropoda > Insecta > Lepidoptera > Papilionidae > Parnassius > Parnassius apollo. The sequence continues at coordinate 396,114 of CAJQZP010001281.1, forward strand.
TCTAGTAGAAGTCCGCCCTACACTTTGCTTACCAGTACGAGGCTACCACTCGAGAACAGTCCTCCCCCATCGGTTGATAGTTCTTCGAGCTACATGGTCAGCCCTTGCCTTCTTTACTGATCCGTAGGGCTATGTCAGTTTTATTGGTTGGACTATCTCAGTGGTTCTTCAGCGATTATCCAGTAAATTTGTTTTTGCGTTACCTCGTTTTCATTTCAATACTTATAGTATATTCTGGTTCTATTCTACGAGTCGGTATTTCTATTTCTATTCAAGAATTGGAGACACAATACATTTATCATAGAATAGGTTCACTTTTTCTAGCTGAAAACGAACAGCATAAATTTTTACAAGTATATTTTATGGGTGACGAAGAAATTGAGGTAGACCGTCGCTGCCAATTTATCCAGGGAGTTGAGAGAGACACAGTGTTCAAAATTCAAAGATTCTTGCATGAACGTAACATTTTAGTCAAAACATTTAAAACTGCACCAGCACCACTGCACCATTAAGCTACTATTTTACGCTGGTGTTGTGTGAGAGCGCGGTCCTTCTCCGGTCGAGCCAACCCATTCGTGCTACAACTATACCACTAATACAATTGCAGCAAGGGTCTACCACGTCATTATGTCATACGTCATATGTATCATTTTTTTCGATAACTTGTTCCCACCACTGCCTACAAGATAGCAATATTTGGTATTATTTATACCGTTTCAGTAGAAAACTTGGGATTTTAAATCAAAAAAAATGCGACGTGGTTATTATGATGAAAGATAGATCAGGTGGCCGGTACTGGTGGGGCCTCAGCATTCCGTGGTCTTACCAATAGGTGACGAAGGTGCCATGAGGAATTAGTCTTGACGATTCCAACATAAACCGTCCTCGTCCCAGCGTGAAGGGTATGCGAAGACATTTCCCACGTAAAAAAAAAGTAACCAGCCTTCATATATATATTTAAAGTTAAACTGATATAAATCCATACCAAGAATTTGACCACAAAACATTAGCATACACTTTGAACAATATTCAATTTCCCTTCATTTTAATTTATCGCAGTTAAAACTCAAAAGCTAAATCTCTGCAATACAATACTGTAGCTTTTACACGTAATCTTCGCTTTATCCTTCCACAGTCTGTTTGATACACAAACATACTTCCTATTGCGGCAGGAAGAATTGGTTGTATAAAAACTAGTATAATACGCTAAAAGCCTATTTGTTTTCAAGTTATAACAAATTAAATTATGAATTAAAATTCAGTTACAACCTAAAATATTATCCATGCAGTGACAGAATAGTAGAATCCACTACCACATATCCTAATTTTTAGTTATCTTTATATGAAATATTACGGCGTGTACCCACTTTACCACTTAATGTATGCAACCTTATTTATTATAAGAATGGTCAGATACAACGAACTTGCGGTTAAAGGAGAACTTACGCTGGTAGTCTGTGATAGCGTTGTCCTACCCCGGTCAATCCGACCAATTCTTTCTACAACTAATATAGCTATGAATATGCTATAGAACATGTCCCGGACCGATATCTAAGGAGCGGTAAAAACTGCTTCCCGTACTGTGGGGAAAGAAAAAATGCTTAAAACTTAATGCTCTGAAATGGGCTCTCTGCACTCTTAATCTGATAGCCAATGAAATAGAGTTATTTTCTTGTCCCCTGAGTGAGTTCGCAAAGCTAACACTATACGTAATCTGTAATGTACCTAATTTAAAATTATAAATACTTAAAAGAATAGTTACACTATTGTGCTAGGATTACTTGTAAAGATAAGTGTAAGTATAGAAAATAATAAATTAATAAATCATCCCGTGTAAAAAACGACATAGAGAAACTAAAGCAGAAAATTGGCAGCAGCATTTTTCTGATAACAACTCAATAATATAAAATCTACGGTTGTCAACGTGCATAGTGCATACTGAGCGTGGCTATTTTGGCAAACATCCCGCCTATAAGACTATCTATGAGGAGGACTTATGTTACTAGACTATGAAAGTCTGTTATACTGATCACGATGATTAACCTACAATAATTTAAAAAAGTCTAAATTTATTTAAATGAAATATAATAAATCAATACACATGCATGCACGTGTAATTATAAATATATATTAACATTTTCTATAAGCATTTCACACATCGGAACGCTATAACATCGATTGGGACTCGAACGGTTTGGGACTCGAACGGTTCCTCATCATTTGGTCCTTTCTCATTCATTTTGTTAGACATTTCATTATAAAGGATCCTGATTATTTTTAAAAGCATATATTTTAAAATTTTTAAATGATTTTTTAACAATATTTATGTGTTATTCGGTTGTTTGCAAAAACAAAATAAAAATATGTGGCGGCGCTGTCGTCGCGCCGCAAGCGAAACACACCGAAGCCTAAATCACGCTATCAACATTCCGAATCATAAACAGTATATGTAGAACATCTCCGAACTATCACACGGAGCGTTGGCCGCTCCCCGGGCAGAACACGATGTCCGGCGGGAGATCTCCCCTTTTCCTTCCACGGCCACAGTGGTGACCCCGACGTGATTTGTGAACACACAACCAACAACCCTCGGAAACTACAAGCTTCATAATCGTCATAGAATACCCGACCCATTCGCTCCCGAGCGGATATCGTCTGCAGTCTTCATATCCTGCAAGCCATCTAGCTTCAAAAGGTAGTAATAATAATAATAATAATAATAATAAGGCGTAGGGAAGTGACGACCCCATCGCCCGCTGATATAACGGTTATGTGACAAAACCGCTACGTCGGCGCAGTCAGTCAGCACCTTGCCAAGAGGTGTTAGTGCCGTGCCTCGGCAAAAATTGAAGGTGCCAAGGCCCGCTTGTGCACATGACCTAACCATGAAACGGCGCCGGGTCTGGGCGTCTCCCGCTAAATGACGCCCTAAAATGGATGATGGAATCAAATGGAACGCGCAAAGGGCCGCTGCTTGGAGGTCGCCAGGGCGCGTCTGGAGCTGGCGCTGGACGCGACAGCATGCGAACCGCCAGCCGAGCGCGAGGTGCTGCACGACCACCCAGCAGCTCCTCGCATCCATCATCCCCACCAGCTGGCTTGGTGTCGGCAGGGTCTTCGCGGGCTCAGCAATCGGCACCCGCCACTGGTGGAGTACGCCGCATGCGTTGGACAACCCAAATGAACAGCAACGCATTGCGGGCGTATTTTAGGGCGAAAGGGGGAGAAACTGGAGGTTTTGCGTATCGGGCAAGGATGCATCGACTTTTTGCTGAGCTGGAGCCATCTGTAACCGTCACCGAGCAAAACCTGGCAGACCGAGTTCGGTATATCTTGCGCTCAAATACATTTGATGTCACCGAACTCGAACGGCTACGACGTGAGGCTGTTCCTTCATCGGGTGAAAATGCTGCGGCTGAGGATGCGGCGCCACAACTTGCTGAGCAAACGGCAAATGTGGATGCCGCCGTGAATACGCCGGTTGTGGTTGATTCAAACGATGATGGAACAGTCGCCCAGGAACTGGAACTAGAGCAAATGAGGAGTACATTGGAAGAGGCGATTGTGGAAACGCGCAGTACGACTCTCGAAAATCGACCGCGACTTCCCCCGCTTAGCCCTAAGCAAGCGGAATCGGGCTGTCGTGAGGGCTCTGAACCCAATGCTGGTTACCTATTTGGAAGCCAGCCGGGACCTTTGCGATACGGACTCAATTCTTTTTGGCGCCGCACTGGCAGTCTGCCGTATTATAGGTGCCAAACTTTCCACGGCTGGACGCGCTACTGGACAAAGTAGTGCTATCCCAGCCTGGAGAATAAGAATTGAAGAACGTATCGCAAAGGCTAGGGCCCTCATCGGCAGACTGATATGCTTCAGGTCAGGCAATACCAGGCCAAGGATTGTGCGCACCGTCAGGATGGCGTTTGCTGGGACAAATGTTAGTTTGTCCCAGCCGGATATAATGCAAAAACTGACGGAGCGCATAGACGACCTGAAGCAAAGAATAGCTGCTGGGGAAAGCGGATTCGGCGATATACCGAGAGGTCGACACGGTTCAACCAGAATCGTCTCTTCCAGAGTGATCAGAAGAGGCTCTATTAATCATTGGAGCGACCAATAGTAAGTGGAATGGGCCCAGCACCAAATCAAGCCGATACGGTCGCATTCTGGCGCAGCCTGTGGTCAGAGCCCGTAAACCACAACGAGGGCCCTTGGACGGAAGTTGTGGCGAGTCAGTGTGCGAGTATTACGCCCATGGACCCCGTCATCATAACGCCGGATGACGTAGCTGAGGCGGTCCGTAGGGCCCCGAACTGGAAAAGTCCGGGGCTTGACGGGCTGCATCACTACTGGCTGAAGGGGTTCATGGTGTGTCACTCTGTGCTCGCCCGACAGTTTCAAGAGGCTCTCAACCAGAAGTCGCTCCCAAGCCTCTTCACTACTGGGATCACTCATTTGGTTCCTAAAGATCAGGGTGCCACAGACCCGAGCAAATACCGCCCCATCACGTGTCTACCGACCATATACAAGACACTAACATCCATTTTGAGCACAAGAATCGCTCGTCACCTGGACTTAAATCAGGTGATGTCGCGCGCTCAAAATGGATGTCGGGGCGGCGGTCGTGGAACCAAGGAACCACTCCTCATTGACGCGGTCATTGGCAAAGTGGTGAAACGCAACCGTCGGAACTTCTCCGCCGCCTGGATAGATTACAGAAAGGCATTTGACTTCGGTGCCCCATACATGGCTAAAGAGGGTCCTCGAGCTGTACAAGATTGACTGTACAGTTCGAGACTTCCTCGAGCAGTGTATGGGGCAGTGGAGTACGATCCTCTGTCATCTAGGCGAGCGGATGACGGCTGCGGAAAGCCGCATAAGGATAAGAAGGGGTATATTCCAGGGCGACTGTCTGAGTCCAATCTGGTTCTGCCTCTCTTTGAACCCTCTCAGTACTTTACTGGAGGGCTCCGGGAGGGGATTTCAGCTTCGGAAAGGTGGTACAAAAGTGACCCACCTTTTCTATATTGATGACCTCAAATTATTCGCCTCCAGTCGCTCCCATCTTATGGAATTGCTAAACATCACGTGTGAATTTAGCAATTCTATTAGAATGGAGCTGGGGACGAATAAGTGTGCGGTCCTTCATGTTGAAAGGGGAAGGGTTGCTAACTCTGAGGGCATAGACTTATCTATGCCCGTCAACTTAAGAACCCTTTCCGAGGCTGAAACATACCGATACCTGGGTATGTCACAGAACATCGGTATCGATGAGGCTGGTATGAAACAGTCAGTTTGCGACGTGTTTTATGCACGCTTGACCAAAGTGCTTAACAGCCTTTTGTCCGGTGTGAATAAGGCACACGCATATAACGGTTGGGTCATGCCTGTCCTCATGTATACCTTTGGCATACTCAGGTGGACTCAGACTGAACTTAACGCCCTGGATAGAAAAGTCCGCACTACCATGACATCCCATAGGATGCATCATCCGAGATCGTCGGTAATGAGGCTGTACTTGCCGCGGAAGCATGGTGGTCGTGGCTTCTTGGGCGCGCTCACCATGCATAATCGCGAAGTGTGCAGCCTCCGTGATTACTTCCTTGCGAGATCGGATGACCCATTCTATAAGGACGTCATTTCTTGTGATAAAGGACTTACCCCTCTATCCTTAGCCAACGAGCAATGGCAAGACCCGGCAGTGCAGAGCATTTCCGACCGGGAGACCGTATGGAAAGAGAAGGAGCTCCACGATAGGTTCTACAAGGCTCTACATGAGCCTTTCGTAGACACAGTAGCCTCCCCTCCACTGGCTACGCTTTGGTGATCTCTTCGGGGAAACCGAGGGTTTTGTCTGTGCAATACAGGATCAGGTTATTAAGACCAACAACTATCGGAGATACATCCTAAAGGATGGCACCGTCGACATCTGTCGAGCTTGTCGCCATCCCGGTGAGTCACTTAGGCATGTTATCTCCGGTTGTTCGGCGCTTTCTAACTCTGAATACTTGCACAGGCACAACCTAGTAGCCAGAATTCTACACCAGGAGCTCGCTCTGAAATACGGTCTCGTGGATCGGAAATTGCCGTATTACAAGTACTTGCCGGAAGCCGTGCTCGAAAATGATCGCGCCAGGCTCTACTGGGACCGGACCATCATCACAGACAGGACTATTCTAGCGAATAAGCCTGATATTGTGCTGATGGACCGGGCACAGTCAAGGATATTTTTGGTCGACATTACCATTCCGTATGACGAGAACCTCGTGAAATCCGAAACAGACAAGCAAACAAAATATCTGGACCTGGCTCACGAGGTGACCGCCTGGGGTGGTCTGCCGACCGAAATTATTCCTGTAGTCGTCTCTGCAAACGGGCTAATCCCAGTCAGCCTCTCGGGTCATCTGAGGCGGCTGGGACTACGTGGCGGACCGCTCCAGGTTCAAATGCAGAAGGCGGTGCTCCTCGATACCGCCCGCATCGTCCGCCGGTTTCTTTCCCTTTCCCCCTAACCCTCGGCCGTTTGGTCTCCCCTGCCGAGGGCCTCCATCTGGTTGGGCTTTTACTTATTTATGTACTTTTATATTTATTTTATGTTATTGATATTTATGTATATTTATCTTTTCATTTTCATTTATAATTATATATTTATAGAACCCAACCAGATGAGAAAACTATATAGATACCCCACAATAATAATAATTACGCTACACCAATGGAGCGTGAGCGCAAATCTTATTTCCGTTAATAAGCAAGAGCGGGGCTATGTCACAGCGGGCAATCTATTCGCTAATTACTCACGTAGCAGTGTTCACGGAGATAAATTGTTATGTTGCTCTTCTTACGCTGTTAACTTAGGATATTTTATGCGCGCCTAGTATTCGTATGTTTATCTTAGTGTTATTTAAATTAATAATTACTAATATTTTAAGCAACAAGGTTCACTATAAACACGTCTGTACAGTACAGTGGTCCGGAGGGAAGAATATATGCTAGATCCCTCAGCCAAGACCTTTTCACTGCAGCTATAGGAACAACACTTGCGGATCATCAGTGATGCTTGCATGCGTCTGGTCGTATGCACAGGCTGTGCCAAAATTTAAGATATGCATCAATAATACTAATCTCATTACATTATTAAATGATATTAATTGAGAAAAAACAAATGATATGACATGCCCCTTAGCAATATATAAATTTATAAATAGTAGTTTTACAAAATACTATGAAAAATCTAAATTTCAAATCAAAATACAACCTAATATAAAACGAATAACGAACAATTGAACAAATAAAAAAAATATAAATGCATGTACACAAAGGGATATATTATTTACACGGTGGATTAAGGATACCGGCAATATGATTTTAAAGAAAGAATTAAATAAATCAAGAAATTATGCTAATATATTAATAAGTAATACCAAAAACAATAAATTAAGAGCTGAAATTAAAAACAGTAAAAATAACCCTAGACACTTGTGGCAAATACTAAATAAAATAACAGGTAGAATTAAATCATGTATTGATGAAACGTTAATAAAGGCATTTAAAGATAACAACACAACTGATACAGACATTGAAAATTCTACCACATTTGAAAATAGTGTACATAAAATAATTCGCGATTACCCCAAACAGTTGCTCGATGTATCAGCCTACAGAAAGTCAGCTGAATTATCTATGAGATTTAAGGTGGCGGATTCCGACTCTGTAGAAAAAATTATTCATGCATTAAGTAGTTACAAAGCACCTGGTTATGATGGCATTAGAGCCATAGACATAAAAAATATCTGCAAAAAAATTAATATAGCCATTGCTAATCTCATTATTGCAAGTATTAAGAGGGGTACCTATCCCAATGAATTAAAAATCGGTATTGTTAGACCGATATACAAAAAAGGTGGATCATCAGATTACGACTATAGGCTAATAACTATTCTACCCACAATTGATAAAATTTTTGAAAAATATATTTGTAAGCAAATTTATGAATTTTATGGCAACAACAAATTATTACAAGAAAAACAATATGGATTTCAACCTCATAAAAATACATCACAACTCTTAACATCATTTACTAATAGTATACACAAACATCTAAACGAAAAAAAAACACATATTTGTAGTATTTATTGACTACAGCAAAGCCTTTGACACACTCAGGCATAATAAGCTTATAAAGAGCTTGCATTATAGTGGGATTAGAGGACCCTTATTGGATTGGTGCAAGGATTACCTGGCAAACATAAGGTTTGTTGTAAAAGTAAAAGATGCACTAAGCAAAACTGCAAATGTAACTGTGGACACGGCTCAAGGATCAGTATTGGGCCCATTACACTACCTCACATATGTTAATAACCTAATAAATGCATTGAAATATTGTGAAATATATCAATACGCAGATGACACATGTTTATTCATAGCTAGGAAAAATATCTATCACACCATGAGTCAACTGCAAGATGACTTTAACATGTTAACCAAATGGTCGCATGATATGGGCCTGGTAATTAATTTTGATAAAACTAAAGTTATGTACATCAGTAGTATCAAAAACAGAAGCGACGAGATACTCAAACTAATAGCTCATAGCCACCAATGCTTACACACTAAAAGCGTACATTGTAGCTGTGTCACGATTGATGTAGTGGAACAACATACTTACCTTGGGCTTATAACCGATAGCCACCTTAGCTGGAAAGGGCATATTGACCATATATGCAAGAGACTTCAAGGAATTCTGGCCAAATTCAGATTAATAAAATACAAAATACCATACGATATAAGAATACAATTATATATCTCATTCGCAGAATCTATAAAATCGTATGGTCTTTCTAGCTATGGTAGGACCTATAAAACACACCTAGACCGAATTTACACCTTACAACTCTGTATTTTAAAAACTCTGGTACCAAAAAGTTAACAAACAAATTTAAAGACCAAAAACATAATATTTTTGAATTCTGTAAAATATTACCTGTACATAATAAAGTAAAGTATATATTACTTATTGAAAATTACTTTAATAAAAATATACAAATTCCAATACAATATAATTTTAACACACAGACAGTCAAAGAAACCTACCTTAGCATTACCAAAATACATAACATAAATCTATATGGAAAACGAACATTAGAATACGTGATTCCCGATATCATAAACAAACGGTTCAATAATGTTGACCGACTTTTAATTCATTGGGATAGGTACCCTTCTTAATACTTGCATTAATGAGATTAGCAATGGCTATATTAATTTTTTGCAGATATTTTTTATGTCTTTGGCTCTTATCGGCCTTGGAGATGTTTTTCTGAGCCTTGCCAGACTTCTTAGCGGCATTGCCACTGATTTTCGGCGGCATCTTGGATAATATTCAATATTATACATGTACACTGTGAACTGTCAACGCAGAATGTAATGTGTGAAAATGAAAAAAACCGCTTATATTCACTCTTTGGTAACTCTACTAGGTGGGGGTCTAACGAGCGTGCAGAACGTAGATCAACCAATCAGCAATTGGTTCGCTTCGCCTGTAAGGGGAAGGGGCAGGGGAAGAGGGACGGACGGACGGACGTAGCGGGGCTTAACAAGAACATTGTTTTTTTTAAACAATACCTAAATTGCTTTATAATACTTTTATATGAAACAAACAATAAAATTCATAAAAACCTCATTATTATTTTAATGCATGATTATTAATTATCCCTGATGTTTTATAAGTAAATATTTATTATTACATCTATTAACCAAAGGCATTGGTGAAGTTTAGTTAGGCATCTAATCCAAAAATAGAATGCCGTCTATTAAATTATATTTGAGCGGTATTTATAAGAAGGCTGCAAGCTCCCGTTACTTCGTCGTCGTCGTCGTCTACTTACCATTAGAAAATAATAAGAATAAAAATAAGAGCATACGAAAAGGAAAAAGATATAGGATAGGAGGAGAACTAAGCCTTTAAAGAACGTTCACATTCTAAGAGAATGAATATATAAATTATCGATCGTATTTGTGGACCTCAAAAGGGCCTTTTAATCAGGTACCAACCACAAACCGTAGATATCAATAGAGTAATAGAGAACAGTTGATGGACGGCGAATGCACCATTATACCAAGTGTGTAAAACAGAACATTACCGACAACGTCGACGCATTCTCTCATCTAATGATCAACCAACCGTTTACCTTGGGCCTAGTAGTGTGGTAACTAGGGTCAGTCTTCTAACTCAGTCTTCTTGAGCAGAAGAACCGCCTGAATGTTGGGTAGTACACCGCCCTGGGCGATCGTCACTCCGAAGAGGAGTTTGTTCAACTCTTCGTCGTTCCGGATGGCGAGCTGAAGATGCCTCAGTATGATTCTGGTCTTCTTATTGTCCCGAGCAGCGTTACTGGCCAACTCGAGAACTTCAGCGGCTAGGTACTCCATGACCGCGGCCAGGTTTTATAGGTCCTACCATAGCTAGAAAGACCATACGATATTATAGATTCTGCTAATGAGATATATAATTGTATTCTTATATCGTATGGTATTTTGTATTTTATTAATGAGGATTTGGCCAGAATTCCTTGAAGTCTGTTGCATATATGGTCAATATGCCCTTTCCAGCTAAGATGACTATCGATTATAAGCCCAAGGTAAATATGTTGTTCCACTACATCAATCGTGACACAGCTACAATGTACGCTTTTAATGTGTAAGCATTGGTGGCTATGAGCTATTAGTTTGAGCATTAATGAGATTAGCAATGGCTATATAAATTTTTTTGCAGATATTTTTTATGTCTATGGCTCTAATGCCATCATAACCAGGTGCTTTGTAACTACTTAATGCATGAATATTTTTTTCTACAGAGTCGGAATCCGCCACCTTAAATCTCATAGATAATTCAGCTGACTTTCTGTAGGCTGATTCATCAAGCAACTGTTTGGGGCAATCGGGAATTATTTTATGTACACTATTTTCAAATGTGGTAGCAAATGAATTTGCAATCTCCGCATCAGTTGTGTTGTTATCTTTAAATGCCTTTATTAACATTTCATCTATACATGATTTAATTCTACCTGTTATTTTATTTAGTATTTGCCACAAGTGTCTAGGGTTATTTTTACTGTTTTTAATTTCAGCTCTTAATTTATTGTTTTTGGTATTATTTATTAATATTTATATAAAGAATTTATTTAATTCTTTCTTTAAAATCATATTGCCGGTATCCTTAATCCACCGTGTAAATAATATATCCCTTTGTGTACATGCATTTATATTTTTTTATTTGTTCAATTGTTCGTTATTCGTTTTATATTAGGTTGTATTTTGATTTGAAATTTAGATTTTTCATAGTATTTTGTAAAACTACTATTTATAAATTTATATATTGCTAAAGGGCATGTCATATCATTTGTTTTTTCCCAATTAATATCATTTAATGATGTCATGAGATTCGTATTATTGATGCATATCTTAAATTTTGGCACAGCCTGTACATACGACCAGACGCATGCAAGCATCATTGATGATCCGCCAGTGTTGTTCCTATAGCTGCAGTGAAAAGGTCTTGGCTGAGGGATCTAGCATATATGTGATCTATACATGATTTGCTCAGTATTCCATTGGATAATTCTATTCTTGTATATTCTGTGATCCCACATACAAGACCCAAGCTATGCAGTGAGTTATTGTACCTATGCTTAACTGGAGTGTCCGATTTTAGGTCAATGTTAATATCACCCAGTAAATACAAATCATTGTTGCTGCAGTGACTCTTAAGTGTGTTAAATAGCTCGTCAATAAAAAGATTTTTACTCATACTAGCAGGGCGGTACACTGCGCAAATATCTGCTGTGTAACTGGTCGGAGTGGTGACTGTGCATATGAGACTTTCACAAAATTTTGTTTTATATTTTTGAGTTCTATATTTATGTTTATTGCTAATGTAGTTGATAATGCCACCACCTCGTCGTGTTACCCGTAGGTCCGTTAACATTTGATATCCATAGATATGATATAAACTACTTCTTTTTTAGTTTTAGTTTTAGTTTTTATTTTTCTGAGATATTTGCCTCTGTTACTATTATTACATCTAAGCATTGTGAGCAACTAAATATACATTGTTCTAGATAGGAGAAGTTTTTTTTATGGTGGAACGTATATTATTATGCATACATAATAGGTTAATATTTTGATTTTTAGTTAGATAATTACAAAATCGATTTGCGTTACAGTTTAAGAACTATTTAATTTCGTAGTCGATAGGTTCCATACCTTTTTTTTATTTGTAACAAATAGGTTATCAGAGATCAAGACAGTAAGAATATATGAAGAACAATATAAAATAAAAACAAAATATATGTAAAAATTTATGTACAAAAAATATTAATTCCTAAATAAGATGGAGGATTTCATAGCTTATTATTAGCTAGGAATTTATGTCATCCAAGTTTCTTAGAATGAAAACTTTACCTTTGTCTTCTTTGCTTGCCTTAATTACTCCCTTTTTGAACCAGACGTATTTGTAGTTTTGCTTAATTTTTAGCTCTTGTTTTGCGTGCCAGAAAACCTTCTTATTGTGTTGTGTCATTTTTTCCCTCATATAAACGGAATTGCTGTTCTTATTTTCTCTTGGATGAATGTCTGCTACCGTAATCCTAGTACTTTTTGCGGCTGCCATCCATGTATCCAATACACTTTCCTCTTTTAGCTCCACATGTATATTTATATTTCCATTCTGATCGTTTTTTCCTTTTAATCGGTATGCTTTTGTAAAGCTTAAGCTTAAGCTTAGCTTTTGATTTTGAAGTTTATTTTTGAACATGCCATTCGATAGTGAGCTGTCAATGCCTATTGGGCAAAAACCAAATGCCTCGTTAGAATGATTCTGTCTCCAATTCTCGAATAGAAATAGAAATACCGAGTCGTAGAATAGAACCAGAATATACTATCAGTATTGAAATGAAAACGAGGTGACGCGTTGGCAGTACTTACAAAAGGGTGGAGAGCACATCGGGTCACTGAGTACGGAATCTATGTCACTATAGCGTCGTCGACATTTAATACAATTTTTATTTTTATTTTGTTTTTGCAAACAACCGAATAACACATAAATATTGTTAAAAAATCATCATAAAATTTTAAAAAATATGCTTTTAAAAATAATCAGGATCCTTTATACATAAAATTTCTAACAAAATGAATGAGAAAGGCGTTTAACCGTCGCAGATTATGTGGGCAGTCCCGTAATTATAATTGTAGGCCTCCGGTGTAATAATTAATGGGATAGTCCCGCAAAAAGTTTAATGGGTCTCACATGTCCCACATTTGTTACAAAATCTTGCCTCATACCGGGTTCTTTTTTATTTTGTTGACATTGTGTTGACATTGGAAAAATGGTTACTAAAATTCAAAAAGGTTATGTAAACTGCTTGTTGAATTTAATTATATTCCTGTGAAAACTAAAACAAATTTACTGGATAATCGCTGAAGAACCGTTCGAGTCCCAAACCGTTCGAGTCCCAATCGGTGTTATAGCGTTCCTATGTGTGAAATGCTTATAGAAAATGTTAATATACAATTATAATTACACGTGTTTGCATGTATTTTGATTTATTATATTTCATTTAAATAAATTTAGACTTTTTTAAATTATTGTAGGTTAATCATCGCGATCATTATAACAGCCTTTCATAGTCCGGTAACATAAGTCCTCCTCATAGATAGCCTTATAGGAGGGATATTTGCCAAAATAGCCACGCTCGGTATGCACTATGCACGTTCACAACCGTAGATTTTATATTATTGAGTTGTTATCAGAAAAATGCTGCAGCCAATTTTCTGCTTTAGTTTCCCTCTGTCGTTTTTTACACGGAATGATTTATTAATTTATTATTTTCTATACTTACACTTATCTTTACAAGTAATCCTAGCACAATAGTGTAACTATTCTTTTAAGTATTTATAATTTTAAATTAGGTACATTACAGATTACGTATAGTGTTAGCTTTGTGAACTCACTCAGGGGACAAGAAAATAACTCTATTTCATTGGCTATCAGATTAAGAGTGCAGAGAGCCCATTTCAGAGCATTAAGTTTTAAGCATTTTTTCTTTCCCTACAGCACGGGAAGCAGTTTTTACCGCTCCTTACATATCGGTCCGGGACATATTCAATTATTTTAGTACGAGTAGGTATATCAGAATTAACGTTGCAGCTGTATTAGTTGTAGAAAGAATTGGTCAGATTGACCGGGGTAGGACAACGCTGTCACAGACTACCAGCGTAAGTTCTCCTTTAACCCCAAGTTCATTGTATCTGACCATTCTTATAATAAATAAGGTTGGATACATTAAGTGGTAAAGTGGGTACACGCCGTAATGTTTCATATAAAGATAACTCAAAATTAGGATATGTGGTAGTGGATCCTACTATGCTGTCACTACATGGATAATATTTTAGGTTGTAACTGAATTTTACTTCATAATTTATTTTGTTATAACTCGAAAACAAATAGGCTTTTAGTGTCTTATACTAGTTTTTATACAACCAATTCTTCCTGCCGCAATAGGAAGTATGTTTGTGTATCAAAAAGACTGTGGAAGGATAAAGCGAAGATTACGTGTAAAAGCTGCAGTATTGTATTGCAGAGATTTAGCTTTTGAGTTTTAACTGCGATAAATTAAAATGAAGGGAAATTGAATATCGTTCAAATTGTATGCTAATGTTTTGTGGTCATATTCTTGGTATTGATTTATATCAGTTTAACTTTAAATATAAATATGAAGGCTGGTTACTTTTTTACGTGGGAAATGTCAAGACTAATTCCTCATGGCACCTTCGTCACCTACTGGTAAGACCACGGAATGCTGAGGCCCCACCAGTGCCGGCCGCCTGATCCTGATCTTTCATCATGATAACAACGTCGCATTTTTTTGATTTAAAATCCCAAGATTTCTACGGAACCGGTAAAATAATACCAAATATTGCTATCTTGTAGGCAGTGGTGGGAACAAGTTATCGAACAAAATGATACATATGACGTATAACATAATGACGTGGTAGACCCTTGCTGCAATTGTATTAGTGGTATAGTTGTAGCACGAATGGGTCGGCTCGACCGGAGAACGACCGCGCTCTCACAGAATACCAGCGTAAAATAGTAGCTTAATGGTGCTGTGGTGCTGGTGCAGTTTTAAATGTTTTGACTAAAATGTTACGTTTATGCAAGAATCTTTGAATTTTGAACACTGTGTCTCTCTCAACTCCCTGAATAAATTGCAGGCGACGGTCTACCTCAAGTTCTTCGTCACCCATAAAATATACTTGTAAAAATTTATGCTGTTCGTTTTCAGCTGGAAAAAGTGAACCTATTCTATGATAAATTTACCCTTGCACCGTAAATGTAGGCGAAAATCCCGGCATTATTATTTCCCGGTCAACTCCGAAAGACGTCATTTGAAAGCATGAGTTATATTTCCGGATTCTGTTTAAAAAGCGCCGTGACTCATTAGCATCATATAAAAAGAGAGTTTTCAAAGGTTCTTCTAGTTCCCTAAGTAACGGAAGAGACACTTTGCCATTGGAACAGCACATGCCTGCGGTCTCATCTTTCCATTTTAAAGCGCTGCAAAATCGACACGCCTTGTCTATCAGTCCGATAACATCTAACCTGTGATTTTTATAATCAATCAACGGATCATAATTGAATGCTGCGTCATTAAATACCGACCAATTGTTTCTTTGAAAATTTTGTCGACGTTCAGCTTGGAGCTGTGCATTTGCATCTCTTCGCGCCTGTGTCTGTTCTGGTGTTTCAGATGCCCTTATAGTAGATTGACGTTCAGCTTTCTCAATGAGTCTGTGTTGAGTTTCGTCAGGTGTTCTGTTCAATACACCTTTGCTGAATTTGATCAGGTGTTTCAGTAGCTCCTAAAGTAGCTTGACGCTCTGCCTGTTCAAGACACCTTTGCTGAATTTGAGCAGGTGTTTCAGTAGCTCTTATAGTAGCTTGACGCTCTGCCTATTCGAGACGCCTTCGCTGATTTTGAGAAGGTATTTCAGAAGCTCTTAAAATAGCTTGACGCTATGCCTGTTCAAAACGCCTTTCCTGACGTTGATAAGGTGTCTCAGATGCTCTAAAAGCAGCCTGACGCTCTGATTGTTCTTGCCTTCTCAGTTCAGCATCTCCTAAAGATTCTAGCGATCGAGCTAATCTTTTCGCTTGTCTTTGAGAAGTACTCTTGAAAGCCTGGACTTACTTTTGCGAGGCATTATGAAGTAACAAAAAACCATTTATAAAAAAAACGTTAAAATACCTAAAAGGAATTACATTTCCTTTTAAATATTTTTTTGAAAGCAAATCTAAAATATCTAAAAGGAATAAATATTCCTTTTAAATATTTTAAAATCAAAACAACAAAACCAATTCAAGACACAACACGAATCCGAAAACGATAGCCAAAAAAATCGAATCAACTTAAACCTAATCACAAAACAAATCGCAGAAAACCGAAATCGAAAGCAGTAGTCAATATAAATATAACCAATGCAAAAAAGAAGTAAGTGTATAGGTACCGTATACACTATCTACACTATTAATATTCCTTTGAAATATTGTTAAACAACCTAAAACAACGAAAACTAATTCACGATTCTAAATAAACAAAATCCAAAATCAAAGCCAGAGTCTAAATATGTATAAAGGAATACCAACCAAATCAACGAAACCGATCCTAGAAAATACACAAATCCGAAAATGAAAGCCAATATAAATTCATTCAACCTTAACTAAATCACAAAGCAAATAAGAAACAACCAAAATCGAAAGCAGGTAGTCGAATAAGCTACGAAATAGAAACAATTTAAGCGTATAGGTACCGTATGCACTATAAGTTGACGCGCCGCTCAACGGCGGGAATTAAGTACATGTCAGGAAACATTTCGTTACCGCGTTTTAAAACCTAGTAACGACATCTAGCGGAATCAATTTAAACTATGTATACGTTAGTTAATAAGAACTTTAAAAAATATTTTTCTTGTAATTTTGCACAATTTTTCTTATTGTAAATACCGATTCATTCATAACCACATATAAGAACTGTATTCATTTCCGTTCAATAAATATTACTAAGGCTTATTAATAAGGCTTACTAAGAACTGTTTCTACCAAGGTTAAGTAATAGTTAAGGGTGAAAGCGTGACAAGTGGGATAGTATTTCTGATCCAAAATGTTTGAAGAAAATCAGCTGGTGTATTTTATATTTTTTATCGCTCTCTTCCCGGTCCTGTGTGGAAAAATATAGATCCATAAATTTTTAATAATCCAGATATTCTGACCTTCTGTGTTCGTCCATCGTACCGTCGTCCGTCTTGTAGAATCACGGTGACGCCACCTAGCTGAATTTAATTTTACAACATATTCGATTTTCCCGCGAGAACGATATGTTTTTCCTATGTCACTCTACAGCCACCGAACTATCCCCATACCAAATATCATGCCATGCCGAAGCTCTGTTGCAACGTGAAATAAGGACAAACTTGTGCAACATATTCGATTTTCCCACGGGAATGAGATGTTTTTCCGCGGAAAGAAGTAACCTATGTCACTCTACAGCCAACGAACTATCTCCATACCAAAATTCATCCCATGCCGACGTTCTGTTGCGACGTGAAAGAAGGACAAACTTTTGCTACATATTTTATTTTCCCACGGGAATGAGATGTTTTTCCGCGGAAAAAAGTAACCTATGTCACTCTACAGCCACCGATCTATCTCCATACAAAAAATCATGCCATGCCGACACTCTGTTGCGACGTGAAAGAAGGACAAACAAACAAACAATCAAACACACTTTCGCATTATAATATTAGTATGGATTTGTTAAAATGCAAACATTCAATGTGTTTTATTATAACTTATCATCAAATGTCGATGATATTTCCGGGGCGAGGATGGAATTACAGCGGAGCTTTAAAAGCTCTTTAACTCCGTATTGCATGGTGGACTACTCCGGAGGCGTGAAGCAGAAGTGCAGTGGTCTTATTCTTCAAGAAAAGCGATAATGCTCTCTTGAAGAACTACAGACCAACTTCCTTTCTGAGCCGCTAATACGTGCAGTTTTAGAGAGTCGTTACAAATCATCTCACTCGCAGATTTGACGACTTCTAGCCTCCAGCATAAGCCTATTCCCGAAAAGGCTTTATCACAATAGGCTATATTACATACCTCGAAATTTTTTTATAAGACAAAGAGTACAATCTGCCAGTTTGCCTTGTGTCATATATAGGCTATCAGAAAGCCTTTAATTCCGTCAAAATTGGAGCAATGATGTAGTGCCTTCGGCGGTGCCAAGTTGACTGTCGGTATATCGAAGTACTGAAGTGTTTGTATATCGATATAATATACAAACACTTTTTCACATTCTTCACCGCTGCATTGGAAGACGTTTTCAAGCTAATAGTCAAGTAGCTACGTATAGGTCGTGCCACGTAACATGAAATTAAATAGAATCCACTGCGCATGTACAATCAAGCAGAAAAATGAAAATTTTATTATGGCATTTTAATATGTAAAAAGTCAAAAGTCAACATTATAACTAAAAATCAAAGTCTCCACGAAAACTGAACGATATATTTATATATCATCGTTAGGTTTTAACTGCTTCTACATAATATTCTGCATTTTATGTATACTTAGTTTGGTTGCGCGGAAAACCATTCGCGTTTTTTATTTTTGACGGTAGGAACTTGCCGAATCATTATTCCCTTTCCCAAACGATATCATTCGTACCCTCCTATCGACACATCGGGGTGATGGGGTGGGAGGGGAAAGAAGACGATTCTAGAACATCGCGTAATCATCGGACCCGAGGATATATAAGACACGCGCGACCGACGCGCGCTCCCCATTCCGCCTGTGGCATCGCTTCCGAGCGGTTGCATCCAGGTAGTCCGCGCTTTCGTTCCTGTACGGTAGTGCTCCCCGCTCTCGCGCCCCCGCTGTCCCGCTCGCGCTGTACAGCGTCGACGCAGTGCTCAGTCCGCCGGCGGCACCGCTCTCGGACGGTCGCCTCCTGGTGGTCCGCGCTCCCGTACAGTACGGTAGTGCTGTCGCGCTCTCACGCGCCTCCGCTGTCCTGCTCACGCGGAACAGCGTCGAGGCTGCCGGTGAGTCACTTTTTTTGCTACAGCTCTTGCCCCCCTGTCTTCGGGCAGGGATGTCTGACTGACTTCCGCTTTTCATTTCATTTTTCATTTTCACTTGTCATTTCATTTCATTTTCATTATCATTTTTTTTTTTTTTTACTGTCTTCTTCTTTCTTGTGTTTTCTTGCATTTTACTTTTACTATTACGTGCATAGTGTGTTGTAGTACGTCCCGCGTTCTAGTCCCTGTTCTATCGAGAGCAGGGACCCGTCCTCGTCTTTACTTTCTCACCTTTAGCTTCTTATCCTTAGCTCACTCCCTAAAATGGCCAACTCCAGTTTTACTGAGTCCCTAGCCGCCCTCATTACCCAATATGGGTTAAGTGGCAATGAGACGGTCCTCGCCGCCATCGCCACCATCGCCGCCCAGGCTCCCACCCCTGCCCTTCAGGCACACCTCCCGCCGCCGGTACTAGCGGCATACCTCGAAACGAGGAACTCCTTTGCCCCGCTCCAAGCAGCCCCCTTAGAAATAGAGTACGCATGCTCCGAATCCTCGGCGTCTACCTCCCGGAAGAGGCCCGCCACTACCTTAGGCTCCGGTTCATCGGAGTCCTCTGACTCTGACGGAACCGGTGAGTCAAACTTCACCACCGTCACCTCCAAGCGCAACGGAAAGCGCGCCGCGTTGAAACGCATCCCCCCTACTTCAGCGGCCCCTGCCGCTCCTTCAACCTCCGCAGCCCTTGACGCTGCCCCCGTCCCACTGATGTCACTAGACATCCCCACTCCATCTAAACCAGCCTCTCGTTGTGCTCCAGAGTTGGCGAAGAAGCAAGTCCCGCCCCCTGTCTTCCTAAGAGACAAGGCCAAGTTCACCCAATTGTCCAAGACCTGCTACGACGCAGGGATTAAATACGACCATGCAGTCAACCTCGGGGAGGCGATTAAAATCATCCCAACCTCGATCGAGGACTTCCGCGCCATCACCCGGCTATTCACAGCCGAAAGGGATCTCTTACCACACCTACGCTCTCCCTGAAGAGCGTAAAGTCAGGGCCGTCATCCGAGGCGTCCCCTTTGAGTTCTCCAACGAGGAAATCCTCGAGGACCTTAAGTCCCAAGGTTTCCCAGTAGAAGCAGTGCACAAAATGCACAACCGTACGGGCAAGAGATACAACCTTGCCCTCGTAATCTTGTCCAACGTGCCGGAGGCTAAAGCCATCTTCCGGCAGGTGCGCACAGTGTGCGGCCTGTCAAGGGTGAAGGTAGAGCCCCCACATAGGCCCGGTTTCCCGGCGCAGTGCCACCGCTGCCAACTTTATGGTCACGCGGCGGCCAACTGCTCCGCCCCACCCAGGTGCGTGAAGTGCCTGGAGCCACACAACACTAAAGAGTGTCCCCGGCCCAAAGACGCCGAATCCCCGCCCGCCTGTGTCCTGTGCAACCAGACAGGACACCCGGCGAACTACAAGGGTTGCCCACGCGCACCTCAACCTCGCCCCAGTAGGAAAGCTCCACCGCCGGTGAATGACCGCACTTTCCCAGCCCTCCATCAACGGCCCCGTCAGGGCCCCTCTCAGCCTATCCAGGGCTTCTCTCGACCCTCTCAGGGTCCCCCGCCCCTCAGGGTCCCCCTAGGCCCCCTCAGGGCATAATTCGGCCCCCCTCCGGGCTTCTCAAAGCCAATGCAGCCTCCAGTCTTTCCCTGGGGGCCCAAAAAGGCAGACCCTCCGCGGACAACCTCGTACGCACACGAGGCAGAGCCCACAACAGACGACTACAACACGCTATACTCCGCGATTAGGAATATAGATGTCAGAGAAATAACAGTTATAGCACGCAAACTGCGCGCGGCGAAGTCCCCCCAAGAGCGTCTCCTCGCTCTTGCAACATCTACGCGTTAACGTAATTAACTTAACTCCAATGCCTGAGCGAACTAACCTACCTAGATCTCACGGTCGTATCAAACCTAAGGGTTTATCGCTTGTATCATTTAATATTCGCGGCTTGCGAAATAACCTCCCAGAGCTCAAGCTCTTTCTTCGGAATCGTGAAGTCGATTTCCTTCCTCCTACAGGAAACTAATCTCAAAGATAAGGACACTAGAGGCCTTTCTATTAAAAACTTCTCTCTTCTTCGTAACGACAGACCCGACCGCCGAGGCGGCGGAACGGCCATCTATTACAAGAAGACACTTCATTGCTCGCCCATTTCTACTCCGCAGCTTACCAACATGGAAGCCACGGTATGCAGGCTAGCTATGACTGGACATCAGTCCATCCTCATAGCCTCCTGTTACATCCCTTCAGGAACCTATCCCCTTAAAAAGGATTTTGAGGCCATTTTATCTTTAGGCAATTCAGTCATTATGTTTGGAGATTTTAACTCCAAGCATACTGAATGGACATGCCGCAATACGTCCCCTAGTGGCAAGATACTGCTCGATATCACGCAGTCTCTTGATATTACCGTCCATAGTCCTCTCGGTGTTACTCACTTTCCCGATAACACCGATCACGCCCCCGATGTGTTAGATTTTGCGTTACTCCAAGGAGTTTCTCTCAACCTCGGAGCAATCGAGACACTAGACGATCTAGGATCAGATCACCGACCGGTCTCCCTCATTCTTGGCCATCAGCCACCTCCCCCAACACACACGAAAACCTTCACTAACTGGAAGGGATTCAAGGAGTCCCTAGCTAAAGCTTTGGACTCACAGGACTCTACCATCTCCCTACCGTCGGACTTAGATAGTCCCGAAAAAATCGACACCGCGGTCGACTCACTCTCCACCCTTATTAAATCCTCCCTTAAGGAGAACGAAAGGGTCGTCCCGGTTGCTAACAATAGTGGGCTTCCCCTACATATTAGCAACCTAATAAAAGCCAAAAAAGCTGCTTTCCGGAGAGCAGCAAAATATCCCACCCCCGAATATAGGCGCGCGGCCAATCGTCTTCAACGAGAATTCCGCTTCCGCCTCTCTGTATTTCGAGACCTCGAAAAGAGTAAGCTCATGGAGAATATCTCTCCATCTCACACAGCGTACTATCAGATGGCTAGAGCCCTCCGCATAGACGCTATCACCCACACTCCCCCTCTCTCCCGTCCCGACGGCACGGTTGCTTTCGAGGACGAGGAAAAGACTGAGTGCTTTGCAGATAGCATTGCCGCTCAATGCTCTCCCAGTTCTCAACCCGTCGACCCCTCACACGTCCAGGCAGTGGAGGATGAGGTCCGCCGCCGGAGCTCACCCCCCACGGCCTCCGAACATATCTCTGTGTCCAATGATGAGATCTCATCCCTCATCAAAGGACTTAAGCCTAAAAAGGCTCCGGGCGCGGATGGCATCTCCAACCAAGCCCTAAAACACTTTCCCGAGCAGGTGTTAACCTTTTTATCTATTATCTTCAACGCCTGCTTCAACCTTAGTTATTTTCCCACTACGTGGAAAGAGGCTACTGTGATTGGAATTCCAAAGCCAGGCAAGCCTCTCAACCTCCCCCTCCAGCCATCGCCCCATTAGCCTCCTCAAGGCAATGGGCAAGCTCTTCGAAAGAGTCATCCAAAGTCGAATGAGGCGCTACCTGTTTCCCACAGACGGCGACCCTCTTATCATTCCCCATCAATTCGGCTTCCGAGCCAAACACTCATGTCCCCAACAAGTTCACCGCATTGTGGAATATATCCTCAGCGGTTTCTATCCTCGTCGTCATAAGACCATCGCGGTCTTTTTCGATATAGCCAGAGCATTCGATAGAGTCTGGCACACAGGCCTTATCTACAAGCTCTATAAAATAGGTCTCCCCGATCGTCTAGTTCGTCTCGTGGCCTCCTATTTAAAACATCGTACCTTTCGTTTCAGACACGAAGGCACGCTCTCTTCACAGCGAACTATCAAGGCTGGTGTCCCCCAGGGCTCAGTACTTGCTCCTCTGCTGTACATCCTGTTCACCAACGACATTCCCATCCCGTCGAAAGGTGTTCAACTCTCCCTCTTTGCAGACGACACTGCCATCCACTGCAAAGGTGTCTCACTACCCCTTATACGGAACAAGATCCAAAAGTCAGTTGATGACCTAGGAGCTTGATTCAAAAAATGGCGCATCGATGTGAACCCGGAGAAGAGCTCCGCCGTCCACTTCGATTATAAACGACGCCGTCTCAAAAACACTCCACCAATACGTATGCTAGGGACCTCTGTCCCCTGGCATACGTCCGCCAAATATTTAGGTGTCACTCTAGACACAGGGCTCACTTTCAAGCCCCACGTCAAAAGAGTAACCCGTCACGCACGATTTTATCTGAGTAGGCTCAACAGTATGTTGGGCCGACACAGTAAAATGTCCCTTCGAAACAAGCGTACACCACTCTACAAGGTATGTATACGACCAGTCATGTCCTACGCGGGCCCCGTCTTTGCCCACGCAAACCCTAACATTTTAAATGAACTCCAAATAGTTCAGAACCTATTCTGTCGTCGAGCTGCGAACGCACCGTGGTACGTTCGTAATGCCGACCTTCATCGGGACTTAGAGCTCCCAACAATTCAACAATTTCTTAAAAAACTCTCTGAGAACTTCTTCAAAGCCTCAGAGTCGCACCCAAACCATTTAATTCGTGAGGCAGCTTCTTATGCAGCCCCACCCCCCTCTCGCTATCGTGTCCGCAGGCCGAGAAACTCTCTCTCGGACCCGCCTAATAAACTTTCAAACGACCTGAACTGTCTCCTGGCGGCTCAGGCCAACTCTAATTAAATAAAATATTGTATATCTGACAAATCCTTCGTAGGCCAACTCTAATTAAATAAAATTATTGTAATATCTGACATTAATTTGCCTTCGTAGGCACTCCCTCAGCGGCACTTAGCCGCCTGCGCCCTCTTTTCCCAAAAGAGGGTCGCTCATGATAAGGCACAATAGAGCTTAATCAGCCGGTTGCCTGTCCCTAAAGGCGGTTTTTAGGGGGGTATCACTTAGGGTCCCCGGTAGGACAGTGAGTCCCCCATAACCACGATAGACCGGCTATCGTGGTATGCGTAATGCATTTTCCGCCTCCCTACGTACAGGGTAGCCCTTTAATTGCTTCGGGCGCAAAAAAAAAACAAAAAAAAACGCGCGCTCTCTTCTTCCCGCCGCGCCGTCGTTTGAAAACTACAAACCGCTTCTGGCCTGAAGCACAGCTCCCAGGACGCCCCCTCAGAATGTCGTCTGTCCAGGAGTGTTCCGGAAATCGCCGCTATAGTGCTCTAAAGGATAGAAGAACCCCGGTGAGTCAACATTCCTTAATTTACTGCCTGATTAATATTTAATAATTGTTTAACCGCTCCAATTCTGTGTTCTCCCCATCAGGCAGGATTCCTTTCATCGATTTGGCAAGTAATAGTTTTAGTTTAGGGAAGAGCGAGTGCATTGTACCGCATGCTATAGTAGTCGCTTTTACATAAGCATAGAAGCAATCGCAAATACGGTCCACTTTAGTTAATATCTCGCGTAATAGGTTTGAGGTTTGACCGGGGAACTAGATTTTCGGCAGCCTTAAACACGTGGCTCCACCATTTTATGGTCACTTCGGCAGGATCTGGATTGGTGTTTAGTGGTTATCCAACCATTTTCTGGTCGAATTTTAAATTAATTGTTTAGATAACGCACTGTAATTTATGGAATAGACTTAAATAGTGTTCGTTTAAATTAAAAATTTGATTTGGTACTCGCAAACAGAATTATTCATTTAATAGCGCTCGTATTTGGTTAAATTTAAAGCTTATTAAACAATTGAAACGGTGTGATAGCAACCGTTTGATACGCTTACCCACAATTTTGATAAAATTATTAGGTTTAGCAAACGACGCGTAGACTCGACCGCAACGGGTGTTCGATCTGATTACGTAATACGGCACGCCGAGTGTTCATCCTACGTCGTTTATGCGTGTGAGATTAATTGTGATTAATATAACTTTATTATAATAATTTAAAATGGCAGTTAGTGGAAGTGAAATCAAAATTAAAACGCTTTATGCCAAGAGGGACATACTCTTTTCGCGTGTGCAGAATATAAGTAATTATATAAAGAACATTAATATAGAGGCAGTGCGGGAAGCCTTTTTTGAATGAAATCGAAACGATAGATACTTTGCGGATAGATTACGAAAGAATATTAGACCAAATTAATCATTTGGAATTACAAAGCGACCCGAAATACATAGTGAACTACCAACCGCTGCTGGCATTCGAAGATATGTTGTGTCGCGTAAAAAGAACTGCAAAACTCCTACAATCTCAAAGCGAAGCAAAGCCGGAAATACAGGTACGCCCTCGTGACTCAATTAGGTTACCGCCAATAGATATTCCGGTATTCAATGGTGATATTAAGACGTGGCCCTTCTTCTTCAGTAGTTTTCAAAACAATATACACAACAACCCATCGTTATCGGACGCTGAAAAATTATATTACTTAATTAGCAAACTTAGTGGCAGAGCACAGTCGATCTGCTCGGGTTTTACACCTACAGCAAACAATTACGTATTAATATTTGAAACGCTTAAAACTAAATATGAAGATAGGAGAATGTTAGCTTCCGAATATTTGAACCAGATATTCGATCTTAAACCTATATCATCCGCGAACATCAACGGCTTAGAGCAGTTTCTAGATAAATTTGTGGCATCGGTGGCTGCACTTAAGAATTTGAAGTTTGATGACCTTATGGACGTGGTGTTTCTCCATATAGCATTAAAGAAATTAGACTCCGACACCGTGCGTGCGTTTGAAATGGAGCATCGTAGCTCGGAGATGCCTTCCTTTCATTCATAACGTTCTCAATCAAATAAATGATGCAGCGCTCTCCGAACATTAAACAGGAGATTAAAAGGTGCGTCGACCGTGGACAGACTCAACCATCTAAAATAGCAGGGTCGTTAACTTACGTAACCGCTACGCCGACATCACTCCAGCATACTTGTATAGTATGTAAAGATAAACACGGTAATTTATATAATTGTGCGACTTTTCGTAAATATTCACCAAGCGAACGTTATAAGTTAGTAAAGACAAACAACCTATGTTTGAACTGCTTAAGCGATAAGCATTTAGTTGCAAAATGCAATTCGAGTTCCGTATGTAGCAAGTGCGCCAGGAAACATCACACGCTATTACATTTTGAAAATAGCAACATAGCGGCGTCAAGTAAGGCGGATAAGGAATTCACCCCTACTAAGGTCAACGATTCTAGCGGTCGACCTGGTGATGTCGCTCTGTGCTCATTGGCAAATATGGGAGTACAACCTCCTTCGACCGTGTTACTGGGTACGGCGCGTATTTTGGTTAGGGATTCGCGTGGAAACGAACAAAGCGTCCGTGCACTGCTGGACAGCGGAGCCCAAAATAGCTTTATAACACGACAATGTTGTCAGCGCTTAGGTTTAGTAATAAATAGGTCACTTTCATGTCCTGTAGTTAAAGGCATCGGAGGTACTAGTAAAGCGACACAGGGATATATAAATTTAAAATTTTATTCTCGGATAGATCGTAATGTTAACTTTGATATAAATGCACTAGTAGTAGATAGGGTCACTGAACGGTTGCCAACCGTTTCGGTTGACACCTCGGCAATGATTGAATTTAAAAATTTGACTCTAGCAGACGACACTTACGCCGTTCCTGGAAACATAGACATGCTCATTGGGGCATCGCTTTTCCCTTATCTTTTGTTAAACAATAAGGTCAGGGGCAACTCCTCGCATACCGCGCCTTACGCACTGGAAACCGTATTGGGCTATGTGATCCTTGGCTCCGCCCCCATCCTAGATAGTATTTCGGCAACCTCTTATTGTGGTATGGCTGTCGAACCGCTCGAGTCGTTAGTCCGCAAATTTTGGGAGTTGGAGGAGGTGAACGTCCCACCCATAGCTAGTTCAGGTGACAGGTTATGCGAGGAAATTTACGTCCGCACGACCGTTCGTGATCGCGACGGTAGATATAGTGTAGCGCTACCCTTTAAAGGAGATGTTTTATCTCTCGGCGATTCGCGTCAAATGGCGGAAAAGCGTTTCTACAGCTTGGAGCGTAGGATGCTCGCTTCGCCCCAGTTAAAGGAAGCTTACGACGGCGTCATTAGCGAATATATAAGAGAAGGTTACATATCGCTTGTGGCTTCGAAATTAGATAACTACGAAGACACACCGTCGTATTTTATACCACACCACGGAGTCATTAGAGAGGACAAACTTACATCTAAATTACGTGTAGTGCTCGACGCTAGTGCTAAAACTAGCACTCACCTGTCGCTTAACGATATCCTCTATAGTGGGCAAAATTTACAGGGCAGTTTATTTAATATAATAGTCAATTTTCGTTTGTTTAGTATAGCACTATCCGCCGATATTCGCCAAATGTTTCTTTGCATAGGGGTCCGTGAATGCGACCGTAGATTCCAACGCATTTTATATCGCTTCAACCCAAAGGAACCTCTAATGGTGTTTGAATTTAACCGCGTTTGTTTTGGTTTAAAGTCGAGCCCATTTCATGCGTTACGCACGGTGAGACAGCTCGCTCGCGATGAAGGTCCCTCTTATCCTAAAGCTAAGAGGGCAATTGAGAGCGGATTATATATGGATGATTTTGTGTATTCGGTCGATAGCGTGGAGGAGGCCACCCTAACCACCGCCGAAGTCATAAGGCTCATGAAATCGGGTCAATTCGATCTTGTGAAGTGGACTAGTAATTCGCGTACGGTTTTAGATACAATCCCACTATCACACCGTCTTTCGGCGATAAAGGAATTCGACGATTCCGATACACACAAGGTGCTCGGTCTGTGTTGGTCACCAGAGTCCGACGTGTTTAGCCTTAAGGTAAATCCGCCCGTAGAGAAATGCACAAAGCGCACAATACTGTCATGCGTTGCTAGATTATGGGACGTCATGGGTTTCGTAGCTCCTGTGGTATTGTACGCTAAGCTTTTGATTAAACAACTTTGGTTATTTGAATGTGATTGGGATGACTCGCCGCCTGACAGCATTGTTCGATTGTGGCAGCGCTTTAGAGAGGAACTTCCTTTACTAAGAGAAATTAAAATACCGCGTCATATAAATGTCGATAGAAATAGCAGCATAACGGTCGTTGGATTTGCAGACGCCAGCGAGAGGGCTTACGGGGGCGTTGTATATTTCCATGTCCAGAATAATGGTAGAAATTCGATTAGCCTCATTAGTTCTAAGTCGAGAGTCTCCCCCCGTAAGGTTGTCACTCTGGCGCGCTTAGAGCTTTGCGCAATATTAGTACTCACCAAGCTTATTACCACAGTTATCGGCGCATGTAGGGATAGAGTTCACAAAGAAAGGATATTTGCCTTTTCCGACTCCACCGTCGCCTTATGTTGGGTTCATTCTTCACCCCACCGTTGGGATACGTTTGTCGCGAACCGAGTGGCCAAGATCCAAGACGAGTTAGAAACGCGGAACTTTTATCACGTGTCTGGTAAGGAAAACCCTGCCGATTGTCTATCCCGGGGACTCACCCCGATGCAAATAATGGACCACCCGCTTTGGTTCCATGGACCTTCTTGGGTTCACTTGGATCCCTCACAATGGCCAATAACCGATTTCGAACCTTCGTCAGTGTCACAACCGCCGGAAGAGAGGAGACACGCTCTATTGGCGAGCGTTTCGAGCGAGGTTTCTCCAATTATTGCTCTGGCGAACCGCTTGTCCTCCTGGTCGAAATTATTGCGTATCGTAATTTACGTTTGTCGATTCGCGAAGCTTTTACCGCGACGTTCGTATATCTTAGCATACGATTACAACTATGCCGAGTCGCTAGTATTACGTGAACTTCAACGTGCGCACTTCTCCGAAGAAATTACAAGATTACAATCGAATAGAGCTTGTAGTCGCGCCTTTCAACGCCTTAAGCCATTTTTACAGGATGGGATTGTAAGGGTAGGTGGACGCTTGTCCAACTCGCAATTGAGTTTCGACCAACGGCACCCTATAGTTTTACCGCGTAAAGACCATATCATGAACTTATTAGTCGATTATCATCATAAATTGAACTCGCACGCTGGCCCCGATTTATTGATGTCAATCTTGCGTCAGAATTATTGGATTCTTTCTGCACGTAGTTTAATACGCAATCGGGTGCACAGATGTATAGCTTGCTTTCGGGCACGCCCCAAGCCGTCATTTCCGGAAATGGCGGAACTTAGATCTTGCAGAGTGATACAATCAGTAAAGCCCTTCACGCACACCGGGTCTGATTTTGCTGGTCCGTTTAAGGTCACGCTCACTCGCGGGCGCGGTATAAGATCCACAAAGGCTTACGTCTGCATTTTCGTATGTCTAACTACTCGAGCAGTGCATATAGAACTCGTGGGTGATCTAAGCACAGCAGGCTTTATGGGTGCATTTAAAAGATTTCTATCCCGCAGAGGCCCTGTAAGTAAATTATATTCGGATAACGGTACGAACTACGTCGGTGCAAAACGTATTCTATCGGAACTACATGAGCTCTTAGCTAGCAAGTATTATAATTCGGAGTTCGCTCACATTCTAGCCGAGAACCGCATTGAGTGGTCTCTGAACGTCCCAGCCGCGAGTCATTTTGGGGGCAATTGGGAGACTAATATTAAGAGTCTAAAGAGCCACTTATACCGAGTAATAGGAGATCAAATTTTGTCCTTCGAAGAGCTAAGTACGGTGCTCGCTCAAATTGAATGCGTAATGAATAGCCGCCCACTTTGTCGGACGTTATCTAGTGACCCCTCGGAACCGCTGGCTCTAACTCCAGCACATTTTTTGAATTTAACGCCTCCCCGCCGCGGATATGGATGAGAACAGACTTAGCATTTCCGCACGCCACAAATTATTAGATCGGTTAGTGCAATCGTTTTGGAAACGATGGAGGATGGAATACTTGCACACTTTGCAGTCTCGGCAAAAATGGAACACAGCGACAGAGCCTTTAGCTGTAGGAACGTTAGTTGTGCTCACTAAGGAGAATACGCCGCCTCTCCACTGGCCGTTAGGAATCGTCAAGGAGGTCTTTCCCGGTTCCGACGGAGTAATTAGGATAGCTCGCGTTAAGACCACGGTTGGGTCTTACCTACGTCCTGTTGTCCGTTTGTGCCCCTTGCCTCTTCCATAATTTAAATTAGATTTCTAGATTAAAATTGTAGTTGAATTTAGGTAATCTTAGCGTTAGTTAGTTATTTGTTAGTTGATCTTAGCTCTAGTTGTTTAGTTATTTTTTTTGAAGGAAATCCTTCAAGGGCGGGGGGGAGATGGTTGCGCGGAAAAACCATTCGCGTTTTTTATTTTTGACGGTAGGAACTTGCCGAATCATTATTCCTTTCCAAAACGATATCATTCGTACCCTCCTATCGACACATCGGGGTGATGGGGTGAGAGGGGAAAGAAGACGATTCTAGAACATCG